>CM040241.1:58625458-58953892 GCA_022545495.1 Chrysanthemum lavandulifolium
GTCATTATGCCCTTTGATCAACCCTTACTGATAAAATAATTAAGAAACAAATAACATATGTAGCAACTGTGCTGACATATACACTAATAAAGTTAAGATCGAATTGAAAATTTCAAATGGTAGAAGTTCCTTTATTTATGAGTTGATTATACATCAGACATGGTGTCTTATGCTAAAGATTTGGATACTTAAAAATGGGCTTGCCGATATCCTGAAAACGAAAAGTTCTTTTGACTGGCCTTGTGTCTGAGCGTGACACATTTCATATGAACTTCGTGTGCTAGAAAATCCAAACAACTGATACAAACTATTAGCAAAACATCTTTATGCGAAGCACGGAGTCCACCTGTGATCCCCTACTAATCACGCAAAATGAACCTTCATAATAAAATAGTCGCAATTTGAGTCATTTATGATTTCCACAAATTCCTGTTGGAAATCCTCAAACTTGTAACATGTAAAGCCATGTAGATATTTAAGACATTAGGGATAACTGATCAACCACTTCAAACGAGTTTCAAAATTGTTGCTTACTTTGAGTGAACATGATTAGCATAAATGCAGCTATATTCGAATAGACTAAATAGGAAGAAAGAAATGTACATTCTGATAAAAAGCTTTATGCAGAATCTTGCATGGCCCAGTGCAAATCGAGCAGTAGGGCTATCAATCGAGCAAAGTCAATAATGCATTGATTCAATGATACAGGTCTCATAACGTTGGTCAAAAGTCAAAACCAAGCAATATCTTGATTTCCATTGATTTTTCTTGTACGGAGACGCATTCAACTAGTTTGTGTCGTGTTAGATCCAGAATATCATTGCAACATGACAAGGAAATACAAAAAACCTACTTCACTTTTTTTGAGCTAAAAAAGTGGCCATGTTATTGCATTTTGTGACAATATATACAGATAAACATTTAGATAGTTTTATGTTACTTACTATGCTTGTTCAATCTAAAGTGTTATATAGTGGTGAAAGACGGGTCCTTTATTTGTGGGTTCTCATTGTAATGCATACTTGGTCGGATCAACTAGTGGTATACTAAGGTCTAAGGTCACGACATTTATTGTATTGATCAACCTACATTCAAACATGAAGGTTTTCAAATCTGCAGATAGTAAATATGACAATTTATTTTTATCCGCAAGGATTATAATCATATAGCTCGAATAGAAAAGTAATCCATTAGTACCTTACAACATATTATATATATATACTAAAATACATTGGCTCATGAGCGAACGCTAGCAGGCGTGAGCAGTCTTGCATGAACAAAGGCGCTGAAAAAAAAAAAAAACTTTAGAAATTCATTCCGTGAATAAAATGATCGAGGGCAACGACTGCTCGTCGTCAACGCAGCGGGTTAACGACCGCTTCGTTTCTTCTAATATTACACTTTCCATCCATATATTTTCCTTAAGTTCAAAGTTTGATCTAAAAACAACGTACATTTATTCACACACAAAACATTTAACCACAATTTTACAAATATAATTTGCTCCCGCTTTAAATCATCGTCACTGTGCACGGGTCACATAGTTAATAAATTATGTATAAGTAAGTAAATTATAAGTTACACAGAAAATCTATTAAACTGTGAAATGTTCAATGCGTTTGCCGCAGTGATTTTGACAGTGTATTACAGCCAAATTAGTCTAATGCAATATGAATACCTTTAGTACAACCATTTACCCTACACGTACTCACAGATGTGGCAATTTGTGCCCAAATTCAAAACATGAGATAATTTGGGCAAAAATTTAAAAGATGTGAGCACATTTAGCTCCCTCATTTTTTTGAAATGGGCATATATTGGCTATTTAAAAGTTAAATAGGCATAAACGGGCACATATTTTCTATCAATTGGAGAACATTACAATTGTTTTTAAAGAAAAACTTATAAATATAATATATTTATTTTTTAAATATAAATGAGGTTTTACGTTTGAGGAATTTATTTCGTCATTTTGGTCTTTTCTAAAGCGATTCAGATAACACGCACTGTTTGACCCATGCCCATTGTAACACCCGAAAATCTTAATGACGGAAGACTAATTGGGTGTTACTTGAATGGAGATCATAGTCAATAATTATAGAAAACGACTCGAAAGAGACGTTTTATTAAAATAGTTATCATTCATCGAAAACTCATAGTTTGTTACAAAATATTGTAAATAGATCAAGTGTTTTTCCCAAAAGAAAGATCATGAGTTTGAAAGAAATGATAACTTTATGTTTTACACCACCGGATAAGCCTTGTCATGCCCGTTCCGCACCTTGGTCATAATCTTCACCGACACCGAGATAACATGCTTAAAAGGTCAACAAAATGTTGAGTAAGTCCATAGGTTTAAAATAAGTTGAACACAAGTATAAGATCATGATCATTGTAAACTAACAATATCATAAGAAAAATATCACAGATTATTATGCGCTAAGCTCATGAAACCAAGACTCATTGCATACATCGAATTACCGGTGTACGTAAATATGCCCCAAAGGAGGTAATAGCCAATTACCTAAAGATATTCGATATGGTGTGCCCGGTTATTTCTCTATAACCGAAACGGGTTCGTTATTCCCATAGTACTATTCACGATATCTACGTTCACTCGCGGTGACTAATGGTTCATGATCGGGGACTTGTGGCTAACAACTTAGGCGGTACCAATAATCAAGAAGATCAAGCATTTATGAAAACCTTGTGTTCTAGTTTAGAGCATGTATCTCCTCGCGGGGTTTATAAAAATAAAGTAAAAGCGAGGCTATGAACTCACCTTGATGATAATGCACACGCACAAAAGATTAAGCACAATGTAGCGGAGGTTCCAACTCGAAACCTAAAATGATGAGATGGCGAATCTCGGTACATGAGCATTTTGGTTCATGACCAAAATAATAGAGCATTGAATATTCTTATTCAATAGATCATTGGATTGTCCAATCCAATAGTGTGCGATCGTGATTAACGTTTTAAGTTAATTTATGAGCTACATTGCCTTAACTAGTGATCGTCACTTACGCATAAGTGAAATGTTTTCCCCCGTTGTGATCTTAATAGATTTGTTGAGCATTTTAACGTATTTAGATTCCCCGAGTATTTTATCAAAATAAGTATATTTTCACATATACTTTCTAATAAATATATATTTACTTATATATTTATACATGAAATAAGTTTATCATAATTCGAAAATATTATGCTCATGTGATCAAAATACTCATTTTTACAAAGTTATAATGGGTATATAAGTTTTTCTAAACTTTTCCCGAATTTATACTTTTTACCCTCGAGTTACAAAAAGTACAAGTTTAGTCCTTATACTATTAGAAAATGACACTTTGTACCCAAACTGTATTTTATATCAAAACTTTCAGAAATGACATCCTTAGTCCCTTGATAAAACTGATTTTTCGAAAACAGCCCTCTAGGTTCCTTTTATACTCTTTAAACCTTTACTTTTCCAATTGTACACATTTCACCCTAAACTTTATTTATAACTAGTTTAGGCTATTTACATTCGGTCCTTGCGGTTTCAAGCGTGTTCATGCACGTATATGATTACCCTTTACTTTTGAAAAGATGCATATTAGTCCCTTAACTTTTCATGCATGTTTATATACGTACTACATTGAACCTTTAACTTTTTAAATGTTACACTTTTAACCCGAAATTCGTTTGTTTTGCAAATTTGATCCGAAATACTTTTGAAACAACGAAAACTTTGTGTAACTAGTACAAGCTTATCCCTAGCTTATCTCTTTAGCTTATTAGCTTATTTTGATCACATTGGGCCGGGTTAGATCATTAACGGACTCGGATTGGGCTTAATGGGCTCGGTGTTTGGGCTTTAGGCCCGTTTGTTTTGGCGTATGAAATGAAGGTGTACTAGTGTTTTCTTATAGATTTGTGATGTGTTCTCAACATATTAGACTAGTATTAACGTGTGACTTATGTGTCGTGATCAAGCAATCGTTTATGAGATGGTGCTATAACATGTATACATGCGAGAACCAAATGTAAACAAAGAAATGAAATGGAACGAGTTGGGAGGGACTTACTTCACTCAAAATGAGTGGTGATGATACGAGTGAGATGTGAACGAGAAGAAGTGACCCACGAGAACCCCTTGTTCTCCTTATAATGTTACCGTATTCTTTATTTACCCAAGCTAGCGTTCACCTATTTCCTTGCTTCGTTCCTCTTCCTTTTGTTTCTTTTCGATACCACAATGGACGATTTATGCTTAGAGTGCAAGTGTTTGAGTGAGTTTGTGATGTTGTGAGTTTGGCCAAGTCTTGTGATGGTTTATAAAGAAGAATGGTAGCATGGCTTCTATATTAGTTTAATCTCTTCCTACAAGTTCCTAGGTTCTTATTTAACATGTGTGAAATTGTTTTCTTGGGCGTGCAAGACATGGCGACCGATTTCTAGGATCCTTTCATGTATGTCGAGTGTGTTTTTGGACTTGGAGCACATTACACATTGGATCTTAAAGTCTTACTAGGTCAAGGTTGGCTATTCATTATTTTAATGGTGTTTAGGAGCTAATGAGACATGTTTTGTCTCCCTTTTATCACACAAACACGCACGTCATTAGAGGTATGAGGGGGATGAACTTAGTCTAATCTTGTTGGTTGACTTGGTTACTTATTTGGTTTGGTCTCTCCTTTTGTTCGACCGGTTACAACACAAAGAAACACAAAACATTTACTAACTTTCTTAAATGAAATCTTGGGCTTGGTTTTGATCCATTAGGCGAGGCCCATAACTAAAGAAGAAAGGGGAGTTGGGCTCCTTAGTTGGTGCGTGAGTTAGCCTAGGCCCAACGAGAATTTTGTGTAGCTTTAGGTCCGGTTACGAGGCCCATTAATGAGTCGGGTTGAGTCACGAGGTGGTATAAAGTCCAATGAGTTTCGAGGCCCAATCTGAATTTTATATATTTTATTATAATTTAATTCGTAATTTTACAAATTTTACGTATTAGTTAAGTATTTTAAGGTTATCAAGATCTTGGGAAATCTATTTAGATCACAACGGTATATTTATGAACGCTTTCATTGCGTTGATCATGCATATGCCAAATGATATGCAAAAGTGATGTTTAGAAAATTTCATGACGAAATAGATCGTGATCAATTCTTGATTAAGATGTTAAGTACATTGAAATTTTTCCGAGAGCTTACTGGTACCTACCCCTTAAGAGAACCGCGTCCCATGTTAATCTCGCAGAGGATGTCATGGGTGATCTAGATGAGCAGTGGGGATACTTGGAGCGCATTACATCCTCGCGCTCCCGGTGAACTCGCACCTCGTTTCTTATGATTCCATCGAACTTTAACGATAGGAATGCGGCTTTGCTTAAGCCTCTTAACTTCTCTCGTCCATGATTTCGACGGGTTCTTCGACAAAGCTAAGTTTGTCATTGAGTGGATGTCCTTGAGTGGTACGACTAGAGTTTCATCCGAAGATACTTCTTAAGATTTGAGACATGGAGCGTGTCATGTACTCGGCTAAGTTCTTCGGAAGATCAAGTTTATATGCCATGGACCAATTCTTTGAAGAATTTTAAATGGTCCGACGTATCGAGGTTTGAGCTTTCCTCGTTTTCCAATCGACCATCCCCTTCTGTGGTGATACTTTGAGCATTACGGTCTCCGACTTGGAATTCCATTGGTTTCTTGAACATCTGCGTAGCTCTTTTGTCTATCTCGAGTTGCTTGCAATCTTTGCCGAATTTGCATTATCTTTTCGTTGTCTCTTGGACAATTTCGGGCCTGTAAGTTGTACTTCTCCAACTTCCGCCAAAGAACCGGGCGATCGGCATTTTCTTCCATAGAGTGCTTCAAAGGAGCGCTTTAATCTTTTGGCGTGATAATTATTGTAAGAGAATTCACCGAGGTAAGTGCTTATCCCATCCTTTTCCGAATCAATCACACATGCTCTTAGCATGTCTTCCGAGTTGGATCGTTCTTTCACTTTGTCCATCTGTTTGAGGATGGTGCAGTACTCATATCTAAGTTGGTACCCATGGCTCTTTGAAGCGTTTGCCAAAATCTTGAGGTGAATCGGCTATCACGATCGATATGATAGAGATTGGTACACCGTGACGAGAAACAATCTCTTTGATGTACTGATCTAGCGAGTGTAATCATCTCGTCGTTCTCCTTGATTGGCAAGAAATGAGCGGACTTTGTAAGGCGGTTCACGATAACCCAAATGGTGTCAAAACCATTAGAAGTTTTGGCAACTTTGTGATGAAGTCCATTGTGATTCTTTCCCATTTCCACATAGGAAGTTACGGTTGAGTTAGCAAACCGATGGCTTTTGATGTTCGACTTTAACTTTCAAGCATGTCAAACATTTCTTGGCGTGAGACAATGATATCGACCTTCATATTAGGCCACCGGTACAAAAGCTTTAGATCTTGATACATCTTGTTGGGACCGGGATGTATGGAATACTGATTTATGTGATTCATGCATGATGAGTTCTCGGATACCTCCAAAGAGTGGAATCCAACTTGATTTTTGAAACATAGCGTTCCGTCCGATCTCTTCACAAATCCATTCTCATTCTCCGGCATGCCATAAATCTTCTCATTCGGCCTATTTTCTTCCTTAAGGGCTTCGATTTGAGCTTCAAGAATTTTCGATGGTAGGGTGAATTGATTACCATTCCCAATGATCTCACTCTAAGTGGCTTAGGGCGATCTTTTACGCTCAAAGCATCGGCAACAACGTTTGCCTTTCCGGGATGGTAACGGATCTCGCAATCATAATCACTAAGCAATTCGAGCCGGTGACGTTGACGCATATTCAATTCCTTTTGATCTAAGATGTGTTGAAGACTTTTGTGATCGGTGTACACTATACACTTGGTTCCGTACAAATAATGTCTCCATAATTTGAGTGCAAATACCACGGCGCCAAGTTCTAGATCGTGAGTAGTATAATTCTTCTCATGAGTTTTGAGTTGTCGTGACGCATAAGCAATCACTTTGTTCCTTTGCATGAGAACGGCGCCTAAACCCATATGTGAAGCATCACAATATACTACAAAATCTTGACTCCTTCCGGTAGTGCCAAGATAGGTGCTTCATAAAGCTTGTTCTTTAGAAGTTGAAAAGGCGATTCTTGATCGTCTCCCATTCGAATTTCTTCGTTTTACGGGTTAACTCGGTCAATGGTTTAGCTATTTTCGAGAAACCTTGATGAATCTTCGATAATAACCAAGAAGTCCTAAGAATTGACCAATTTCGATGGGATTAGTGGTGCATGGCCAATTCTTAATGATTCAATCTTTGCGGGATCCACATGGATTCCTTCACTTGTCGATCACATGACCAAGAAATTGGACTGTCTCAATCCAAAATCACACTTGGAAAACTTTGCGTACAATTTTTCATCCTTGAGTAACTTCGTGACGGTCTTCAAATGTTCCGCATGTTCTTCTTTATTACGAGTATATAAGAATATCGTCGATGAACACAATGACGAATTTATCCAGATATGGTTTGCAGACTCTATTCATGAGGTCCATAAATCAAAGGCGGTGCATTAGTTAAACCGAATGGCATTACTTGGAATTCATAATGGCCATATCGAGTTCTAAATGCGGTCTTGGGTATATCTTCTTCTCTTACCCGTGGCGATGATATCCGGATCTTAAATCAATCTTGAGTATACACTCGAGCCTTGTAATTGATCAAACGGATCATCGATTCTTGGTAAGGGATAGCGGTTTTGATTGTGAGCTTGTTCAATTCTCTATAATCGATACACATCCGAATGATCCATCTTTCTTCTTAACGAATAATACCGGTGCTCCCGGGGTGAGGAACTTGGTCTAATGAATCCTTTCTCGATAGCTCTTCTAGTTGTTTGGATAATTCTTGCATTTCGAGGCGCTAAACGGTGCGGTGCTCGTGCTACGTGAGTAGCTCCGGGAATAAGATCGATTTGAAATTCGACTTGTCGGCGGTGGAAGTCGAGGCAAATCTTCCGGAAACACCTCGGAAAATTCCTTGATTACAGGTACATCCTCTAGTCGTTTCTCTTCCGACTTCTTTTCCGTTACTTGGGCTAAGAAGGCATAACATCCTTTTTCCATGTACTTTATTGACTTCGCACAGGATATGATACTTAAGTACTTTCTACTTTGATCTCCTTGGATGACTAAAGTTTCACCATTGATCGGGATATGAACGGTTTTCTCGTCACAAACAATCCTAGCACGGTGTTTGGACAACCAATCCATGCCAATTACGACATCGAAACTTCCAAGTTTGATTGGCAAAAGATCTATGAGGAACGAGTGATCTTGTAATAGAATAGGACAATTACGGATTACAGTGTTGGTTCCTATTATTTTCCCATCGGCAAGTTCTATCTCATAAGTTGTATCTAAGGCAATTGGGGATATTTCAAGTAATGGTGCAAAAGTAGTAGATACAAAACTCTTATCGGCTCCGAATCAAACAAGATTTTGCGAGAATGATTGTTAAGAGAATACGTACCGTCACAATGTCGGGGTTCAACGGTGCATCTCCATCTCCTAGCATGTACACTCTTGCACGCGCATTGTTTGTTTGAACGACATTTAACTTTGGGCATTGACTCTTGAAATGACCCGGTTCTCCACATCCATAGCAGATTCATGTTTGTCACGGTGTTGCCTCTTCCGTGGTTTCGACAATGTTTACCTTGATGACCTACCTTGTTACACTTATCGCACTTCACGGTACAAGGTCCGAATGGTGCATCAAACATCGGTTACACCGGGATGTGGTCCTACATACCCTTTTCCAAAGATGGGTGCAAAGATAAGCCCTTGCGGCTTCTTGCCTTCGGTTTTGCCGATTGTGATGTTGATTTGTTGTGGTGATATTGGTTGTTGTTGTTCCAATTGTTGTTGTTGGATCGATAGTGGTTGGAATTCGAGGTTTTCCGATCATCAAACTTCCTTTTGTTGTCACTTGAGCCTTGTGCATTTGCAAGCTTTAGTATTGGTTCCATAAGGCGGTGGGATACAATGACAACTTCTTCAGCAGTTTTGGCTTGAGCGATGACATCTCCTTCGATGCTTGAGGTAAACCTCCGATCAAAGCTTCCAAAAGCTTTTCATTGGTGGGAAACAAATGAGGACATAAAGCTCTCAACTCGTGGAATCTCTTGAAGTACGTCTTGAGATCATTACCTTTAGCGACCAAGTGGTAATACTCATCTTGAGTTTCTTGATCTCGGTCCTCTGCAATCTTGTTTCATTAATAGTTGTTTCAGATCGACCATGAAATCTTACAAGCTTCTTCCATTCCAATTGGTTGAGCATGGCCTTTCCACCAAGATAACGCATCTTCTAACAAAGTTCGATCAAACTTGACTTTGCAATCATTTGTGCGATACTTAGCGTAAATCTGATCTCGGTTCTCTCAAACCAATGAAGTAAACCAATAGCACCTTGATGCCCTTGAAGAATGTAAACTGCGGTTCATGAACTCTTTGTAATTACACTTGCGAGTTTAAGTGGACTCACTTTGATTTGTTGGAGTGTTAGTTGCATTTGAGTTTGCCATTTCAAGAAGACGTGCGACCTGCGACACGATTCTCTTGACAATGCGGCGACTTGACCTCGCGTCTTTGCTTGAGCGACACGCTCGACTTGACCTCTCGAGCAATTCGGGCATTCTCGACTTCTCTTGCAATTTCGACTTCTCTAGCGATTTCGACTTCACGTGCCTCTTGGGCAATTCGTTCACTTCAACGCGTTCGACCGGCTCTAGCGATGTCGGCGACATGTTGAGCTATAGTCGCTTAACACTTTCGGCGACCATTTTACGAATAGTGCGGGAGTGATGGTGGATGAGGTAGCTTTCTTCTTGACCATTTTCTAAAATTTCCAAGAATAAATACCAAGATTAAGAAATTATCGATCGATGATAAACCGATTTCATATCATACATTTCATAATAATCCAGATTACCACTTTAAATAAATGATATGATATGAATATGATTTTCTCAACAAATCATAATATATATATAAGGACATAAGGATTGGTTCGGTATACATCACCGAGGAATAATATCATAACATCGTAATAATAGAAATACAACCATGGAATACATCGATACATAGTATTGTTCACAACCAAAAGTTACATCATCATAATTCTTGTTCCAAGGTTACAAACCAAAAGATACAAGCCTTAATGCCTCATATGGCGGCTTTATGATACATACTAAGATAAAGATGACTAGGATCTCGCATCTCCGATCGTCATCCCGACGACGACGAATCTCCTCAACCATGGTGTCAAGTCTCGGATCTGCCGCTCACGGGCTCGATCTCTCGCCTCGAGGTCATCAATCCTCTCCTCCGAATAGCGGTGTGAGCATGAGCGGATGCAAGCTCGTGATGTAGGACTCTCTCTCGACCCAAAGCGGTCTCTCAAAGTACTAGCATCTCGAATAGTAGTCTCCAATCTCCGAGTCAATTGGTTAACGGCCTCTCGCCTCCACAATCGAGTACTCATCATATCAAACACAATCTCGATGGAGTAGCGACCTACCACGAGGTTCTCGACTTCTTCCTCCAAGCTCTCTATCCTCACTAGTGGAATCTCATCATAATGTGCCATGAGCTCATTCAACCGATCTTCGTGCTCGATAAGTCTCGTAGCCAACGGAGGAATAGTGTGGTGTCTTGGTTCACCCAATGTGCGTAAGCTGAGTCTGGTGCGAGTCGAGCTTTCTCCAAGCTCAAACGAACTAGGTGCTCCTCCTCTTCTCTCCAACGTCAAGTAAAGGTATCAAGAATGACCATCTCCTAGCACCGGATTTCTTCCTTGGTTCGGCCTCATTATCCACTTGAGTAGGCTTGTCGGGATCAGATAGTGATGGTGGATAGCACTTGATGCAGAGCGGTAAAATTGGCTCACTAAAAGTGTCCAAAGGAGGTGATGTTGTAGGTGGTGATGAAGCAGAGCAGAGTAGTCGATGGTAGAACACGATGAAGTGGCGGTGGTGGTGAAGTAGCGATGGGTGGAGCAGCAGTGAAACCGGTGGTGATGGTGGCGGTGGTGGTGAGTGATGGTGATCGAGTGGTGGCATCACATGAGTCATAGTGATGGGTCGCACACGCTTCCTAGCGGTGCGTTTGAAGGTCTTACCATTAGGATGTAGTCTATAAGGTACTCCAAGCGGCTCAGTTCATGAGGCTTAAGAACACGAATCATACGTTGGCGTCGACGGATAGCTTGGGCGGATGATCCGGAAGAATCGATGAAGTAGTCGGTGCTTCGATGACTTGGATGATTCATCATCCACAACAACATCTGAAGCGGTAGCCATTCTTTGCGACTCATAGTCTTGATCTAGGGTCATGGAAGCAAAAGCATTGTACTCTTGAGGATGGCGGTCATAATTTGGAGCGATGGGAGTTCTGCAACTTCACCTTCCTCAAAGGTTCGGTTTCCAAACAAGCGATGGCGGTATGACGGGGCCGGGATGAGTGGCATAGTGACGATCGTAGAGGACATGGTATCATCCATCTCGATTGTCTCGAGGACGGAACAAGCTGGGTGGGATGCGAGACATGGTCTTGTAACAACCCATAAATTAATGTAAGTAAATGCCAAATAATATAATTATTTAGTTAGCTAAGCAAATCTCCATGCCTAACTAAAATGAATGCAATTTACTTATGATCTAGTGATGCATCAATCCTAATGCATAGAGCGGTCACGGAAGGCGTAAAGCGGTGGTGTAAAATAGTCCGTTTTAAAAGTGCGGTTATAGTCCAAATGCTTTTGAAAACTCTTTGGTTCTCTATAACCTTGGCTCGATGCCAATCATAACACCCCGAAAATCTTAATGACGGAAGACTAATTCGGGTGTTACTTGAATGGAGATCATAGTCAATAATTATAGAAAACGACTCGAAGAGGCGTTTTATTAAAATAGTTATCATTCATCGAAAACTCATAGTTTGTTACAAAATATTGTAAATAGATCAAGTGTTTTCCCAAAAGAAAGATCATGAGTTTGAAAGAAATGATAACTTTTATGTTTTACACCACCGGATAAGCCTTGCCATGCCCGTTCCGCACCTTGGTCATAATCTTCACCGATTACCGAGATAACATGCTTAAAAGGTCAACAAAATGTTGAGTGAAGTCCATAGGTTTAAAATAAGTTGAACACAAGTATAAGATCATGATCATTGTAAACTAACAATATCATAAGAAAATATCACAGATTATTATCGCTAAGCTCATGAAACCAAGACTCAATTGCATACACGAATTACGATGTACGTAAATATGCCCCAAAGGAGGTAATAGCCAATTACCTAAAGATATTCGATATGGTGCGCCCGGTTATTTCTCTATAACCGAAACGGGGTTCGTTATTCCCATAGTACTATTCACGATATCTACGTTCACTCGCGGTGACTAATGGTTCATGATCGGGGACTTGTGGCTAACAACTTAGCAAGTACCAATAATCAAGAAGATCAAGCATTTATGAAAAACCTTGTGTTCTAGTTTAGAGCATGTATCTCCCTCGCGGGGTTTATAAAAATAAAGTAAAAGCGAGGCTATGAACTCACCTTGATGATAATGCACACGCACAAAAAGATTAAGCACAATGTAGCGGAGGTTCCAACTCGAAACCTAAAATGATGAGATGGCGAATCTCAGTACATGAGCATTTTGGTTCGCGACCAAAATAATAGAGCATTGAATATTCTTATTCAATAGATCATTGGATTGTCCAATCCAATAGTGTGCGATCGTGATTAACGTTTTAAGTTAATTTATGAGCTACATTGCCTTAACTAGTGATCGTCACTTACGCATAAGTGAAATGTTTTCCCCCGTTGTGATCTTAATAGATTTGTTGAGCATTTTAACGTATTTAGATTCCCCGAGTATTTTATCAAAATAAGTATATTTTCACATATACTTTCTAATAAATATATATTTACTTATATATTTATACATGAAATAAGTTTATCATAATTCGAAAATATTATGCTCATGTGATCAAAATACTCATTTTTACGAAGTTATAATGGGTATATAAGTTTTTCTAAACTTTTCCCGAATTTATACTTTTTACCCTCGAGTTACAAAAAGTACAAGTTTAGTCCTTATACTATTAGAAAATGACACTTTGTACCCAAATGTATTTTATATCAAAACTTTCGAAATGACATCCTTAGTCCCTTGATAAACCGATTTTTCAAAACAGCCCTCTAGGTTCCTTTTATACTCTTTAAACCTTTACTTTTCCAATTGTACACATTTCACCCTAAACTTTATTTATAACTAGTTTAGGCTATTTACACATTCGGTCCTTGCGGTTTCAAGCGTGTTCATGCACGTATATGATTACCCTTTTACTTTTGAAAAGATGCATATTAGTCCTTAACTTTTCATGCATGTTTATATCGTACTACATTGAACCTTTAACTTTTAAATGTTACACTTTTAACCCGAAATTCGTTTGTTTTGCAAATTTGATCCGAAATACTTTTGAAACAACGAAAACTTTGTGTAACTAGTACAAGCTTATCCCTAGCTTATCTCTTTAGCTTATTAGCTTATTTTGATCACATTGGGCCGGGTTAGATCATTAACGGACTCGGATTGGGCTTAATGGGCTCGGTGTTTGGGCTTTAGGCCCGTTTGTTTTGGCGTATGAAATGAAGGTGTACTAGTGTTTTCTTATAGATTTGTGATGTGTTCTCAACATATTAGACTAGTATTAACGTGTGACTTATGTGTCGTGATCAAGCAATCGTTTATGAGATGGTGCTATAACATGTATACGTGCGAGAACCAAATGTAAACAAAGAAATGAAATGGAGCGAGTTGGGAGGACTTACTTCACTCAAAATGAGTGGTGATGATACGAGTGAGATGTGAACGAGAAGAAGTGACCCACGAGAACCCCTTGTTCTCCTTATAATGTTACCCGTATTCTTTATTTACCCAAGCTAGCGTTCACCTATTTCCTTGCTTCGTTCCTCTTCCTTTTTGTTTCTTTTCGATACCACAATGGACGATTTATGCTTAGAGAGTGCAAGTGTTTGAGTGAGTTTGTGATGTTGTGAGTTTGGCCAAGTCTTGTGATGGTTTATAAATAAGAATGGTAGCATGGCTTCTATATTAGTTTAATCTCTTCCTACAAGTTCCTAGGTTCTTATTTAACATGTGTGAAATTGTTTTCTTGGGCGTGCAAGACATGGCAGCCGATTTCTAGGATCCTTTCATGTATGTCGAGTGTGTTTTTGGACTTGGAGCACATTACACATTGGATCTTAAAGTCTTACTAGGTCAAGGTTGGCTATTCATTATTTTAATGGTGTTTAGGAGCTAATGAGACATGTTTTGTCTCCCTTTTATCACACAAACACGCACGTCATTAGAGGTATGAGGGGGGGGGATGAACTTAGTCTAATCTTGTTGGTTGACTTGGTTACTTATTTGGTTTGGTCTCTCCTTTTGTTCGACCGGTTACAACACAAAGTGTTGAAGCATAATCTGGCGCGGGCTGAATTCAACGACTCTCCTTGGGCCGTTAGTCGTCTTCTCGAGCCCTAGTAGACCTGTCAACAAAGAGAACCCGTTAGGAGTGGACCCGAGCCGTAGCCCCGGGTCCACCTCCGACGGTCAAGTTAGTATCTTGTTGTGGCATAGCAAAAGTGTTAGGTTTAGAGATAACTGCGTGTGTATATATAGGCATGGATTAGGGTTTAGGTGTAGAGTGGTCATTGATGTCGGGCTGACCCATTCTGGCCGGTCAGGACCATACGTCTACACAAAGAAACACAAAACATTTACTAACTTTCTTAAATGAAATCTTGGGCTTGGTTTTGATCCATTAGGCGAGGCCCATAACTAAAGAAGAAAGGGGAGTTGGGCTCCTTAGTTGGTGCGTGAGTTAGCCTAGGCCCAACGAGAATTTTGTGTAGCTTTAGGTCCGGTTACGAGGCCCATTAATGAGTCGGGTTGAGTCACGAGGTGGTATAAAGTCCAATGAGTTTCGAGGCCCAATACGAATTTTATATATTTTTATTATAATTTAATTCGTAATTTTTACAAATTTTTACGTATTCGTTAAGTATTTTAAGGTTATCAAGATCTTGGGGAAATCTATTTAGATCACAACGGTATATTTATGAACGCTCGAGCTGCGTTGATCATGCATATGCCAAATGATATGCAAAAGTGATGTTTAGAAAATTTCATGACGAAATAGATCGTGATCAATTCTTGATTAAGATGTTAAGTACATTGAAATTTTTCCGGGAGCTTACACCCATTTAGCCCGTGCCCGCCCGACCTGTCTGTTTTGCCACCTCTACGTACTCACATGGCCCTCCCGACCCCAACCATTTACCCAACACCCACCCCCCACTACTATTAGCCCATTTATACTCATGGGCCCAATTCATAACCTTTTCGCCCAGGTACGAATGGCCCATCACTTCATCATAAAAACCAACGAGAAAATTTTCGCGCATCATGTTGTGGCGGGGTTTATTTGTTTAGAATGTGCATTTATTTTTTACCAAAATCTTTTTTGTTTGATTTTCAATATTTTCGCTTAAGATTTTGCTACATTAGCGGCATATAGATAAATATATTGGAGGTATCTTTTAACACCTATATGATGTCTCAATTGTAAAGTGAGTCAGGGTAGGACCTTATAAAAAAATTGGGGTTGGCGTCAAGACCTTATAAGAATAAATACAAAGATGGGTGTCAAAATATAAGACTAGAGACTGTTTTTTTTTTTTAATGTTTTCATGTTCTAAAATCTCCTTGAGTTTTGTCATACAGTTTAGTGTTGATTATTGTATCGATTTAATTTCAAATTGTTGTTCTTTATACCTGATTTTCATAATTAAATGAAATTGTCCGATTCGATGTTTCCTAACAATTATGAAATTAGCTTAAAATATCTAATAAGATTATAAAATATGACAGCAATGATGATCGTGCTAAATGTATTTTAGTTTTGAAAAGAAAAATTAGTAACTTCATTCTTTGTTAAAAGTCTATATTAAAATTGACAGAAAGCCAAGATCGATAATCAAATAAACTTACACAATGAGAAACGAGAAACAGAAAAGGACATGGCAAAAGAATTTGCACCAAATTTCTTTATACAACATCCTCTTTTGGTTCGCGTATTTCTTTAAGCAAAATAACTTTATCAATGGTATTGGCCCTATATCGATCCGAAAAGCGATCGCTTTAAACATATCGTGTAATAAATTTTCTTTTCAAAAAATACACTTAGAGCACTCCCAACGGTAACGCCGTAACGGCGTTAAACGAGAAAAAACAGCGTTACGGGCGTTATTACCGTTGGGACCTCGGCGTTAAAGAGAAAAAGCGGAGCCTGCGTTGCCAAAGCAACAGGCGTTATAAAGGCAAAAAAAAAAAAAAAAAAAAAAAATTCAAAAATTTACACTTTCTACCCTTAAAGCGGCTACTAGCCGTTATTTTCAAAAATTTTCAAAACCACCTAAACGGCTACTAGCCGTTATTTTTCAAAACCCTTTACCACTATAAATACCCAATTAAAACACCATTTCTTTTCACACTTCCACTACTAAATCCTCTCCATTCTCTCAATCTTTCAACTTCTATTAGCGCAAAAAAAACAATGTCGGGAGGCAACGATGATACTTTCTACAATCTTCTTGCTAGTGGGTGGAATCCTCAAACCCGGGTTCATCATCTAACCCGAACGCGGTTCATCTTCAATCCCCAACCCACTAGGCTTATCGAGCCAAGAAATGTATCAACAACATCAAGCATTTCGTATTGGCAACAACAAAACCAACAAAACACCTTAAACTCTAACTTTCAAAACCTACAATTCACACAACAATCACAACAATCACAAACCGAAACACATGATGTTGCCGACACACCCACGTCTCCTCCAAAAAGGAAAAGGTCGCATTAGCGAAAATCAAAGAAATCCAAAGACCCCGAGCCCGAACCGGTTGATTCGATGAAGGCGGTTGTTGTTCACTCACGTTGGACTCCAGCAGAGGAAGCATTACTTGCAAGATGTTACATAGTCGTTTGGAGGATCCGAAGTTGGAAAGTGCCAACCCAAGGATACGTTTTGGTATCGGGTGCGAAATGAGTTCAATAAAACAACTTTCAACGGCGCAACAAGGACATCTTTGTCAAGCAAGTGGAAAACTTTGAGCGGCATATGCACAAAGTTCAACTCTCATTACAACCGTTCAAACGTGATCAACGAAGCGGGAAAGTGAGTGGATGTGATGCAACGGGCAAAGCAATGGTATCGTGAGGAAACCAAGGGATCAACTTTTGGCCTCGAAGACGCTTGGGAGGTTTTGCGTCATTATAAGAAATGGAACTCGCCGGAACCGGTCGATTTAACCGGCGAAGTCCCAAGCCAAACAAACGAGGATTTGTTTGGTCAAGATGAACAACCTCGCCCCATGGGAAAGAAACGTGCTAGTTAGTATCTATTTTCGGTTCAGCTTGGGCATCGTTGTTGCCTTGTTGGTGATCTTTTATGGGTTCATGATATGATTCAGCACTTCAGCTCTATTGTGTTTGATTTGATTGTTTATGTATTCAGTTGGCTAAGGTTCTATGTATAGCAGCTACTTGGTTGTTAATCTCCAATCAAAGTAACTTGTTTGCTGGTTTAAACGGGTAGAGTTCGTGCACGTTCAGTTTTGTGTCATTAGGTTTATAAAATTTGTTCTCAATCTTGCAGAATGCAGGCAACTTGCAATCTGTAAAAATCATTTCACATGAGGTCTAAAATGTGCTTATAGAAAACCATTCTTTGTACACGGATCAACTAGTATTTAATACAACATATTGGTATCTCTTCTCGGTTCATGGTAGGCAATTAGTATCTTATACAAGGTATTGGTATCTCTTTTCGGCTCAGCCTGGGCATCATTGTTGGAGATCTTTTGGGGTTCATGATATGTTTCGGCTTTATTTTGCTTGCTTCAGTTGGCATAGTTTATGTTAATCTCCCAACCGAGGTAGCTTTTTTACTGGTTCAAAACAGCAGAGTTCGCACACGTTTACTTTGTGTTGTTGATCTTCTTGAATTCTTGTTTTTAATCTTGCAAATGCAGGAGAACTGCAATCTGTAAAAATCACTTCACATATGGTTCAAAATGTTAGCAAACTATAAACTTACGATGAGTAAAATGAAAATTAACCATACTAGTTTGACAAAGACATACTTAAAAAAAAATTTGAATGAGCAAAGTTTATGTTATCCCACATCGACGGGTTGAGCAAAAACAAAGGCAAGTGGGATAATATAAAAAGGGAAAGAGGCCATTGGGAAAGGTACTTACCTGGACGGGGTCAATGGATGATCAAGAAGGTCCATGGCCTAGGTTTGTGACCTCCATTGCACTGAGGAGGGGTGCCTGCCTAAGGTCGGCCTAATAGGTCGAGCCTACGTCATAATTTGTGGCAGCGGGGGCCTGCGTTCGCGCGGCCCCTAACCAATGATCAAGTTTAAACGTTGCTCTAGCGGGCCTTTTATGTTTCCTAGCATGTTTTGTTTGCGAATCTCTATTTAACAGTCATGTTTTGCTTTTGAGTTTATTTCTATCTGGCCGGTTTATTTTTAACAGTCGTGTTTTGTTTTGTTTAGCAGAATTTTTAAGCGCTGTGCATCATGTCGTTTATTATAACATAGTCGCGGACTGATACTTGCAAGCGATTCCCTTTTGTATTAATCCACGCCGTTTAACTATTTCAACGCATTAGCAGACAAGCAATACTAACAAGTGACGAGCTATTCCTTTGTATTATTCTGTTCCGTTCTGAGTCTTTCATCGCATTCAACTCTAGAGAAAATAATACTACTCTAACAAGTGAAGTAGTCGTCATCTGACTGATTGGCTCGGACACCAGATCGCTATGCCTGCTCATATTCATGCGTTATCTTCTTAATGATTTTGTTATACATCTTTTTGATTGATAAATCACATCCTATCGTTATCAGTTTGGTCGCAATGTTGCCACCTCCCACTAAAACAAAAAAAGTTGATATGAATGATCACATAACTACAAATTAAGTGGCAAGATTGTGTGAACGAAATCCTAAAGTCACAATCAGATTTTGAGTTTGGATTAATGAATTAATTAACAAATAGTCTAAAACCAAATCAACATCTAAAATCTGAACCCTATATCTAACAAACATTATTCAATATTTTGTAATATCTAGCAAATATAAATGTTTTTAATTAATGTTAAAACTTAAAACAGTTACACTTCCATGTCTCATGCATAGACATATTCAAACATAATCTTGATGTCTTCTTATTTCGTAAGTACATTATGAAAACTACTCGTATACATAATTTAGAAACAAGGCCACCTCTTTCGAAACCTTGACGCAAGACTGCATCCAATGGTCACCATTTCCCCACCTTCCATCTCAGCGTCACATCATTATTCAACACGCTCCTTTCACATTTCACTTACAATGGTCATCACTCCTCTCATATTTCATTTAAAATACTCACTTAATACAAACATATTTCACAAAATACCCCGCACACACTTATAAATCAAATAAATAACAATTAAAACACTCATAAGGACACATATGCACTGTACACGAGAAGTCACCAGGCTCACCTTTCCCCCTTTTTTTGAGCAAATTCTCTTTTTGCCCCACCACCAAAAGTTGGTGATCTTATATGCCCCAAACAATTGTTTTCCCACAATAGACCAGGGTGACTTAAACGACTTGGGCGACCTGGATGACGATTGGGCAACTTCATTCATTTTTAGATAAGTGTCCCATGCAAGTACTCTAGAGTAAGAGTTGCGTAAGAGGTGTGTAAGCTACCATATCCTTTAATTTATTGGGCGATCGACGACCTTTGTACCTTGAGTGACTTATTTTTTGTCATTATTAATTTTTTGGTAATTATACTGTTAGTCCCCAATACATAAACAATTGCGTCGTTGGTCCCCAATACATAACCCCAGTTAGATACATAACCACCACCCACCACCACCTATCACCACCACCACTTACCATTACCACTTACCACCACCATCACCAATTACCACCACAACGCACCACCACCACCCACCACCAATACATAGCCCCAGTTAGTCTGATAACGCTACACGCGTCGTTCGGGGTCAAGGAAACTTCCTTTTCTTCGAGCAAGTTTTATAACACCCTAGGCAGTGAACCTAATCGTTGTAGTGTAGTAATTAGGGTAAGCCACGGGTATTGATATCGTTCTCTAGGGGAATAGGAATGCTAGTGAGAAGTTACTACGCTAAGGTTGAGGTTGAGGAAGATTATTTTTGTATTTTTATATTTTATAAAATTGAAAGGTACGAATCTCGGGTATTGGATTTGGGGGTTGGTATTTCTACCGATTACTCTACTATTATCGATTATCTAAACTAAGGTTGTGGGAGTCTATGTCTAAATTATGTGTACTCGTATGATAGTTTAAAGATGTGTTTACTTAGGTTTTACTACTCCTTAATTATCTCCTATTGATGGTTGAGTTGTCACGTCCTTATTCTTAGTTGCGTTGTGTGTCTAAAGTTGTAGGGTATCGTTTCTCCCAACTCTTTGAACTTACCAAAGGGTCTCGTCTACAAAACCCACTAGGGATGATAAACTCTTACTCTAAGGCACTCTTGGATGGTTTAGCCTCGACTACTCGGTAATCATATTCTAAGGTTCACAAAGATGAATCAAGCATTAAGTACACAACGAATGACCTATTGCACTACTAGATCATTAATCAACTAAGATAAGAAACAACCAATCAATATTCAATAATTAAGTTTCATACTTCCTAAGAAAACACACAAATAAATTAGCCGGACATGGAGAACATGCAAGCATACACACAAATAATCAAAGACATAATTGAATTGAGGAAGTAAATACTTATCTTGATGTAAAATAGGGTTTAGAACCCTAAAATCTTACAAGACACCTTAGGTTCGGTTTTAGGTTTTCACTCCAAAAGACTCTCCTAAACCGAAAAATTGGATTCTATATATAAGATTACATATGCGACGGCGTCACCTTATGTTTTCGTGCGCCGTCGTGTCGCCGTCATTAGGGTTTCGTCTTGGCCGCGTTAACCTTACGACGGCGTCACCTTATGCCCGTGACGCCGTCCTCTTGACCGATGCCGTCGGGTCACATCTAGGCCGTCGAGTTGCGACGGTCTACTCCTTTAAAGCCCGCGTCGTCTCTTGAAAATCTGAGTTTTGTCTTGACCGTCACAAAATCCTACGACGGCGTCGCGATTAAGCGATGACGCCGTCGCCTTCTATTTTCAAGACTTTGAGTGTCTCGATTTTGACTTTGGCCATTTTCTTCGTATATTCGCCTTTTCGTCCAAATAAGTGCCATTCCAAACATTTTGCCTTCAAGAGACCTAAAAAGTGAAAAGGAACGATATTAAGCAATAACGGATACAAAAGTGATCAAATAAGGGCTAAAGCGACCCTCAAAATGGTACCTTTAAAACCTTATCAAATATCTCTACACTTGGTATTTGCTTGTCCTCAAGCAAATGTGCTTTTAGCCAATTAATTTATAAGTTAGGGGTCATGAAGCATTGATTCAAAGCGGTCCACAACACATATAAGCCCATAAAAGTCATAACAAGCACGGAAATTACATACTAGCACCTCACATGGGGTGTTTGGATACTCACATCTCTCGGTGTATATATGAAATATAACAAATAGGAAATGGAAGATAAACACTCATTAACGGTCCTAGTACATAGATTACCATAGGCTTGAGAATAGATCAAATCTCCATCGCTTTGGCGTAAGCACCTAGGAAAGACTATCAAAGAGGTCTTTTAAAGGGTTGTAATGTTAGGCTTACGATAGGAAATAAGGGTTTGGTGGGATAGGCTTTTAGTGGTGGCAAGTCAAAATCTCTATGTTACAAGCATACGAAGAATGGCGTTGCTAAGCCAAGACTCGACACTCTAAAACTCTAGGTAGCGAAATAAACAAACATAAATTTAAAGGATAGATATAGGATGGTAGCCGTATTTTTTTTTTTTTTTTTTTTTACACTCTATTTTTTCTCTTTTTGTATATATATATTTTTATTTATTTATTTATTTTTTCATACAATTTTACTCTACCATCCTCTACGGTAACATCAAAATGATAGGGATTTATAGGCACATCCCTACACTTGAGTTTTATTACTCTAACACTAATTTGACCCGAATTGAAAAGATCAAAACACTTGGGGTACATTATTATGCAAACAAAGGAATTTGAATTTAACGTTCCCTTCCGTCATTTCACAAACTTTAACTTTTCCCATGAATCCCAATCGTCCCAAAGCGTATACAAGGGATATGACTCGACTTAGCAACTCATGCAAGCAACGGATAATTGAACTAAGGGTTTTGGGTGATAACAATAATGCACTAAAAGTGAGTGCATAAGGGGTAGGCTAAAGCGATTTGGGTGTATATTTGGGGTGGGGTGTAAACAATGCTCTTCATTGATATTAGGAAAAACGAAACATCACAAGAACCGCGAAAAGGATAGGCTCGAGGGGTTAACTAGGGTATCGTGTACTAAAGATGAGTACAACGCAAAGGGTGTGGGGAATTACTCAACCGATGTGGAAGAAGTAATTATATTACGGTATCAAACAAGGGTTATCCTAATGCCTCTTATCATTTAGTTATTCCTAACTACACAAGTGTAGTCTCACTTGCGATCTCGGAATGCATCACAAAACAAGTTCTAGAATCTAATATACTACGGTTCACACTCTAAGCATTGAAGATGAATGCTTTAATTCCTACTAATCTAAGGGTGATCCTCGCATTTTGGGTGGAATTTAAGTGGTAAAGGGTTTTGTGCTAGTCATGCAACTTCCTATCCATGAGGCGCTTTTGTTAAGACTAATGGCCCACTCCTATATGTCATGAAAATTTTAAATTTGGTGCCAAAATTACCCTAACCGACATTTTCTCATGGTTTATTACACAATCACAATTGGACAAAGCAAATAGTCAAGGATAAGCATAGTTTCAAAGTTCCGTTTATTTTCCTCCTACACTTAAAGCGAACATTGTCCCCAATGTTCCCGAAAGTATCAAAGTTATGATAATGGAAGGTAATTAAAGCGAAGAAACTAATACTCCCCGATTAGCTCGGTAGGATCCGTGTAAAGTGGTGGTTAAATCCTTTTCAAGAAGAATTATTGCGTGAAAAGCTCCTTCCAATCTTATGTAACTTCTTCTTGACAAACTAAACTGCACACTTGAAGAAAACAAAGCGAAACCTTGGCGTAAAATCGATGGTAATAATATATATAAGACTTGACTTAAACTAGGATATAATGCTTGTGGAATGGATGTTTCTGAATTTCTAAGAAAATTAAGACACGGAAAATTCCAAAATTTATAAGTAGCTCGAAAACGAGAAAAAGTAATCGATGTTTTTACTCCTTCCCGGCGTCGTCGGGTTGCAATCTGACGCCGTCGGTTATCCGACAAAAGCGGTGCGATTTTACGAAAAAATTACGGAAAATTTACATCTTTAGAATCTGGAAAAATTTTGCAAAACATCCATTATGAATCGATACAAGCATTTGACTCGAACAAACAAACATATATATCTTTTAGTTAATTGTTATTCTCATGTTTACGTTTCTTTTGAAAGCGTGTGTAATCCTCCTACACTTATCCCTTATGTAAAATACCTTTATATGTAATTAAGGCGATGTTAAAGACAAAATAAAGCATTTTACAAATTTAAACATAAATTAATAATCAATAAAAGATATCGACACACAAATAAAAGGAAAAGGAAAAACACATGGGTTGCCTCCCAAGAAGCGCTTGTTTTTGTTCGAGTCACGAGCGACTCTACCCTTATTTAACGAGATAAAGGGAAGTTTTCCTACACTTAAGTTTAAGTGCGGGTGATAGTAGCAATACACACCCTTAGGGTGGAAATTTGATACGTGAGGAGAGGGTGATGGGTGATTTATATGCTCAAAGGGTGTGCTCCATTCATTATAACCTTACCTAAGTCTATTGGTGTAGCGGGTGAATCAAATCTCCTCCTAAAATGGATCATCTTATCAACTTCAAAAGATTCTTAGTTAAGGATCCATCTTGACCTAATAAACCGGTTTAAACCCATAGTGTTTCTTGTTATCAACCATGAATGGGTGATATAAGTGTGTAAGGTCATGGGTTACTCCTATATTAGCTTCCGCTCTACATGGCCTAGAATCTACCACCTTTATCAAGCAACTACCGGACTATCTATTTTGATGGGTGGATTGGGGCCTAATTCAATTCCAAGATTCACATCTAAAGGCGGAACATTGGGTAAGGTTTTTGGTTGAGGCTCGGTTCATCAAAATTAGGAACTTCCCTAGGACTAAGAGAGGTCATGACAACAAGCATCTAAACCTACATTCTCTAGTGGCGTTTGGTCCAAAGGTTCTCTATCAATTGGGGCTCATATAGTCTCTTCTACTTCTTAGGGTAAGTTATAGGTGATGTGTGTTCCTCAGTGATGGTAGGGCTTGTGGGCTTGGGTTTCCACCTTTTCTCCATTATATCTAGATCTCCTAAATGTTTGAAATCTATCCCACATGCAACTAGGTATTTTAGCTTCAACCATCTCACAATCTTGTTTGGGTTTAGGTTTTATGTTCTCAAAAACTAGGTCTTTTGATCATGATTCCTAAGGTTAGATAAATCCTTCTTATCCATTTCCTCAAGTTGTAACAAGCGAAGGTTTATGCATAGGAGGTTTTCCGAAAGATTCTAAAGATGGTGTCACTAAAAGGAGTTGATCTTGACAACGATCGTTGAATAGAAGCCACACAAACACAAAATATATCAAATCCATCCAATCTTACACCCTTCTTCTTTTGGATATCTCTAAGTTCACTCACAAATTCATTAGAACAATAAAAACCAAACCAACTTGCGAAATTCAATTGTTCCTCATTTGTTAATGATTCAAATGCTACTTCACTTGCCATAGTGACAAATGAAAATGGTTTCTGAACACAAACACAAAGAAGGGGATAGACTACAAGGAAGCTAATAAAAGAAAAAATCTCACTTGATAGGAATCTTGTGAGTAGACCTAAGCGAGATATAAATCAAGCCTAAACAATAACTATTCCCGCGTAGCGCCTAAAACTTGATAACGCTACACGCGTCGTTCGGGTCAAGGAAACTTCCTTTTCTTGAGCAAGTTTTATAACACCTAGGCGGTGAACCTAATCGTTGTAGTGTAGTAATTAGGGTAAGCCACGGGTATTGATATCGTTCTCTAGGGAATAGGAATGCTAGTGAGAAGTTACTACGTTAAGGTTGAGGTTGAGGAAGATTATTTTTGTATTTTATATTTTATAAAATTGAAAGGTACGAATCTCGGGTATTGGATTTGGGGGGTTGGTATTTCTACCGATTACTCTACTATTATCTAATTATCTAAACTAAGGTTGTGGGAGTCTATGTCTAAATTATGTGTACTCGTATGATAGTTTAAAGATGTGTTTACTTAGGTTTTACTACTTCTTAATTATCTCCTATTGATGGTTGAGTTGTCACGTCCTTATTCTTAGTTGCGTTGTGTGTCTAAAGTTGTAGGGTGTCGTTTCTCCCAACTCTTTGAACTTACCAAAGGGTCTCGTCTACAAAACCCACTAGGGATGATAAACTCTTACTCTAAGGCACTCTTCGGATGGTTTAGCCTCGACTACTCGGTAATCATATTCTAAGGTTCACAAAGATGAATCAAGCATTAAGTACACAACGAATGACCTATTGCACTACTAGATCATTAATCAACTAAGATAAGAAACAACCAATCAATATTCAATAATTAAGTTTCATACTTCCTAAGCAAACACACAAATAAATTAGCGGGACATGGAGAACATGCAAGCATACACACAAATAATCAAAGACATAATTGAATTGATGAAGTAAATACTTATCTTGATGTAAAATAGGGTTTAGAACCCTAAAATCTTGTACAAGACACCTTAGGTTCGGTTTAGGTTTTCACTCCAAAAGACTCTCCTAAAGCGAAAAATTCGGATTCTATATATAAGATTACATATCGACGACGCCACCTTATGTTTTCGTGGCCGCCGTCGTGTCGCCGTCATTAGGGTTTCGTCTTGGCACGTTAACCTTACGACGGCGTCACCTTATGCCTGTGACGCCGTCCTCTTGACCGGCGCCGTCGGGTCACATCTAGGCCGTGCGAGTTGCGACGGTCTACTCCTTTAAAGCCCGACGCCGTCTCTTGAAAATACGAGTTTTGTCTTGACCGTCACAAAATCCTCACGACGGCGTCGCGATTAAGCGATGACGCCGTCGCTTCTATCTTCAATGACTTTGAGTGTCTCGATTTTGACTTTGGCCATTTTCTTCAGTATATTCGCGCATTTTCGTCCAAATAAGTGCCATTTCACATTTTGCCTTCAAGAGACCTAAAAAGTGAAAAGGAGCGATATTAAGCAATAACGGATACAAAAGTGATCAAATAAGGGCTAAAATGACCCCTCAAAATGGTACATTTTAAAACCTTATCATAGTCCAAAATACATAACCACCGCCCGTCACCGCCACCACCACCACCACCACCTAGCATCACCACTTACCACCACCACCACCACCAATCACCACCACCCAAGGTATTATAATTGGGACTAACTAAAGTTATGTACTGAGGACCAACGGTGCAATTGTTTATGTATTGGGGACTAACGGTGTAATTACCAAGAATTTAAATAACAAAAAACAAGTCGCCCAAGATACAAAGGCCATCGGTCGCCCACAAAATTAAATGATATAATAGCTTACACACATCTTACGTAACTCTTACCCTATATGTATTTGCATGGGACACTTGTCCAAAAATGAATGAAGTCGCCCAATCGTCATCCAAATCGATCTGGTCTATTGTGGGAAAACACTTTTTTAGGGCACATAAGGTCACCAACTTTTGGTGGTTGAGCAAAAGAGAATTTGCTTTGCTTTTTTTTTTTTTTTTTTTTTTTTTTGCCTCTTGACGCATGACCCAACACTCATTCGGTGGGTGTGGCGTGAGTGGGTTGGCTAAGGGTGAAGGCTCACATCCATTGCACCTAGCCTAAGAGAAATTGAGGCCTTCAAGTACGGACATATTCAAAAATGAAAATTTTTAAATAATTCAATCTTTACCAAATGAATAAAAGGCTAGTTGTTAATGATTAATATGAAATTAGTGTGTTTGACACGGACCTAGTGATAACAGGTGGTTGAAAAAATTAGCTAAAATAATATTTTCTTGTTTTAAAATAATTGTCAATCGACAAAAAACACATTGTTTAAAAAATCATTATACTTTGCATAATGACAGTTTCATTTTAGTTAATTAATTTATAACTTTTTTTTTAAGTTTGTAATAAATTAATAAAAAGTAAGTGAGAAGAATATGATAAACTTGATCACATTTTCATATTCATATCTTAAGATCACTACACCAAAATCACAAATTGGGACGCCCATTTTTTTGGGTCGACAATGTAGTCCCAAAATATTAATGCAGGTAGGACCCACACATTTTCAACAAAAAAGGCAGTCAACTTAAAAGTTTTGGCACGACGCAAATTGGCACGACAATGTCGTGCCTTTTTGTAAGTATTTGTTTTTATATAATTTAAAATCTTTTTAATAAACCAGTCACGTAAATAAATACATCCCACCCTTTTTTTTTATCCCGTCAAACACTTTGGGACGACATTGTCGTCCCAAATTGTAAATCTATATATATATTTTTTTTTAAACTTTATAAACCAGTTTTTAATTAAATTATTTAATTTAAAAAAATTATTTTTATTTAATTTAAATACTTTTATTTAATATAGATTTAAAATTAAATAGTTTATATTTATAATTAAATACTTTAATTTAAAATTAAATACATTTATAGAATTTAAAAAAATATTTAATGTGGAAGAGTAAAAGATCATGATGTGGATATTTTATGTGAAAGAGTGCTTAAACAACTCAAACGAAACAACTCGCGGACAAGCAAACGAAAAAACTCGACAAGAAAAGCGAAACAACTCGATAAGAAACTTTTGTACCGCTAATAGTTTCCCGCCATTATTTTTACCGTAAATTGCAACTTTATATATCCATCAAAGTTTTCCTTATATATCCCGGAAAAACATAAATAACCCAATCGTCAATTCTCACAAAACACACGTAACAATATAATGGGCGATTACGCGCGGAAAAAGAGTGGTCCTTTGGTTTTATCGTCGATATATCTCTTTACTCAAGTTCTTGATATGTATGGGTCGAAATTTATGATGAATATGGTTCTTTTAAGAACATAGACCCGTTGATGAGAGACCGCGTGCGGAATGGTTAAGGAAGCGACCATTCTACTGTGGTGTATTTGATTGTGAAGCTAATGGTGTTGGAGGAGAAAACAGCTGGAAGCTGAAGCAATGTTTGAGCAATTCGTCAAGCAAAGGAAGGAAAAAGATGGAGCTGGAGAAAGCGTGTTCGATTACACATTTGATGATGCGGGAAATAAGGAAACAAATCTTGAAGCATTGTTTGAACAGTTCGTCAAGCAAAGGAAGGAAAAGATGGTGCAGGTTCTAGCAGGTGGAAGTAGCAGGAAAAAAATTGAATGGGCGATGTTCGTTATGGTCTATGTCGTGTGTATCGTTTGAGTTGTTTCGTTTGCTTGCCGAGTTGTTTCATTTGATCCGTTCGTTTTGTTGTCAAGTTGTTTCTTTATTCATGTGTAATTTAGTATTGGAAAAGGGTGTTTGGAAACCATAATCTTGTTAACTTAGAACATGGTCAAATTGAAAGGTACATAGTAATAAGTGAAACATACGTATTATAATAACCATATTCATTAAAAACTTCATTAAAGATGAGTTCTTATAAGAACCATATTCATCATCAACAACAACAACAACAGCAGCAGCAACAACAACAGCAGCAACAACAACAACAACAACACTACTACATACGAAGATTTTCCATGTCACCTAACAACTCACAAATTAATGCATCCGACTGACATGCGTGGTCGTCAAGAATCCTTGCCATTTCAAGTCTTGCCTCCAGCAACCTTACTTTTGTCTCTAGCACCTGTTTTTGTGATTCCAGCAAGTTTATCCTAAGATCTTTGTCATGGCAGCTCGAGCACTCTGTTGGTGCAGATCCAAAACCTTGAGATGTTGAACGAGAAGAGATTGTTCTTAAGTACTCGTCAAATTCACTCTTCCACATAAAATATCAGCACCCATTATCTTCTTTTCTGGGTTGTTACATAATAAGAAAATTATAAGAGATTACAACCCAATTATTTGTATATTTACATTAATAAGAAATGTATGATTGTTCACCTTCGACGGAGGACATGCATAATATTGTCGTCCGGATGAATATTCTCTATGTGATGTTCTTAATCTTATATTTCTGTTCCACAAGAACACATAAAAGGATTAAATGGCTCCATCTCGTGTTTTGAAATTTGTGTGAAGATAAGAGGTTGTGAGGTTGAGTGGTTTTGAGGATAATATCTGGTAGCTTTTGGTGGGATAAGATCTCAAGTTTTCTTTATGTGATATATAGAGTAGATCTTGTAGCTTTTGGTGGGAAGTTTTGGCGCCAGTATTTTTGGAGGGAAGTTTTGGCGCCATTATTTTGGTTGGATGTTTTGATGAGATAAAGAGTTATAGACTAACCAATTTTGATGATATCACCTCGACTTGTTAGTTTAACATATCATGTATCACGATATCATCTTGACTCGATCGTTCGTTTAACATATCATATATAACGATATCACCTAGACTCGTTCGTTTAACATCATGTATAACAATATCACCTCGACTTGTTAGTTTAACATATCATATATAACGATGTCATTTAGAATCATTCGTCAAACATCTCATGTATAACGATGTTAGTTTAACATATCATGTATAACGGGAAGATCTCGACTCGTTCGTTTAACATTTCATGTATCACGATACTATCTCGATTCATCCGTTTTAACATGTCATGTATAACGATATCACCTCGACTCGTTTGTTTAACATCATGTATAACAATATCACCTCGACTTGTTAGTTTAACATATCATATATAACGATGTCATTTAGAATCATTCGTCTAACATCTCATGTATAACGATATCATCTTAACTCGTTCGTTTAACATTTCATCCGTTTTAATTTATATAAACAATTTATAATTAATTTTAAATCATTTTTAATCAATTTAAATATTTTATAACTAATTTAAATTATTTAAATTTTTTATAACTTATTTAAATTATTTTTAAATTATTTAAATTTTTATAACTAATTTAAATTATTTTTAATTTATTTAAACTTTTATAACTAATTAATTAATTTTTAAATTATTTAAAATTTTATAACAAATTTAATTTATTTAGTATTAATTAAATAATTTAAACACATTCTAATATACATAAGATAAATGAAAAAAAAGGGACGACATTGTCGTACCCTTTTTTACCAAAATTTTCACAAAAAATCAAACAACCCGCCAAATATTTCGCAAAAAAAAACAAAAAGGTACGACTATGTCGTCCCTTTTTGTGTCGTCCCAATTTTACATCAATAATTGACACCAGATCTCTATCTTCATCTCTTTCAACACTTAACAAAGAAAAAACCAAAAACTGCTCGTTAAAATAGGAAAAAAAAAATCCATAAAAATCCCAAAAAAACGCTATTTTCTTCAATTCGACACCACCACAACACTACTATCACTCGTAACCATCAATTACACATGCACCACTGTGCATAATTTGTATAATTTTTGTTATTTTGTTTTGTTTAAAGGTATTTTTTTTTTAATTTTGTTTGTTAATTTAATTTCTTTAATTATGGTTTGTTTAACTATGGTTTTATGTTGTGTTGTGTTGGTTAGATGGTCCACCGCCGCAACAGCTCACCACCGTGAACCACTTGCTTGACTCCACCACCACGAACCGCTTGAAGAACATGACTCACCACCGTTTGTGTTGGTTAGTGACTTTTTTTATTTTTTATTTTGTTAATGTGTTTTGGTACGACAATGTCGTCGTAAAAAGTTTTTATTAATTAATTTGGTACGACAATGTGTTTTGGGACGACAATGGTTTGTTTAACTATGGTTTTATGTGTAGTGTTTGGGACAGCCAGGACCGTCGGGGTCAACCGTGACAGCCGTGTCAGGCCGGGTCGAGCGACCACCTCTTTTTCTCTCTCTCTTTTCTTCACTTCACGTATATCAACCATAAAATAGGTATATATATATATATATAATATATATATATATATATATATATATATATATATACTTTTATTACTTTGTCGATAATGTATATACTATGTTATTAATTGTTAGTTATAATACTTAAAGTGACCGTGTTAAAATAAAAATGATATGTGATATCGGAAAAATGACATGTGATATGTTATTAATTGTTAGTTATAATACTTAAAGTGACCGTGTTAAAATGAAAATGATATGTGATATCGGAAAAAATGTCATGTGATATGTTATTAATTGTTAAAATGAAAATGATACTTTGGTTAGTAATATTGTGATTGTTAAACTTGTATTCTTGTTTTTAGGATTTTAGTGATTAATTTTGGAAATTCCCGTCCGAAGTTAATCATCCTCTGACTTCGTCGAAATTAATTTATTTGAAATTAATTTGGAAGAATCTATTTGGGATGCTTTTTGAATGTTTTGTCTCATTTAGGATATGGATGCGTATAAGCTGTTTTACTATTTGAGAGAAATTGACAAGTATTTCCTTTTACTCCTACGAATATGTCTTTAATGCACATATTTGGGGAGTTGAGAAATCTTGCCGAATTTTTTCAAATAGTAAATCGCTTATCTGTGATTCATATATGAGACGAGACATTCAAAGAGTGGGTTAGGATTGCCTTCCATAGTTGCACTAGGTAAGCAGAGCGACTCATAATTACGCCTTTTCATGTTTGAATGTGTTTATTTGCATATGTATGTATATATATAAATTTATTTTTTGAATATGTTTTTTACAATGCAATCATGACAATTGATAAGAGTTGGACCACTATATCCAACCGTAATTCCCGAATTTTTAGATGGTCTTTTGCATTAAATCGCGCATTGTGAGCCATTGTTAAACCCCATCTAAAAATGATTCATTCCCATGTGTTCGTTGTGGTAACGCTCCAACTAAATTGGGTACGCTCAAAACTCTTGAGTCACACATATCTAAATACGAGTTTGACACACAATATACCACTTGGAAATATCACGGTGAACCGCTTCCTCCACCCGTAGTACACAACACACCACAACCACCTTCACCTGAACACATGGACATGGATGCATTCTTCCAAGATATTTCTGCTAATAATGTCCCAAATCCACCATCTCAAACAACAGTTTCTCAACCAGAACAAACAACAGGTCCTCAACCAGCTCAAACCAATGATCCTAGCATTACTAACAAGTACGAAGAGTTACTTGCTAGGTCCACCTAAAAGTTGTACCCAGGTTGTGATATGACTACATTGACCTTTACGTCAGAGCTTTCGCACATCAAGGTCTTACATAAAATAATTGATGTCGGGTTTAACAAGATTCTAGCTCTTTTGCAAAAGGCATGTCCCCCTAGTAAAGGATTCAATTTCCCACCGTCATACTATGAAATCAAGAAGACATACAAAGATATCGAGTTAGGATATGAATCGATCCATGCTTGTTGATCAGGTTTCTTGACGAGTTTTAATATTTATAATTCTCGTTATAACTATGGTCTACCTAATGCACTAACAGGCGGTGTGCCGTCGTGTGTGGTGTAGTATTGGTAAAACCGAGGTCGTCCCAAGAGCTACGTGGATCGGAAATTAACTTAAGTCTATGTCACGATTTTAATTGCTTTTAAGATTGAAATAATAAATTAACTAATAAGACAAGAAAGCAGATAAAGGCAAGAGTTGTGATCAATGAAGGAGAGTGGTGTTAACCTAGTTACTCATCCTAACTAGTAATGTCTCGTCTAATTACTTCCAATTACTTGGTGGGGTCAAAGTCGAGAGGACAACATTTGGTCAATTCGCCTAACCTATCGGCAAAGATGCTACCACTAGAAGTCGGTGTCCCTTCATAAGTCCAATTGTTCCCGGTCCCTAAGCCAAGTCATTAAGTACCGCTACATGCTAGACTTATAATAGTGAGTGCCGGGCGTTAGCAACAAACACTAGCCCCCTAATTCTTAAGTTCATCAAGCGGTGGGTGATCGGTTGGTCAAATCGCACAAGTAGAAAGGGTCGTCGGTTGGTCATATCTTACCCTTCCGTCTCGGTCTACTCACTTAGGGTCAGTTGGTCATATCTCTAAGCAACTAGCCTCACCGCCATTCAAAACTACCGAAACAAGGGTAGCTACCAATAAACTATGCATGCATACACTTAGAAATAATTATATGGAAGCAATGTAAACGCAAACAAAACAATTAAAGAATCATAACTAGGCCAACACCTAGGGTGCTTAGCCAATCATAAAGTAAATTAATCGAACAATAATGAATAAATCATGAATTGAATTGAACATAATGTTTGATACAAATTACTTGATGTAGAGCTAATAATGATGATGATTGCGAGTGAATTCTTCCTTCAAAACTAACCGGATTCTTTGGAAAATGCCACAGGTGGTGCCTAATCGACCCTTAGGAGGGGTGAAGAGATGCTTAAAATGCAGATTTAGGGTTGTATTTATAGGCCCCGACATGGTTACCGCGTAATAAAATTTATTAGTTACATCGTAACTAAAGTTACGCCGTAACCAATATTACAATTACGACGTAATCTCCAACTTCGTAGTTTTTCATGTTACATTATTATCATGAAACTTTATTAGCCTAGAGTGCGCTTTTGGCCCCTGATCGTTCTTCTTCATTTATTTTTTAGTCCTTAAAGTAAATAAACTTCATATAAGTTGTCACCTTTAGTACCTGATCGTTATTGTTATTTTTACTTTCGGTCCTTGTGATAAATTACTTAATATTATTTTGACCGCCTTTAGTCCACGGACTTCAAAACTTTGCTTGAGTAATTAATTACGGCGTAATTAAATTGCCAAATTACGCAGTAGTTCTTCAACCATATAATCATATATGCTCCGTAATTATCTCTCGACGTAACTAAATTGCTACGTTACGCCGTAACCTTCACAAAAATAATTACGACGTAACCATAAGGAATGGTTACGCCGTATCCTTCAAAGCATCAAATTTACGCCGTAACATTATTAACGAGTTACGACGTAATCTTCACACCGAATTCATAGGCCTCGTAAATCAATCTTGAACATATATTTGGCCTTATATCACATCTTTTACGCTTCAACGCCTCATTTATCCCGAAATGCAAATATGAGCAATTAAGTACCATATTAATACAAATGAGGCCATAAACACGGAATTTGATTTATAAAGATCATGCTAATTTGATGTTATCAAATATCCCCCACGAACTCTACTTGTCCTCAAGTAGACCCTTAAATAATTCTTAAAAGATATCTCCGGGATTAATTGGAAGATATGAGTTTAAAAATCGCCTAAGCTAGAAAATTCCAAACCGAGCACCTCACGAAAAGGAATTGAAATCACACACTCTCTCATAATTCACGTGTTTATTTTGGGTGATCACTCATTTGCTTAGTCATGGCGAGTATTCTATCATAGGCTTAGCAAAGATACTAATCTCCACCACTAGAGTGTATAGATGCAGCTATTCTAAAAGGCAATGGGTTGACACAACATAAAGGCTTATGGGGTTATTTTGTCATTACTAACGAGTTCTGACGAAGGGGACAAAACCAATGATACATGACCAAATCCATGGCCAAGACACCAATGATTGCTCGCTTTCTCACTTAAACTCGATTCATGACTAAGGGTAGGATAAGACATGGGAACACTTTTAATGGGTGTAAACAAAAGATCGAAACAAATAGATTCCTAAGTCCGATCGCCTCACTACTAGTCGCATTCAATCCCATAGCAAAAATCAAGGGTCGAGAGTCGAGGGGTCTTCAATACACGAGTCAATGCATATAAAATGTAGCGTAGTGCCTCATAATCTCCATAAACTAAGCAAATAAGATGCATTAACTCGGCCTTCATCATCAATGAAAAAAAAGAATGTGCTATATAAAAAAAATTTTAATTTGGGTAATTTTAGCACTTTTTTTGTAACAAAAATTATAAAATCAACCATTTCTATCTCCCACCCCACTTGAAATGTACAAAGTCCCAATTGTATGAATATTGATTAAAATTTGAAAGCGAGATAGAAATGTTCGGGTTTCTAATTTTATCAAGTAAGACAAAAGCAGTTTGAAAAATTTGCTTGATTGAACAAGGCGAGTGATAAGGTTTTAAAATGTACCTTTTGAGGGTCGTTTAAGCCCTTATTTGATCACTTTTGTATCCGTTATTACTTAATATCGTTCCTTTTCACTTTTAGGTATCTTGAAGGCAAAATCTTGGAATGACACTTATTCGGACGAAAAGGCGCGAATATCTGAAGAAAATGGCCAAAGTCAAGAATCGAGACACTCAGTGCTTTGGGCCCGAAGGTGGCGTCGAGCACAACTAGCGGCGCCGTCGGACAACTTTGTGATGACTCGGTAGCCAAATTGCTCATTTACAAGTGGCGGCTTCGGTTTTAAAAGAGTAGGCGTCGCGACTCGGGCGGCCTAGATTTGATCCGAGACGACGTCGAGGCGAAGGGACGGCGTCACAAGCATAAGGTGACACCGTCGCAAGACTAACGTGGCCAAGGCGAAACCCTAATGCGGCGACCAGCGGCGTCACAAATTAAAGGTGGCCGTCGCATGTGTAATCTTATATATAGAATCCGAATTTTTAGTTTTCGGTGTGTAGTCTTTTGGAGTAAAACCTAAACCGAACCAAGGTTGTCTTGTACAGTATTTTAGGGTTCCATACCCTATCTTACATCAAGATAAGTGTTTTACTTCATTAATATAATTATGTCTTCCTTTGATTGTGCGTATGCTTGCATGTTCCCCATGTCCAGCTAATTTACTTGTGTGTTTGCTTAGGTAATATGAAACTTAGTTATTGATTATTGATTGGTTGTCTCTTATCTTAATTGTGATTGACCTAGTATTGCGATAGGTCATTCGTTGTGTTTGTAATGCTTGATTGATCTTTGATGAACCTTAGCTTATAATTGCCTAGAGTAATTGTAGACAAGTCATTCAAAGAATACCTTAGAGTTCAAGTTTATGAATCCTAGAGATTTTGTAGTCATTAACCTTTGGTAGCTTCAAAGAGTTAGGGATAAGCGCATACCCTACGACCTTAGAGACACAACGCAATTAAGAATAAGGGCGTGACAATTCAACAACCAATAGGAGATAACTAGGGAGTAATAAAGCCTAAGCAAATACATTTTAACTATCATACGAGCACACAACAATAGACATAGACTACATACACCTTAGTTTAGATAATTAGATAAGTAGAAGTAATCGGTGAAATACCAAACCCCAAATCCAAACCCGAGATTCGTACCTTTCCATTTCCTAAAACATAAAAGATAAAAATAATCTTCCTCAACCCCAACCTTAGCGTAGTAACTTCTCACTAGCATTCCTATTCCCTGAGAAGCGATATCAATTCCGTGGCTTACCCTAATACTACACTACAGCGATTAGGTTCCTTCGCCTAGGGTGTTGAAAAACTTGCTCGACGAAAGGAAGTTCCTTTGACCCCGAGCGGCGCGTGTGGCGTTATCAAGTTTTGGCGCGGCTGCGGGAATAGAATAGCTAGTTAGAGTCCACCTCATTAGGTTTCCTTGCTTGATTCCTATAAAGTGAGATTTTTTTCTCATTTTTAGCTTCCTCTTTGTCTATCCCCCTTCTTCGTGACCTTTGTTAGTAACCCCATCACTTTTCATCATGGAAGGTAATAACCAACCACCATTCATCAACCTACCACCAAATGACCCGCCAAGAGGCCGTACTCTTGGTGAATACTCGAGACCAAGCCACCTAGGATATAGGAACACCATTGAGCTTCCTGACCAAGCCCAAACTATGGCCCTGCGATCCGACACCATCCGGTTGGTGCAAAACGGATGTGCATTCCATGGACTTCGTTCCGAAGATCCTAATCAACATCTTAAGGACTTCCTTAAAATTGTCGATTCCATCGACCTCGATGCTACTACTAGGGAGACCACGCGTCTGCGTCTCTTCCAATTCTCTCTACGGGACTAAGCTAGTAATTGGCATGAGCGACTTCCCGCCGGCTCCATCTCAAGTTGGGATGATCTCACCTCTCGCTTCCTTGCTCAATTTTTCCCATCGGGGAGAACCACTAACCTTAGGAATGATATCTTGATGTTCCAACAACGTCAAGGTGAATCTCTCTACGAAGCATGGACTCGATTCAAGGACTTACTCCATAAAGCCCCTCATCACGGCATTGATCTTTGGCTTCAAGTCCAACTCTTTTATGATCATGTCAACTTCCCCACCAAGCGATCCATTGACCAAGCGGCCGGTGGAAAACTTAGTGACCTCACCGCGGAAGAATCGTGGGGTATAATAGAGGACCTTGCTCTCTATGACAACGAAAGTTGGGATGACCCCCATGAGTTGCCCAAAACCGTTAAGGCAATCTCCTTGCCTCCCATTGACTCACAATCTCCCGACCGTAGGATGCTCGAGCTTGAAGATCAAGTTAAATTCCTAATGAGCTCCTACGAAAATCCTAAGTCTTCACGCCATGTGAATAAAGTTTCTTCCTCGTGTGAGCCGTGTAGTGATCCTCATAACACGCGCACTTGCACCAGATTCCCCGAACAAGCTTCCGTTGACTAGGCATCCTCGCGTACTAATGGAGCGGAGGAAGATTCCTACAACACCGGACCTAGGACTTTTAATGGCCGAGAAGCATGGAAGGGCAAGCCCGACTTTATTGGGGACAAACCAAAGAATTCACATCAATGATTTCTCATGGCCCCCATCTCACGGCCCTAACCAACAAAACATTGAGGGATGTTGCAACACCTAGTCGCATCCCAAGGAGCTCAAATAGCTAAGCTCTCGGACCGTTTTAACCAACAACAAGCCGAGATGGATAGGAAGATAGATAACCTCTTGAAAGCCATGACCAATAGTGATAGGAAGGTTAATGCTATCTCAACTCCTGAAACTTCCGGTGTAGAGATTAAGGACCCAAGTAAGCTAACTAAGCACGTTTAATTCGTCAATACCATCACCTTAGTAAAACCTAATAGAACAAATGACGAAGCGAACCATGAAACGATACTTGAGGTTAGTGAAACACCGAGGAATGAAACAACCGAGGAAGTAGATGAAGTAGACAATGACTAATTCAATAAGTTTCCTACGGAAGAAGAACTATCTTGCCACCCTCACTTAGTGCGTGACCTCCGTCACATGTATGTTAGGAGAAGCCCTAGGATCAAGTTTAGGAACCCTTGGAATCTTAACATACCATGTTGCATAGGACACCTTTTCGTGGCAAAGGCCTACATTGACCGCAAGTCCCCAATAAACATAATGACTAGCACCTACTATAATTGGGTAATGAAGAAGCCTATCCCAACTAGGCAAGATCCCGATAATCCTAGGGTTAGTTGCAATTTTCTTGGTAGAGTTAAGGGATTTCCCGTTTATGTAGGTAGTTTCACGTTTCCTACGGATTTCATAATAGTGGATGATATTAGTAGGGCTATAGATCCTAGCTTGTCCCACGTTATTCTTGGGAAACCTTTCATAGAAAGCACCGAGATGACTTATGATCCCTCGTTAGGAATAGTGCGATTCAAGGATGAGACCGATGATGTAGCCTACCAAATGCCGTTTAAGATTGAGAAATTTTCATCACTCTCCAATGATGAAAAGGAACTTAAACTATCGGTCTACTATAGGAATGAGAAGGATAAGGAGAAAGGTGGATTATGTTACGGCCAAGATTTTCGGTTTCTATAAGGATTGCTTGAACGTAAGACCGAATATAGAGGCGAGTGGGAGAGGACGAACTCTTAGAAAGGTGCATCATAGGGCACTTCTACAACATGGAATCACCCACTAGAGACCGTCATGAGGAAGAAGGTGACGGTAATGAAGTCACGTAGGGGCACGACTTCGAGTCTAGCTACAAGACTCATAAATAAAGAAAAGTGCTTCGTGGGAGGCAACCCATGCTTAATTGTTTGCTTGTTTGTGTCGTGTATCTTTTATTGATTGTTTATTCTCATCTTTAAATTTGTAAAAATGCTTTATTTTGTCTTTAACCTCGTCTTAAGTGCATATAAAGGTATTTTACATAAGGGATAAGTGTAGGGAGGATTACACACGTTTTCAAAAGAAACGTAAACATGAGAATTTCAATTAATTAAAAGATATACATGTGTGTTTGTTCGAGTCAAATGCTTGTATCGAGTCATAATGGATGTTTTGCAGGAAATTTTTCGATTCTAAAGATGTAAATTTTCGAATTTTTCGAAAATCGCGAGACCGGTTTTTCGGGATAACGACGGCGTCGAGATCGCAACTGACGGCGTCGGGAAGGAGCGAAATAAGTGATCACTTTTCTCGTTTTTCGAGCTACTTATAAATTTTGGAATTTTTCAGGTCTTAATTTTCTAGAAAATATGTAAACATCCATTCCACAAGCATTATATCCTAGTTTAGTAGAGTCCTATATATATTATTACCGCCGATTTTACGCGAAGGTTTCGTTTGTTTTCTTCAAGTGTGCAGGTTTAATTTATCAAGAAGAAGATACATAAGATTGGAAGGAGCTTTTCACGCAAACATTCTTCTTGAAGAAAGATGTAACCACCGCTTCACACGGATCCTACCGAGCTAATCAGGGGAGTACTAGTTTCTTTCGTTGTTAATTACCTTCCATTATCATAACTTTGATACTTTCGGGGAACATTGGGGACACTGTTCAATTTAAGTGTAGGGAAGGAAAATAAAACGGGAACTTTGAAACTATGCTTATCCTTGATTATTTGCCTTGTCCAATTTTATTTGTGTAATAAACCATGAGAAATATCGGTTAGGGTAATTTTGGCACCAAATTTAAAATTTTTCATGACATATAGGAGTGGGCCATTAGTCTTAATAAAGCGTCTCATGGATAGGAAATTATATGACTAGCACAAAAACCCTTTACCACTTAAATTCCACCCAAAATGTGAGGATCGCCCTTAGATTAGTAGGAATTAAAGCATTCATCTTTAATGCTTAGAGTGTGAACCGGTAGTATAATAGATTCTAGAACTTGTTTTGTGATGCATTCCGAGATCGCTAGTAAGACTACACTTGTGTAGTTAGGAATAACTAAATGATAAGAGGCATTAGGATAACCCTTGTTTGATACCGTAATATAATTACTTCTTCCACATCGGTTGAGTAATTCCCCACACCTTTGCGTTGTACTCATCTTTAGTACACGATACCCTAGTTAACCCCTCGAGCCTATCCTTTTGCGGTTCTCGTGATCTTTCGGTTTTCGGAATATCAATGAAAACATTGTTTACAATCCAACCCCAAATGTACATCCAAATCGCCTTAGCCTACCTTGTATGCACTCACTTTTAGTGCATTATTGTTATCACACTAAACCCTTAGTTCAATTATCTAGTTGTTTTCATAAGTTGCTAAGTCGAGTCATATCCTTTGTACACAGTTTTGGGACGATTGGGACTCATGAGAAAGGTTAAATTTTATGAGATGATGGGAAGGGCGTTACATTCAAATTCCCTTTATTTGCATAATAATGTACTCCAAGTGTTTTGATCTTTTCAATTCGGGTCATATTAGTGTTAGAGTAATAAAACTCAAGTGTAGGGATGTGCCTATAAATCCATATCATTTTGATGTTATCGTAGAGGATGGTAGAGTAAAAGTGTATGGAAAAAAGAAAAAAAATACGGGCTACCATCCTACATCTATCTTTAATTTATGATTGTTTGTTTCAGTTATATAGAGTCTAGAGTGTCGATTCTTGGCTTAGCAACGCCATTCTTCGCATGCTTGTAACATAAAGATTTTTTACTTGCCACCACTAAATAGCCTATCCCACCAAACCCTTTGTTTCCCTACCGTAAGCCTAACATTACAACACTTTAAAAGACCTCTTAGATAGTCTTTCCTAGGTGCTTACGCCAAAGTGATGGAGGTTTGATCTAGTCTCAAGCCTATGGTAATCTATGTACTAGGACCGGTTAATGAGTGTTTATCTTCCATTTCCAACATGTTATATTTCATGTACACCCGAGAGATGTGAGTATCTAAACACCGCATGTGAGGTGCTAGTATGTAATTTCCGTGCTTGTTATGACTTTTGCGGGGCTTATATGTGTTGTGAATCGTTCTAAACTAATGCTTCATGACCTCTAACTTATAAATTGATTGGCTAAAAGCACATTTGCTTGAGGACAAGAAAATACCAAGTGTAGGGATATTTGATAAGGTTTTAAAGTGTACCTTTTTGAGGGTTCGTTTAAGCCCTTATTTGATCACTTTTGTATCCGTTATTACTTAATATCGTTCCTTTTCACTTTTTAGGTATCTTGAAGGCAAAATCTTGGAATGACACTTATTCGGACGAAAAGGCGCGAATATCTGAAGAAAATGGCCAAAGTCAAGAATCGAGACACTCGGGCTAGTGGAGCAGAAGGCGACGTCGAGCACAACTAGCGAGCGCCGTCGGACAACTTTGTGACGACTCGGTAGCCAAATTGCTCATTTACAAGTGACGGCGGGTTTTAAAAGAGTAGGCGTCGCAACTCAAACGGCCTAGATTTGATCCGAGACGACGTCGAGGCGAAGGGGCGGTGTCACGGGCATAAGGTGACGTCGTCGCAAGACTAACGTGGCCAAGGCGAAACCCTAATAACGGCGACCAGGCGTCACAAATTAAAGGTGGCCGTCGCATGTGTAATCTTATATATAGACTATGAATTTTTAGTTTTCGGTGTGTAGTCTTTTGGAGTAAAACCTAAACCGAACCAAGGTTTGTCTTGTACGGTATTTTAGGGTTCCATACCCTATCTTACATCAAGATAAGTGTTTTACTTCATTAATTTAATCATGTATTCCTTTGATTGTTTGTATGCTTGCATGTTCCCCATGTCTGGCTAATTTACTTGTGTGTTTGCTTAGGTAATATGAAACTTAGTTATTGAATATTGATTGGTTGTCTCTTATCTTAATTGTGATTGACCTAGTATTGCGATAGGTCATTCTTTGTGTTTGTAATGCTTGATTGATCTTTGATGAACCTTAGCTTATAATCGCCTAGAGTAATTGATAACGCTACACGCGTCGTTCGGGGTCAAAGGAACTTCCTTTTCTTGAGCAAGTTTTATAACACCCAGCAAAGTGAACTTAATCATTGTAGTGTAGTATTAGGGTAAGCCACGGTATTGATATCGTTCTCTAGGGAATAGGAATGCCGGTGAGAAGTTACTACGCTAAGGTTGGGGTTGAGGAAGATTATTTTTATCTTTTATGTTTTTAAGAAATAGAAAGGTACGAATTTCAGGGTATTGGATTTGGGGGTTTTGGTATTTCTACCGATTACTTCTACTTATCTAATTATCTAAACTAATGGGTAGTCTATGTCTAATTATTGTGTGTTCGTATGATAGTTTAAAGATGTGTTTACTTAGGTTTTATTACTCCTTAATTCTCTCCTATTGGTGGTTGAATTGTCACGTCCTTATTCTTAATCGCGTTGTGTGTCTAAAGTCGTAGGGTATCGTTTATCCTAACTCTTTGAACTTACCAAAGGGTCTCGTCTACAAAACCCACTAGGGATTATAAACTCTAACTCTAAGGCCCTCTTTGGATGGTTTAGCCTACAACCGCTCTAAGTGCTATAGCCTAAGGTTCACAAAGATTAATCAAGCATTAATTACACAACGAATGACCTATCGCATTACTCGATCATTAACAATTAAGATAAGAAACAACCAATCAATATTTAATAACTAAGTTTCATATTCCCTATGCAAACACACAAGTAAATTAGCCGGACATGGAGAACATGCAAGCATACACACAAATAATCAAAGACATAATTGAATTAATGAAGTAAAACACTTATCTTGATGTAAGATAGGGTTTGGAACCCTAAAATCTTGTACAAGACAGACCTTGGTTCGGTTTAGGTTTTACTCCAAAAGACTACTCTAATCTTGAAAAATTCGGATTCTATATATAAGATTACATGTGCATTGCGTCACCTTATGTTTTGTGGCCGTCGGGTTGCCGTCATTAGGGTTTCGTCTTGGCCACGTTAGTCTTGCGACGGCGTCACCTTGTGCTTGTGACGCCGTCCTCTTCGACTTTCGGCGCCGTGCGGATCAAATCTAGGCCTTATGAGTTGCGACGACCTACTCTTTTAAAGCGACACCGTCACTTGAAAATAGGAAATTTGGCTTCGTGTCGTCACAAAATGCTCCGACGGCGTCGCGTTTAAGCGATGACGCCGTCACCTTGTCTTCGGCAGACTTAAGTGTCTCTATTCTTGACTTTGGCCATTTTCTTCAGTATATCCCGCCTTTTCGTCCAAATAAGTGCCATTACGACAATTTGCCTTCAAGAGACCTAAAAGTGAAAAGGAACGATATTAAGTAATAACGGATACAAAAGTGATCAAATAAGGGCTTAAACGACCCTCAAAAAGGTACATTTAAAACCTTATCAAATATCCCTACACTTGGTATTTGCTTATCCTCAGCAAATGTGCTTTTAGCCAATTAATTTATAAGTTAGGGGTCATGAAGCATTGGTTTAAAACAGTCCACAACACATATAAGCCTCGCAAAAGTCATAACAAGCACGGAAATTACATACTAGCACCTCACATGGGGTGTTTGGATACTCACATCTCTCTCGGGTGTATATGAAATATAACAAGTTGGAAATGGAAGATTAAACACTCATTAACCGGTTCTAGTACATAGATTACCATAGGCTTGAGAATAGATCAAACCTCCATAGCTTTGGCGTAAGCACCTAGGAAAGACTATCAAAGAGGTCTTTAAACAGTTTTAATGTTAGGCTTACGGTAGGGAAACAAAGGGTTTGGTGGGATAGGCTATTTAGTGGTGGCAAGTCAAAAATCTTTTTTGTTACAAGCATACGAAGAATGGCGTTGCTAAGCCAAGACTTGACACTCTAGACTCTAGCTAACTGAAATAAACAAACATAAATTTAAATAATAGATGTAGGATGGTAGCCCTTTTTTTTCTTTTTTTTCATACACTTTTACTATAGCATCCTCTACGGTAACATCAAAATGATAGCGATTTATAGGCACATCCCTACGGTTGAGTTTTATTACTCTAACACTAATTTGACCCGAATTGAAAAGATCAAAACACTTGGGGTGCGTTATTACGCAAATAAGGGAATTTAACGTTCCTTCCATTCATCTTATAAACTTTAACTTTTCCCATGAGTCCCAATCGTCCCAAAACTATGTACAAAAGATATGACTCGACTTAGCAACTCATGCAAGCAACTAGATAATTGAACAAAGGGTTTAGGGTGATAACAATAATGCACTAAAAGTGAGTGCATACAAGGTAGGCTAAGGCAATTTGGGTGTATATTTGGGGTGGGGTGTAAACAATGCTCTTCATTGATATTCCGGAAAAACCAAACATCACGAGAACCGCAAAAGGATAGGCTCGAGGGGTTAACTAGGGTATCGTGTACTAAAGATGAGTACAACGCAGGGTGTGGGGAATTACTCAACCGATGTGGAAGAAGTAATTATATTACTGTATCAAACAAGGGTTATCCTAATGCCTCTTATCATTTAGTTATTCCTAACTACACAAGTGTAGTCTTACTAGCGATCTCGGAATGCATCACAAAACAAGTTCTAGAATCTATTATACTACCGGTTCACACTCTAAGCATTAAAGATGAATGCTTTAATTCCTACTAATCTAATGGTGATCCTCACATTTTGGGTGGAATTTGGGTGGTAAAGGGTTTTTGTGCTAGTCATGCAACTTCCTATCCGTGAGACGCTTTTGTTAAGACTAATGGCCCACTCCTATATGTCATGAAAAAATTTAAATTTGGTGCCAAAATTACCCTAACCGACATTTTCTCATGGTTTATTACACAAATACAATTGGACAAAGCAAATAATCAAGGATAAGCATAGTTTCAAAGTTCCGTTTATTTTCCTCCCACACTTAAACCGAACATTGTCCCCAATGTTCCCGAAAGTATCAAAGTTATGATAATGGAAGGTAATTAAAAGCGAAAGAAACTAGTACTCCCGATTAGCTCGGTAGGATCCGTGTGAAGTAGTGGTTAAATCCTTTCCAAGAAGAATGTGTGTGAAAAGCTCCTTCCAATCTTTTGTTTCTTCTTCGATAAATAAAACTTGCACATTCGAAGAAAACAAACGAAACCTTCGTGTAAAATTGGCGGTAATAATATATATATATAAGACTCTACTAAACTAAGATATAATGCTTGTGGAATGGATGTTTACAAATTTACGGAAAATTAAGACACGAAAATTCCAAAATTCCTAAGTAGCTCGTAAAACGAGAAAAAAAATAATCTTTTTTTACTCCTTCTCGACGTCAAAGTTACAATCGACAAAAGCGGTCTACGATTTTACGGAAAAATTCGGAAAATTTACATCTTTAGAATCGGAAAAATTACGCAAAACATCCATTATGACTCGATACAAGCATTTGACTCGAACAAACACATATATATCTTTTAATGAATTGCTATTCTCATTTTCGTTTCTTTTGGCGTGTGTAATCCTCCCTACACTTATCCTTTATGTAAAATACCTTTATATGCAATTAAGACGAGGTTAAAAACAAAATAAAGCATTTTTACAAATTTAAACATGAGAATAAACAATCAATAAAAGATATATGACACTAACAAGCAAACAATTAAGCATGGGTTGCCTCCCACGAATCGCTTTTCTTTATTTAAGAGTCTTGTAGCTAGACTCGTAGTCGTGCTCCTACGTACCGATATAAGTAAGCATATCCTTAACAATGTCATAAGGATCAAACTTATCATTTAGGTTCCTAGTAGTACGTTCGGTTCGATATGCCTTTTCAAACTTCTCTCCATCGGGATCATAGATTGTCATCCTAATGTGCCACTCTCCATTACCATCACTAGGTGGTCTATTCCAATCCCACTTATGTTTAGGCTTTTCAATTTTCCACCTATTCATGACAAGGTTGACGGCAAACTTCCTAGGAACTTGATGAGTGTCTAAATACTCATCATTTTGTACAATATAAACTGCAAAATCATCGAAAACACTCGAAACACATCAAAATGATCAAAATATCACAAATCGGTGTTTTATGTGTTTTAAATGCAAAATATCAAAATCGGATGAAAACATATCAAATTTGCAAAATTGCGCTTTAGTCCTCCAAGTTTCAAAAGTTGTCAAAAGCAGGTCCACGAGTAAAAATTTCAAAGAAAAATCACCAAAGGTCCTTTTAAATCATAACTTGTCAAATTTAGTCCTTTGGTGAAAAATGTCAAAAGTTTGAGAAAATTACAAGAATGGTCCTCCAAGTTTGAAAATTGGCAGAAATGGTCCCTGGAAAATGTGAAAATGGCAACTTTGGTCCTTGTAATATTAGCACTTGTCAAATTCAGTCCTTGGATCAACTTTGCAAGATTGGCGACCTAGGTCCTTACAGTTTGTAAATTGCACCATTGGTCCTTGATAATTAATAGCCCCTAAACCTATTATGACCTTGTCAAATCCCAAATGACCCCCGCCACCCAAATTGGACCCCGCCATTTATACCTTTGGACCCCCTTTTAATATCGGTCAAACCACCCCATTTGACTGTTTCCTCCCACTCACGGGTAGCACCTCCATCATCACAATAGCCTGCAACCCCCTCCTCCAGCTCACTTTTTCCACCTTATCACTCCACCCTCAACTACAATCCAAGATACACTCATTGCTTCACCCACCCCACTCAATCTCAAGCTACAACTGTTAAATCCAATTTTGGCGCCAAAAAGCCTTAAACGGCCAAGATCATTTTCATTAATCCAAAGGTCAATATTAATGGTGGGATTTTCTTAGAGAGATGTGAGAGAAAGCTTGGAGCTATAAAAGAGAAGGAAGAAGCAGTTTAGGGCCGTAGTTAGTTCCTTAATTTCTCTTAATGTCGATTTTTAAATAAATGTTTTAATTTAAGTTCCAATGTTGTAATCTCTGTTCATTTGTATTTCATTTAAGTTAAAAGATCATTGTATGTTACTTTTGAGACTCAGTTTTAAGTTTGGTTTAAAGTTCCAAGATTTTAGTCTACTGTTGAAAATCACATTTTGCAACTCTCAATTATAAGCTTCTATAAGCTTAATCTTAAATTCAATCTTGTTTATCTAAGCTATTCAAGCCTTTTTATAAGTTCAAAAATCTATTCCAAGTAATTTTGAAAGATGGTCAACGAAAGTCAACTGGGATGCAAATTTGGTTTGGTAATGAACAATGGTGATGCAGAGGTGTAAATGGATTGGAAATAGCTTAGGTTAGCTTAGGTTTGGGTTTGGTATTGGTCTACATCAGTTGGACAATTGTGAGTAACTTTTTCATTTTTTATGTTCAAGTCAGAAATAGTCAACATAAGTCAAAACGGGTGATATTGTGAGTCTAATTAGTTTGGTTTAATCTCTGTTCTTAAATTGTTGTTTGAATAAGTGTAATATTAGTTTTAAGCTTAATCTCATTAAGGTTTAAAGTTTTAAATGCATTTTGTAGTTATAAAGGGGTGTTTGGATTGCTTTGTTTAACTGTTTTAGAGGTTGAATTTTGGAGTAGGTTAGTTGTCTGAAGTTTGTTTTTGCCATCAGTAGCCTTACCTGTTCTTATTGTGTGCTTGCTGTCATTATTAGTCAAACTTAGTTTGTCACTGCTCTTGCTTGCAATTCTGATAGAATCAGTTAGCTATTATCATTCATATAGGTTTAGTAGTGGTTAAGCTTGCTTGCTTAAGTTCCATTTCATCTTATTGCATCTTCATCAGTCAGATATTTGATCTCAAAACTCATTTTTGGTCAATGTTTAATCTGTTTCAAAAAGTCAATCAGGTCATAGTTCAGTTTTCTCAAAACTTGCAGCAGGTGTATTGCCTTCATTTCAAGTAGTTAAGGTCTGAGATTTGGCACATTAGGAGTAGGCTAGGTGGTCTTTAAGACCACATTCTTGGTTTTTGGTTTAGCTTATTGAATAAGTTGTTAGATAAGCTCTAAGTTAGGACCTGTTTCACTGTTTCTGCACAACAGCTTCTGTCTCAGCTTTTGCATTTTTGTTTTGCTCTGTAACTGTTTCATTTCAAGTCCTTATTAGCTGTAATTTGGTTTATACAATCTCTGCCAGGTGGTCTTGAGATCTACATTTTTAGATTTCTCTTTAGCTTACTGAATAAGCAGTTTTAACTGCTTATTCAGTAGGGTTGTTTAGCTTATTTGCTCCAATATCAGTTTTCTTTAATCTTAGGTAGATCACTATTTAGGTGTTAGGAGTAGGTGAATATAGTTGCCTCAGAGTAGTTTTAGTGTATTTTAGCTTATGTTTTCAGTTGGTACCATCTAGTGCTTATTAGCTTATTGAAGTAGCTTATTCCCATTCTAGTTTACATTGCAGCTTCAGATTTTCCCACATAAGACCATGTTTTCATATTTTTCTCAGCTTTAGAATAAGATTTTAGAATTTCCCTGTAATTTTCATGATTTTTGGCTACTGTTCACTATTTTTCTCAATTTAAATTAGTTTTTAGGCATTTTTAAAATAGCTTTTATTGCATTTAATTCAGAAAAAGTTCCAAAAAATAATTTTTCAATTTTAATAGTTTTAGATAAATATAAAAAGCATAAAAAACATTTTTCCCTATTTTTCTCCTTTTATTTGGTATTTTTCATAATTTAAATTAGATTAAAATAGAATTAAATTCATAGAAAATAGGATATTAATCTGAAAAATACAAAAATAGTTTTTAAAATTCTAGTTTGATATTTTAGACTTTTCCATTTCATAATTTTATTTTTCTAGCCTTATTTCCTAATTTCTTGTATTTTAGGTAATTATTAAATAGTTAAAATAGTTTTTAATTAATAATAATTAATTAAATAGTTATAAAAATAATTTTCTTTTTCTATAAATTTTCTTTTATCATTAGGTTTGTAAAATGTATTTTCCATATTTTAGGCTTAATATTGTGTAAGTTTCACGTTTTATTTTGTGCGTTTACGTAATCTTTATTTAAGCGTAAGTTTTAGGTTTTAAACGTTCATCACTTTAAAAATAGTGATAGCGTTTATTTAATAGATTTTATCTTTTAATTTCCTTTAATTTGCATTTAAGCCATTTTTATATGTTGGTTTTTCTGTAGTTATAATAACCTCAAATCTCCTTTTCGTTCAAATCTCCCGATCACTAGCGTTTGGTAATCCATTGCACAACTCATTTGGGACATAACGACCGGGAAACACTATACTCCTCGGATCTTCATTGCATCCGTGCTTGTTGTTTTAAGTTTCTTGCTTGCGTGAGAAAACTTGACGGTTTTGCATGATCGTAACTCTGGTCATCTTCCTAAATACTAAGGCATCCTCGAGCGGGTTCACTTGCATGTCCCTAGCCATCTCTTTTTCATGGAAAGTTGCTTTACTAGCAAAGGCTTCATCTAAGTAGAAAGGTCGTTGGGGACCTATGAGGTTCTTATCTATCCAAGGTCCATATCTGAAGGCGTCTATCCAACCTAATCACATGTGGATTTCCTCTTCTTTGTAGTACGTATGCCTTTTGACATCGTAAATTGACCTAGCACTCCCTCTCCTACCACTATCTTGGACATCTTACAATCGATGATGGCACTAGCGGTAGCTAAGAATCCTCTTCCTACTAGTAATGGGCATGTCGGGTCCTTATTCATGTCTAGCACATGAAAGTCGGCCAAAAGAGTCAACTCTCCCTCGTGTACTACCATGTCTTTTATTATTCCTACCGGATGTGCAACACTACCGTCCGCTAGACCTAAGATGGTTTCGTTGGTTCTATCTTACCTAAGTTAAGGCTTCATGGAGGACAACGAACAAGATTGATGCATGATCCTAAGTCGGCTAGAGCATCGAGAGGTTTGGAAGTTCCAAGCCTACACGGAAGAGTAAATAGCCGGGATCGTCTAACTTCTTAGGTAAATTATTTCGCACAAAAGCGGACCCATGTTTTCCAAGTTTAAGTTCTAACTCATATTTTTCTTTTAAAGCATTATAATAAGGTGCATGAGCTAAGACTTCAAGAACCGGTTTTCTTGATGGAGTTCCTTATACTCCTCCTCTAGACTAGGTTTGGGTTCTTGGTTGTGGGTTTCTCAAGAGTAGGTTCTACCAATGGTGCAGGCCTTGGTACCTCATTTTGGATGGATTGGAACCCTTTTTATAGCATTTACCGAGTGAACCGTTGGGTGTGAGGGGCATGGATGTGCATTCTCCATGGTGAACAAGAATATGAAGTCGAAATCGAATTCACTTTTGGGTTCTTTATAGTGTCACTTGGAAGTGCTCTAATTTCTCGTTCATTAAAGGCTTTAAGAGAGCATCAAGCTTATTTGTCATCTCGCCTTGTCTTCGCTTAAAATCGGCTTCAAGCTTAGTCAATCGAGTTTCTTGAGATGACATGAATCTAGATGCAATTGCCTCAAGATTAGCGGGTTCCGGTGTTTAGAGAATTGAACCTATTAGGTGGACTAGATGAGCTTTGGGGTGTGCTTGAGTTTTGGTTCCACTTAAGGTTAGGGTGATGTCTCCATGAGGGGTTGTAAGAGTTTCCTAAGTTGTTTTGTTCGGGCTTGAAAGTGTACCACTTCTCTCCCGCTCCATCGGTACGCATGGATGCGTAGTCCACAAAAGCTTGTTCGGGGAGTCTTGTGCAATCACGAGTGTCATAGGGACCACTACATAATTCACAAGGAAGAGTGATTTTATTCACTTGATGTGAAGACTTAGGATTTTCGTAGGAACTCATTAGGAATTTAACTTGATCTTCAAGTTCGATCATCCTACGGTCGGAAGATTGTGAGTCAATGGGGGGCAAGGAGATTGCCTTAACGGTTTTGGGCAACTCACGGGGGTCATTCCAACTTTCGTTGTCATAGAGAGCAAGGTCCTCTATTATACCCCATGATTCTTCCGCGGTGAGATCACTAAGTTTTCCACCGGCCGCTTGGTCAATGGATCGCTTGGTGGGGAAGTTGACATGATCATAAAAGATTTGGACTTGGAGCCAAAGATCAATGCCGTGATGAGGGACTTTATGAAGTAAGTCCTTGAATCGAGTCCATGCTTCAGAGAGATTCACCTTGACGTTGTTGGAACATCAAGATGTCATTCCTAAGTTTAGTGGTTCTCCCGGTGGGAAAAATTGAGCAAGAAGCGAGAGGTGAGATCATCCCAACTTGAGATGGAGCCGGTGGAAGTCGCTCAAGCCAATTACTAGCTTGGTCCCGTAGAGAGAATTGGAAGAGACGCAGACGCGTGGTCTCCCGAGTAGTAGCATCAAGGTCGATGGAATCGACAATTTTAAGGAAATCCCTTAGATCTCGATTTGGATCTTGAACGAAGTCCATGGAATGCACATCCGTTTGCACCAACCGGATGGTGTCGGATCGCAGGCCGTAGTTTGGGCTTGGTCGGGAAGCTCAGCGGTGTTTTTATAGCCTAGGTGGCTTGGTCTCGAGTATTCACCAAGAGTACGGGCTCTTGGCGGGTCATTTGGTGGTAGGTTGATGAATGGTGGTTGGTTATCACCTTCCATGACGAAAAGTGATAGGGTTACGAACAAAGGTTACAAAGAAGGGGGATAGACTACGAGGAAGCTAAGAATGAGAAAATATTTACTTGATAGGAATCAAGCAAAGAAACCTAAACGAGGTGGACTACTAACTAGCTATTCTATTCCCAAGCGGTGCCAAAAACTTGATAACGCTACACGCGTCGTTCGGGATCAAAGGAACTTCCTTTTCTTGAGCAAGTTTTATAACACCTAGCCGATGAACCTAATCATTGCGGTGTAGTATTAGGGTAAGCCACGGGTATTGATATCATTCTCTAGGGAATAGGAATGCTAGTGAGAAGTTACTACGCTAAGGTTGGGGTTGAGGAAGATTATTTTTATCTTTATATGTTTTAAGAAATAGAAAGGTACAATTTGGGGTATTGGATTTGGGGTTTTGGTATTTCTACCGATTACTTCTACTTATCTAATTATCTAAACTAATGGGTAGTCTATGTCTAATTATTGTGTGTTAGTATGATAGTTTAAAGATGTGTTTACTTAGGTTTTATTACTCCTTAATTATCTCCTATTGGTGGTTGAATTGTCACGTCCTTATTCTTAATCGCGTTGTGTGTCTAAAGTCGTAGGATATGCGTTTATCCCTAACTCTTTGAACTTACCAAAGGGTCTCGTCTACAAAACCCACTAGGGATTATAAACTCTAACTCTAAGGCCCTCTTTGGATGGTTTAGCCTACAACCGCTCTAAGTGTTATAGCCTAAGGTTCACCAAGATTAATCAAGCATTAATTACACAACGAATGACCTATTGCATTACTAGATCATTAACAATTAAGATAAGAAACAACCAATCAATATTTAATAATTAAGTTTCATATTCCCTAAGCAAACACATAAGTAAATTAGCCGGACATGGAGAACATGCAAGCATACACACAAATAATCAAAGACATAATTGAATTAATGAAGTAAAACACTTATCTTGATGTAAGATAGGGTTTGGAACCTAAAATCTTGTACAAGACACCTTGGTTCGGTTTAGGTTTTACTCCAAAAGACTACTCTCTGTCTTGAAAAATTCGGATTATATATATAAGATTACATGTGACGGCGACACCTTATGTTTTGTGACGCCGTCGAGTTGCCGTCATTAGGGTTTCGTCTTGGCCACGTTAGTCTTATGACGGTGTCACCTTGTGCTTGTGTCGCCGTCTCTTGATTCGGCGCCGTCTCGGATCAAATCTAGGCCGTATGAGTTGACGGCCTACTCTTTTAAAGCCCGACACCGTCACTTGAAAATAGGAAATTTGGCTTCGTGTCTTGTCACAAAATGCTCCGGAAGGCGTCGCGTTTAGCGGTGACACCGTCACCTTGTCTTCAATGACTTAAGTGTCTCGATTCTTGACTTTGGCAATTTTCTTCAGATATCCGCGCCTTTTCATCCAAATAAGTGCCATTCTGACAATTTGCCTTCAAGAGACCTAAAAGTGAAAAGGAACGATATTAAGTAATAACGGATACAAAAGTGATCAAATAAGGGCTTAAACGGCCCTCAAAAGGTACATTTAAAACCTTATCGAATTGTAGACAAGTCATTCAAAGAATACCTTAGAGTTCAAGTTTATGAATCCTAGAGATTTTGTAGTCATTAACCTTTGGTAGCTTTAAAGAGTTAGGGATAAACGATACCCTACGACCTTAGAGACACAACGCAATTAAGAATAAGGACGTGACAATTCAACCACCAATAGGAGATAACTAGGGAGTAATAAATCCTAAGCAAATACATTTTTAACTATCATACGAGCACACAACAATAGACATACACTACATACACCTTAGTTTAGATAATTAGATAAGTAGAAGTAATCGGTAGAAATACCAAATCCCCAAATCCAAACCTCGAGATTCGTACCTTTCCATTTCCTAAAAATATAAAAAGATAAAAAAAATAATCTTCCTCAACCCCAACCTTAGCGTAGTAACTTCTCACTAGCATTCCTATTCCCCTAGAGAACGATATCAATTCCCGTGGCTTACCCTAATACTACACTACAACGATTAGGTTCACTGCCTATGGCGTTGAAAAACTTGCTCGACGAAAAGGAAGTTCCTTTGACCCCGAACGACGTGTGTAGCGTTATCATCGAGAATATTAAACACAATACGACACATAAGCTGATTTATAGCACCAACTATAAACTAACAAACTCTTGCTTGCATTCTTTTTTTTTATGCAAGACAAGGTAAAAATAAAAACAATACGAACATAAAAAGCATCCCCCCCACTTGAGATCAACTATCATCTAAACCCGATTTTCTTCCAAAACCCTTTATTCAAAACCCGCGACTTTCACTAGTGGAACCAAAATTAACCAACAGCGGCCGGACCATGGACATAAGGAAACTACAGGGTAGGCTCGGCGATGGGTGTAATGAAACAACATATATTGGGTGAACAAAATGAAAGGATGGCTCAAGGGTGTATTTAGGGTATCTTGCACTAATGGTGAGTGCAACAAAAGGGTTTATCAGGGATTGACTCATCAATGTGAAGAGTCAATATACACAATACATATATGGGCTATATGGGTTTAATCCTAAAATTGCCTTATATGCTAGTCGACCGATCACACCAAGTTACCTCGATGTAATGCTCATGATAATGGTTTCAAAAGATATACAAGGCCAAGTTCTAAAGTCTACTACGACCGGCACCTCATTTTATGGAATTATGTATAAGGGAAAACGGAAAGGCTTATCCTCACACAATGGAAATATAGGGTAGGTGTGCTCGATCTAGATTAATCCAGTTAAGTAATGAAAACATGTCAAAATTTTATTAATGAAACACTCTTCATCAAAAACTAGAAAAATAAGGGCAAGTAAAACAAGCGGGTGTCTATGTCTAATCCCTTCCCCACTTGGGTCATACTAAGCATATAATTGAAAGATAGGAAGGGTTAGAATTGAAGCAGAAACTCCCCGGATTATGCTCGGCATTAGAGGTGGCAAAGCAGGCGGGCAGGCGGGGGCAGGCACGGGCTAAGCAGGCGCGGGCTAGAATGGGCATGGGCTTCAACGGGCACGGGCTAAACGGGCACGGGCCAAATGGGCACATGTTATACAAATTGTTTAATAAAAGATCTAAAACGACGAAATAAATTCCTTAAACGTAATATCTTATTTATATTAAAAAACTTAAATATATTATATAAAAAAAATTCTTTAAAACGATCGTAATGTTCTACAATTGAGAAAAAAAATGTGCCCGTTAGTGCCCATTTAAGTTTTCAATGGGCTATATGTGCCCAATTCAAAAAAAGGAGGGGGCTAAATGTGCCCACATCTTTTAAAAATGTGCCCATTTAGCCCATCTTTTTGCTTTTGGGCACATTTTGCCACCTCTACTCGCATGATCGAAGACTCACGAGTAAACGTGTCCCGCTTTGAGATCTATGAGCAAACTTTAATAACCTGAATTCACTTAAGACAACCAAATGCATCATACTAGAAAAACAACAAGTAATAAACGAAAATAAAAAGCCTAACTCACTTTCAGAGGAATCACGGTTGCATTTAGCTTATGCAACAAGCCTTTTAAACCACTTGGTGTCCCAAGCGGACGAGTGTAGTCTCGTGAGGGTTTCAGAGAACATACCCACAAAGTTCATTTAAAACTAATACAAGGTTATTGTGTTATTATAGAAAGAATTGAAACTAAGGATAATTACGTCAGTAACTCATTGAAGGAATTACGCGTAATTATGGCAAAACCCGCGACGCTACAAGAGGGTAGCTACGGCGTAACCATAGCATGGGGTTACGCCATAGTTGGTAATGCTCTGGAGAGAATCGCTACTTGTGATATGTTACGGCGTAATCATTGGGATGAGTTACGCTGTAACGGATGGACAGGTCAGGTCCCCGTTTATGTTACTGATGCAATCTTCTCCGATTCCTGCAAAATGGTTAAAAACACAAAACCCAACTATATTAATAAAATGAAAAAGAAAAGATAGGCATGGGGTGCCTCCCACGAAGCGCTTGTTTTTGTTCGAGTCACGAGCTTGACTCCACCCTTATTTACTACGTATAAGGGTGTTCATCCCCTCACTTAAAATCAAGTGTGGGTGACAATAGCAATAAACACCATGAGGGTGTGAAATTGCTATGGGATGGGGAAATGATAAATTATGATCATACCTGAAAGGAGATGTCATTTCCCTCCATACCTTACCCATTTTAGTTGATGGCACTAATGATTGGTTCACCTCATGACGTGGCTGATCAATTGGCTCGTATGTCTCCTCGTTAATCACTGAAGTGTCCAAGATCTTGTCCTCTAATTCCTTTGCAAGATCAACTAAAACTGGATCAGTATCCGGAGCTACATAGCCATCATCGGGTGATGCGACAAGCGAGGTTTGTGAGGTCAAGGTTTGCGCAATTTCATCCATGTTTTCAACACCTGTATAGGAAAACTAGCAAGATTGTTAGTAATAAAGAAGAGTTAGAAGTGTTACCATTTTGCGTTGTAGTTGATTCCACATTAGCTTGTGGCATTGCTTCATCATCCTGTAAGCTCCATGCTTCCATCTTTCAATTGATCCTTTGCTTGTTTCTTCATCTCTCACAACCTTCAAATGTCACGGAAATGGGATAGGTGGGACATAAGGTCGATATAAGGAACCGCTCGTTGTTGACTTCTTTCATCTTTCCCACCGTTGCCTTGATAGTTCCAACCGCATTCTTTTTCTTTCCGGGACCTTTTGTTTTAATTCTTCAAGCTTATCTTCCAAACTTTTCCTCTTAGCGTCAAGATTTTTAAATTTAAGTTCGCACCCTCCTTCAATTTCCTAATCCATTCGTCATTCGAGTCGTGCATCCTTTTTAAATTATCCGAGAATTTCTTTGGCTTCCTCCAATGATTCCACATACGACACGCTTTCATATACTTTGCATTCTTCATGGAGAGAATGCTCTTGTATAGCATGAATATTTTACTTAACCATCTTCATATCACATCCAATCTTATCAATTTGCTTTGTGATGTCACTAATGTCATCCACGCCCTTGCTACTTGTCACCCAGTGGTTGCTCCATCATACCAATTTCTTGAATGGTCACCATCCATTCAATTGATCTAAGGGCTTGTGCGGGTGGCATTGTAGGATAGGTCCTCGAGAGTCGAGCATTTGGCGGGACGGGATGTTTAAACTTTGTAGAAAATAAGGACCATCGATGGTTCTTGATATCATGCGTTGGCATCTGTAAAGAAGGTCATTATATCTTTCTTAAGCTTCATCTAGCGTTTCGTCCATCTTCTGTCTGAAACTCCTTATTTCTTCCATCTTCTTGGCAATCTTTGAAGGAGGACAAAATCTCCGAATGAATGCTTTCTTTAAAAGATTCCATGTATTGATCGACCCAGCAGGAAGCATCTTCATCCATCTTCTGGCTGCACCAGTGAATGTAATTGGGAACACTCTGAGCATTAATGCATCACGAGTGACTCCTGGAGTGTGGAAAATATCTGCGAACTCCAATACTCTTCGCCCATGCATGTGGGCATCATCAACATCAGCCTCGCAAAAGCTTTTGTCTAAGTTCCTCATGAGCGGCGGTGATCTCAAAGTCGATGTCATCATTAGACTCGGGATATACGATGCCCGATCTTTGGTTACTTTGAGTCAAAGCAATATATTCTTCCATAGTGAGCATGTCTAAATCAATCTTTCATATCACGAAATATCAAAACAAACAAAAGCAGAAAAGAAGAGAAAAGAAAACTAAAAATAAAAAGAAAATAAAAGAAAAATTAAATTAAAATCCTAAATAGCTCCCAAGCGTGGCGCCAAAAACTTGATGCGTTTTCTTGACTGTGTTTTAATATTTATAATTCTCGTTATACCTATGGTCTACCCTAATGCACTAACGGGCAGTGTACCCGGTCGTGTGTAGTGTAGTATTCGGTAAAACCGAGGTTGTCCCAAGAGCTACGTGGATCGGAAATTAACTTAAGTCTATGTCACGATTTTAATTGCTTTTAAGATTGAAATAATAAATTAACTAATAAGACAAGAAAACAGATAAAGAAAAGAGTTGTGATCAATGAAGGAGAGTGGTGCTAACCTAGTTACTCATCCTAACTAGTAATGTCTACGTCTAATTACATCCATTTACTTCAGGTGGGGTCAAAGTCGAGAGGACAACATTTGGTCAATTCGCCCTAACCTATCAAAGAAAGATGCCACCTTTGGAGAAGTCATGTGTCCTTCATAAGTCCAGTTGTTCCCGATCCCTAAGCCAAGTCAATAAGTACCACTACATGCTAGACTTATAATAGTGAGTGCGGGCATTAGCAACTTAAACACTCACCCCCAATTCTTAAGTTCATCCAAACGGTAGGTGATCGGTTGGTCAAATCGCACAAGTAGAAAGGGTCGTCGGTTGGTCATATCTTACCCTTCCGTCTCGGTCTACTCACTTAGGGTCGGTTGGTCATATCTCTAAGCAACTAGCCTCACCGCCATTCAAAACTACGAAACAAGAGTAGCTACCAATAAACTATGCATGCATACACTTAGAAATAATTATATGGAAGCAATGTAAACGCAAATAAAACAATTAAGGAATCATAACTAGGCCAGCACCTAGGGTGCTTAGCCAATCATAAAGTAAATTAATCCAACAATAATGAATAAATCATGAATTGAATTGAACATAATGTACGATACAAATTACTTGATGTAGAGCTAATAATGATGATGATTTGATTGAATTATTCCTTCAAAACTAGCTTTGATCACTGGAAAATGCCACAGGTGGTGCCCTAATCGACCCCTAGGAGAGGGTGAAGAGAGATGCTTAAAATACAGATTTATGGTCGTATTTATAGGCCCCGACATGGTTACTGGCGTAATTAAATTTATTAGTTACGTCGTAACTAAAGTTACCGTAACCAATATTACAATTACGACGTAATCTCCAACTTCGTAGTTTTTCATGTTACATTATTATCATGAAACTTTATTAGCCTAGAGTGCGCTTTTGGCCTGATCGTTCTTCTTCATTTATTTTTAGTCCTTGAAGTAAATAAACTTCATATAAGTTGTCACCTTTAGTCCCCGATCGTTATTGTTATTTTTACCTTCATCCTTGTGATAAATTACTTAATATTATTTTGACCGCCTTTAGTCCTCGGACTTCAAAACTTTGCGCCCAAGTAATTAATTACGGTAATTAAATTGCCAAATTACGCGTAATTCTTCAACCATATATTCTTATCGCTCCGTAATTATCTCTACGGCGTAACTAAATTGCTACGTTACCAGTAACCTTCTAAAAATAATTACCACGTAACCATAAGGAATGTTTCGCCGTATCCTTCAAAGCATCAAATTTACGCCGTAACATTATTAACGTGTTACGACCTAATCTTCACAATCGAATTCATAGGCCTCGTAAATCAATCTTTGAACATATATTTGGCCTTATATCACATCTTTTCGCTCAACGCCTCATTTATCCCGAAATGAAAATATGAGCGAATATGAGCAATTAAGTACCATATTAATACAAATGAGGCCATAAACACGGAATTTGATATATAAAAGATCGGGCTAATTTGATGTTATCACTTGTATAAATGATTGTTTTTATTTTGGGATCGAGATGAGAACAAAAGTCTCAATAATTGTCCAATGCAGCGAGTAGATGGAAAAACCAAAAGACAAAGGGAAGAAAGTTGCCAACAAGGTGTTGCGTTACTTTCGTTAAAACCTAGACTACAACGTATGTTCAACACAAAATACATCATAAAGTGGATGACTTGGCATGCTCTTGGATAGTCTAAGGAAAGCGGTAAGATGAATCACCGTGTGATGGTCAAGCATGGAAATTTTTGACATAATGAAACTTGAGTTTTCTTGTGACCCTAGAAAGCGTCGATTAGGGTTGGTGCGATGGTTTCAATCCGTTTGGCAACATGAGTCAAAGTTACTGACATGTGGCGATGATATTGACAACATACAACACACCCCTTGGATGTGTATGAAAGAGACTTCTTTAATGTTGACGATGTTAATTCCTGGCCCTAAATCAGCTGCAAAGGACATTGATGTTTTCTTGCAGCCTTTGATCAAAGAACTCAAAGAGTTATGGATAGGAGAGTGGACTTTAGACGTTGCTACGGGTACTCATTTCAAAATGAAAGCGGCGGTTTTATGGACCATCAATGACTTTCCAGCTCGAAGTAGTTTGTCTGGGTGGATTGGACAAGGCTACTATACATGCCCCATATGTAATCAGGACACTCCATCGCTTCCTGTGAAGCATAAAATCGCTTATGTTGGGTATAGAAGATTCTTACGCGTAAGGCATCCACTGAGGAATAAACATAAGGAATTCCATAGTAAACCCGAAAAGAACCATCCTCCTAGAAGCTTTACCCATGAAATCATGATTCAAATTAGTAAAGTCTTTAAGCGTGTCTCGTGGAAGCATCCAAATAGTTTAAAAATAACCCTAAACCTAATCGAGAAATCGAATTGAATTGGAGTAAGCATTCTATCTTCTACGAACCGGAGTATTGGCCCGTTCTTCTACTAAAACACAATCTCGATGTCATGCACATCGAAAGAACGTGCTTGAGAGTGTCTTTGAATACCTTGTTAATGAGCGAAAAATCCAAAGACACGCTAAAGGCAAGGCAAGACTTGAAAACTTTGGGAGTTCGAAAGGAGTTGTGGCTCGTTGATAAAGGAAGCGGAAGTTCGATAAGCCTCATCCAACGTACTCTTTCACACCGAAAATGAAAACTTTTTGTAAATTCATCAAAGGAGTTAGACTACACGATGGGTTTGGATCCAACTTCAAGAAAAAAGTGACCGTGATGATAACAACATAACGGGCCTAAAATCTCATGACTTTCATATAATGATCGTGGTTACTTCCTTATGGGTTCATCGATACTTACCTAAAGACATTTCAACCCCATTAATCGAGCTCGCTTATTCTTTAAGCGATTTGTGCTCGAAATTTGATCTGACGGGACATGGAGAAAGCTAAAAGCAAATGATCGATGCTATAATTAATTTAGAGCAAATATTTCCTCTGCTTTTTGACATAATGATTCATTTGGTTATACATTTACCGAAGAGGCTATTCTAGGTGGCCCTGTTTACTATAGGTGGATGTATCCATTTGAAAGATACATGAAAAACTAAGAAATTATGTAAAATAAATCCAAGCACGAAGGTTCTATAGCGAGAGGGTTATGTTGCGGAAGAAGCATTAAATTTACATTCGTGTTATCTTAAGGATGTCGAGATGAGATTTAATCGTCTTGACATAAATGATGACGGTTTGCTGAACAACCAAATAAATTCAGTGTTCGGTCGTGTAGGCAAACCGGTGGGTAGAGAACTCCGACTCGGTTGAATCTGAGATGTTATGCATGCAATTGTATGGTTTATACTTAACAATGATCCACGAAATTGACGCAGACATCTGGCATACAAAAGTATGTTTCTTCTTTTATATTTTGAAGAACCCTTTTTTTCTTAAGTTATTTGTTTCGATGACTTATTCATTACCTTTGTGCGATGAATTTCCTAACAATACCGTGAAACAAGTTTTCCTCCACGGTTCAATTAGAAGGAAACGCATTAGATATATTACCTTGTAGTCCGAGTCATTGCTCATCTAAATCATTTGTATCTCTTTCGTAGATTCGTGAAAAGAGCGTGGAAAAAGACCCAAGTTGTAGTCTGAGTTACTCTCTTTGGCATGTGGACCTTCATCTAGTGCAAGTACATACCCGCATGCATAGTGAGCGGTGTGAAGTTCTTGGTGCACCGTAGCGATAAACTTCATACCACTCAAGCGATGGAGTTTCAACACGGGCACTGATGGAGCTATGTATTATGGTGTTGGAAGAAATTCTAGAGCTCACTTATATGGGCAACCGTAAGGTTGTGTTGTTTCGATGTATATGGTTCGACACCAGTAACCCTACTAACCTACGCCACGCTCGGACGTTCTTACATTGAACATGGCATACATCATATTTTGGTGAGCGTGATGCTTATAGAAATCAACAATACATTCTTGCGACACAAGCAACACAAGTCTTCTACCTTGAAGACCCTGCTAGACGACTACCTCATTGGAAGGTAGTCGAAGATGTTCATCATCGGAAGATCGGCATCGGGATGTGGTAGATTCGATCGGGATGTTATACATGGCGGATTCATCGATGTTGCATTGTCTGCTGGTTTGTTGGTTTTGAGTATGTGAATTTGAGTGTAAATGATGAATCGCCAGGTGGGCGCCCACCGGATGTTTTTGAAGAATATGTTGATTTTATTACTAATGAAGATAACCCGTTGCTCATGTCCTTGATGATGATGATGTTGGCGTGTCGATGATGATGAAGTGAACCCCACTATTGTTGTTGAAGAAGTTTTATCTAATGATGATTACGATTATGACAATTGTTCTTGAATTGTAATTTGATTATGACAATTGTTTTTAAATTGTAATTTGAATGAAATTGTTACTATATGTTTATATGAATGTGTATATTAGTATGAATTGGTCCACGAAATTATGTGTTCTTGTACTTGTACTTTTACGAGATGGCGTGTATACGACCCTAGATCACACGGCGGGGATCTTGGCGGTGATCCACCCAGACGGCCCTCATTTACTATCGGGCTATTCGCGCAGTAACAAATTGTGATTTTTATTTTTATTATTTTATTTTTATTTTTATATAATTTTATTGATAAAGCGAATTTTTTACATGTATTTTCACAACTCAATAACTTATATTTGTAGGTTCAATGATCATTGGTGAGACGGAAAATCGGGCCTTAAAGAAGGCTTATAAGGAGAATAACGACCCTTTGCCTATATGCTTTGATTAGATGATCAAGGCACCTTCTCATCGATAAGCACTTATGCACCATGATTGGCTAGTCTTATTGGGAACAAGTGAGGCCACTTCCCCTTGATTGCGATTGGGAAGAAATTCCTGATTCTTATAAGGCTGTAAGATATTGGATTTCACAAACACACTAAACCATGATCAAAGTATGCGTTTTAAGTATGTTAGAGAGAAAGTTCTAGTGAGAGAGTGGAAGAGAGTTGGGAACTATAGTGAGAGAAAGGAAAATATTATTATGAGCTCCAACTCTCTACCTTGCAAGGTAGAGAGTATTTATAGTCTTACATAAGCGCCACACATCGGGTGTGGATCGGGCATACGATGGGTAAACACCGTCCAGTCCTCCACGGTGTTACTTAACTAAATACTATTTAACTTAAAATAACTACGACTACGAGCTTTCTAACTATTACATATACTTGAGGTGACCGACTCTTTAATACTGTAATTTCTAATTCCTAACAATCTCCCCAAGGAGGTCACCTCAATCATGTACTAACATTACATAGAATACAAATAGATATTACATTAACAATTGTTCTTGCATTCTTGATGAAGTACTTTGCTCTAAGCTCGTAGTCATTGATTCTTCACATTGCATGTTTGGTTGCTCGGTGGAGGTCTTTTTGATCCACGTGATAATAAATTTGAGCCATCTTTTGAGATCATCGACTATCAAAATCTCGAGACATCCTTTGTGGTGTTGGTATCATGTGATGTTGTGACTTTCGGACCGACATGCTCACATTACGGATCATGATATCTTCTCATCGAGTAGCGGAAGCTTTGTTGATTCATGATATTGGCGGCGTAGCGAAGCATGGAGTGAAAATATCGAGTCATTGATGCACTAATCATGATTTCTTTTGAGATGAATGTGTTAAGTGAGCATGCGGCTATGGATTGACCGCTTCATTACGATCATTTGCAAGCGTCGGGTGTACTGCATACTACGATTAGCAATAAATCGCACGAAAGTGTCTTTGATCACTTCGTTGAATTGAGTACACGCCCACGGTTCCCGTTGATCGATACATGTCTTGCTGTGATCGGTATAATTCGAAGAATTTCCTTGACGGGGTTTCGCGGTTGCTCTAGTTGTTCTCAAACGGAACATCTCAAAGAAGACAACACGGAGTGAGTGAACCGGTAATTTTAAGTCCAGCGATTGATGAAAAGAGATTTGAAAAACAATCGTGTATTGCTCAATAGAAATTGTTTTTGCAATACAACGAAGGTTTTATTGAAAATCAATTATCAATCATAAAAACACCTTTTGGTTTGAAAAATTAGTACACGGTCGATGTGCTAAAGAAAAGAGTTATTAAGCACAAAGACCGGTTTTGAGGTATCCGTCAATCCATAACTGAACCGAGATTGATTCAAGAGATTGAATCGCCCCATTGTTTCATTCGGTTGTCACATGGTTAATCTATATAATAGATCTCACATGCCACCTACCGGGAGCTTGTTTGATGTTGGCTCGAAGGCTTTCCATCTTCATAGTGAATATGTATACACATCACTCGGATGTTACGGCAATACCACAAGGATAATCGTGGGACTCAAGATATAATCTCTCTTTCCACATTGTGTGAAGCAGAGAGTCTTCATTGAAAGTGTCCTAATGAGATTTATTGATGATCTCGTGGCTCTAGACTCAATATGTGCATATTTGGATCTGTGGGAGACTAGGGAGAGGTCTCCTTCTTTAATATCAACAATCTCTAAGAAAGTCAATAGATAATGTCGGTTCCTGTGAGAATGAAACAAGTCCTTTTAAGAGGAACTTGAGTGGTTTGGAAAGTTGAAGTGCGGTCGTCCTTTGGGTCCATGACGTCTTGTCTTCAATACCGATGTTACCATCGGTAGCATATGAATTGAACCGGTTTACGCCTAAGGTTGAATAAATGGAGGCTATTTGTTTTCACCCTTTTCTCATTCAATTCTTTTTAATTCTTCAACCCTTGATGCTTACGAGACTTCATTGCAAGAACCTTGTTGGGTTTGTTCGATACTTGCTCGCCTCGATCCGCACTCTTCCCATATCTCACTTTTCTCCTTTTATCATCATACCTAAGGACTTCTACACTAACTAGTGGATTTTCCTGGTAGATCCCTCCGGTTACGGCGGATCATGGGAACCAATACCTAACCTTATCATCCTTATATCACCGTACATAAAGTAAAGTTGGTCGGTCTATTTGGTATTGTTCATACGCCATTGGAACCAATTGAAAACCATTTGAAAATCAATTCGGATACTTGTGATATATTATCAAAGCATTTTGTACTGAATTGTTTTGATATTTTTAGAACGAGAACTCCCCTCAACATGTGCATCAAGTATTTGAAAATGTTTTGCACACGGAGGCAAGAGAAAGAATTAACTTCTTTGATTACCATTTTCTAAAGATATCAACATCACTTCCCACATCAAATCAAGTAGATATAGCATTTAGGGAAGGATGAGGTTTCCATAAATTTGCTCCCCTCAATATGTGCCTCGAGGTTTGAAAAGAGTTTTGCACATACTAGAGGAACTGCACATGATGAGATAAGTTGATCACATTTCAAATCATAGGTTTAAGATAGATGCTCCCCTCAACATGTGCATGGAAAATTTGAAATCGTTTGTCACATGTGGGAAGGATAGCATGTACATCCTTATAAAACCATTTACCGAATTATCGGTTTAAATCCAATTTAAATCACGCATTCTCCCCGATCACAATTATCAAATCATTTGAGATTTGTGATCTCTTATTGATTTAAATTGATTTTGAAAGCTTTAAGGGGAATTGTGACTTGATTATGAAAGCGTTTTAAGCGATAAGGATCGGATTTTAAGACTTTAAACTCCATTGATAAAACATGCATGTACATCTTTTGAAAACAATAACTTTTAATTTAATTGAAATCATTCTCCCCTCAATCAATGACATAGGTTGTTGATTGAGAGATAGAGATTTTGACAAATAAGTCTGATGATTATCAAAAATAGAGACCGAGTTATTTTTCAAAGCATTTAGTTTTCGTGAGATAAATGTTTATAGAATCGAGCATGGAATTTTGTTGATAAAAGGCTTTTGATGAATGTTCAAACAAATTCTCAAATCTTGAAAAAATGAAAAAACATGGCTCTGTTCTTTCTTTGAGAAGCGGGTTCTTGCTGAAATGACAATAAACCATCGTTTCTCTTTCTCCCAAATATATATATATATATATATATATATATATATATATATATATATATATATATATATATATATATATATATATATATATATATATATATATATATATATATATATATATATATATATATATATATATATATATATATATATATATATATATATATATATATATATATATATATATATATATATATATATATATATATATATATATATATTTTTGAAGAATTGAACAACATCTAAAGTCCGTGTCATTGAATTCGAACAACATCTAAAGTCCGTGTCATTCTTTGAATGACAAACACAAAAACCGTAGATATTATCGAACCGAGAAAAACATAACAAAATGACAATATTTTTGAAGATTTTTGAATTTTTGATTTTTATGGATTTTGAAGGTTTTATATTTTTCTTTGATTTTTGAGGGTTTTATAATTTTGTATTTTGTTTTCGAATAGATATATACAAGAGATAGATGAAGATAGACCTTTACTCCTCGTCTTCCTCACGAAGGCGTTTGAGTGTTCGGTTGAAGACTTTTCAAGCCAAGGCGTGGAAGAATAAACTCAAACGTTCTCTTGGAAGAGCTTTGGTGAAGATGTACGCTAGCGATATTCGAGACCTCACAAAATAGAGTTCCACCACACCTTTTTCCACTTGTTCCCGATGAAATGATGTCGAATGTCGATATGCTTTGCTCTTGAGTGTTGAGCGTTGTTGCATGAGAGAGCAATAGCACTTTTATTGTCACGCGATGAGAGGATTTTGTTGAATTCAAAGCCATAGTCGGATAATTGAGATCTCATCCATAAGATTTGAGCACAACAAGATGACATGGCTATGTATTCAACCTCGTAGAGGAAATAGAAGTACTCATTTGCTTCTTTGAAGACCAACTCACAAGCTTATCACCCAAAAGCGAGCACCTCGGATGTACTTGACGAGTATCTTGACACCTGCATGATCGGCATCTCGCATAGGTTGTTAGTGACATACCGGTGTCCTTGGTACTAAAGACCCATGTTGATGGTTCATTGGAGATACCGAAGACCCGTTTAACCGCTTCAAGGTGCTTTTTAGTAGGCTTAGCACGGTATCTAGCACACATGCAAACAATGAACAAGATGTCGGTCTACTAGCGGTGAGGTACATCGAGGATCCAATCATACTACGATATTTCGTTTGGTCAATCATGATCCACAGTGGTCCTCATCTAGTTTGGTTCGATCAATCATGGGAGTGTCAGCAGGTTACTTGAATCAAATCCAAATTTCTTTAAGATCTCGGTTGCATATTTAGATTGATTTATGAAAATGCCTCGGGACTTTGTGAAATTTGTAATCCCAAGAAAAATGACATTTGTCCCATCATTGACATTTGAAATTTTGAACTCATTTCATTTGAAAACGGTCACACTCATTGGGGTCGATCGAGGCAAAGATGATATCATCAACATAAATTTGAACATGAATTAAATGTTTGCGACTTCACGGTGAACAATGTTGGATCAATGCTCCTTTGCTAAATCCGGTAGATAGAAGAAACTTTGTGATGTATCATACCATGCCCTTGGAGCTTGCTTTAAACCGTAAAGAGCCTTCTTCAAGCGATAAGCGTGAGTAGGGTGCTCTTGATTTACAAATCCTTGGGTTGGGCGGCGTGAGCGACTTCTTTAAGATCTCCGTTCGAAATGCCGTCTTCACATCCATCGATAGACTACCATGTTCTTACTAGCGAGCATTTGCCAAAAGATTACGATTGCCTCGATTCGAGCAAGCTGGAGCAAAAGATTCTTCAAAGTCAATACCCTCCTCTTGGCGGTATCCTTTAGCAACTAATCGAGCCTTGTTCTTCAACACATCACCATGCTCATCAAGTTTCACTTTGAAGATCCATTTAAGAGCAATAATCATAGCACGATCTGGAGGCGGTACTAACTCCCATACATCAAGTCGATCAAACTCATGAATTTCATCTTGCATGGCATTGAACCACTATCTTCATTCATGGCGGTTTTAACATCTTTTGGTTCGATCTTAGATAGTACGGAGTTGAAGAAGCACCATAAGGCATCTGTTGCAAGTTGTTTCCGTGTTGATACTGGCGAGAGGGATTTCCAATGATGTTGTCTAGAGGATGATCGTGAGTCCATTTTCTAAGGTGTTCATGTGGCGGTTGTTGAGGGACCGAGGTAGCGAGTTGATGTCTCGAAGAAGATGGTTCGATGATGATTCGAGGAGCAAATATGTTTTCAAATGGAGCATCTTGAGGAGTAGCAAAGGGATTAACTTCATCATTGAGGCGAAAGCAGTTCCATGATGTACATTTGTAGAATGATAGTTTGTTGATGAGGCGAAGGATCGTGTTGGTGCTTCTTGACTTAAAGATATTGAGGCGAGGATTGACTTCATTCTCGGGAATATGAGCGACCTCTGTTGTAGGAATCGACACCTCATTAGTACTTGGATCATAAAATTCATCAAACATAGGATCAAACAATTTCTTTAAATCATCTTGGATGGAGGTACATATGGAGTTTCTTGAGAAGAGTTTGGAACAAGGGATGATCCAATGGGACTGTTTTGAAGTGTGGGTCTGAGCGAGTTGTCCAGAGCCATTTGACCGGTCGACTCATCAAGCGTAACGTGAATTGTTTCCATGATATTTCGGGTTCTTTTGTTGTAGATTCGGTATCCCTTTTGTTTGGTGCATACCTACAAAACTCAATGTCCTTTAGCTCTAAGTTTGCCTAAGTCTTGACCCTCATTAGTTGGATAACACAATGCACCAAACACACGAAGGAAAGAGATTAGGTTTTACATTGTGGACAAGTTCATATGGAGTTTTCCATGAGCAGTGTGAATCGAGGAGCGATTTTGTGTGTAGCATGCGGTGGCAATAGCTTGACCCGGAGAAACATTGGAACCTTTGAGTAAATCGGCATTGTTCTAGCGGCTTCTACAAGAGTTCGATTTCGTCTTTCAACTACACCGTTACGTTGAGGAGTTCGTGGAACACTTCTTTGATGGTGATTCCAACGCTTTCATAAAATTCACTAAGTTGTTTGTTGACAAACTCGGTTCCATTATGCATTACGATAATTACGGCGGTTTTGTTAAGTCGAACTGCGGTTGTTTGATGAGTTTGATGATGATATCGGGAGTTTCATCCTTTGTCCTTAAGAACTTGACCCGGTGAATCTAGGTAATCATCAACCACAACTAACACATATTTCTTCCCAAAGATATTTTGCACCCTCATTGGTCCACATAAATCCATATGAATCATATGAAGAACTTGTGTGAGTTAGTAGGTTTGGGTTTATGGGCATACTTCTTGCTTTTCCCAATTGACATCTTGAACAAAGATGATCCTTTTCGTACTTGAGTCTAGGTAACCCTACAACTAAGTCCTTTATGGTGAGATCATTGATGGTGCGAAGTTCGGTGATTGAGGCGAGCGATGCCATAACCATGACTTTGTTTTCGAGGCCTTTGACAACAAGCAAATAGGAGAAGACTTCATCATATCATCGATAGAGATGGTGTAAAGATTTGAACCACGAGTTCCTCGTAACAATTCCTTACCATCAAGTTCTCTAACAAAGCAAGTATGTTTTCGAAGGCTACTTCTAGATCGAATCACGAATTGACCAACGAGAGCAGTTATGACCAAGACCTTCCACATAGTATACTCTAGAGATGACACTATCACCCACAACATAATCACCATAACCCATAATTGCACCGAAATGATCATTTCGAATCTAATTGTCGATGAATTTGCTCACGAAGTTCATGAGCCGTGACCGGTCGCATGATCATATGCTTGGAGCGACTGAGTCCGGTACCACGAGCGATTTGAGCGATCTGCGGTTGAACCGAGACAAGAATGGATAAGCGGATAATTGGGATCCCCATGCAAGAATGGGTTCCATTTGGTTAGTAACTTGGTTGGAACACCCGCATCGAAATAGAAGCATTCATATCGGAAGATAAGGCAATGGAATCATTGTGAATAGATGCGATACTAGTGTACGTATTAGTCACATTCACGGTGTGCTCACTTCTTAAGGAATAGATCTACCGGTAGGCATCCATTTTCTAGTGGGCATTGTCGATTAGTCTTACGACCAACGGTATCCAATAATAGCCTATCTTACTAAATGTTCTTCTGTGGGTTTCCTTTGTTTTCTAACTTTCTTTCGTTTTGCCTTCTAGCCTTCTTAGCATGATTTTTAGCATTAACAATATTAATTGGACAATTAACATCATTAGGCAAAACATTGACACCACATTCATGATTAGAAACAAAATTCAAGTAGACATTAATACAAGGTTTGCAAATAGTATCGAATTGAATTAATTCTGATGCGCCTATGGCTAATACTAGAATCAACACGATTCGTTTTATTCGGCTCAAACTTAAAGTTCCTAGGTAGGTCTTCTACTTTCTTCCAATGCACATTCTTAGCTTGCGGTCGTGTCCTTCCTTGTATTGTCTTGAGACTTTGACACCTTGCTTTAATGTCATGATTACTCTGTAGAGGAATGGGAACATTAGTTGGTTTGGCTACTATTTGCATCACTGTTTAGATGTCTTTGGGATCGAGCTACATGCGGCACACTAAGATTAACTTTTTAACACTTGAATAGCTGGGATTTGAACACCTAGAGGGCACACTCGAGTTCACATTCTTAGCACTAATGATTTGAAATCGAACTACTTGAACTTGAAGGCACATTAGGGTTCACATTCATAACATTTGGCATTGAGTGACTTGCATGCTTGGCACTAGGCATAGAACACGGTATCAAGGATTGACTTGCTCACCTAAGGTTATAGGGCATATTGTAATTAGGCATTCTAAAAGTTCTTGAGATCGTTTGGCATATAAGCATGCGTGGCCAATTGCATTATCATCTGGTTTCTCTAACTTATCCTCTTCTACAATCTCACGGAGACATTCTAGTTGTCTTTAAGGTATGAGAAATATGTTTGAATAGCAAGTTTGTTATTCCTAAGATGAGGAGGAACATATTTCATGAGACAAAGCATATTTATTATAGACATGTACCTTTGATACACCATTCTCCCCATTGGTCATTGGCATCTTCCCTTTTACGACTCTTTAGATTCTCAATTTCTTTTTAATGAGGCTCTTGATTCGTTATTTTTATTCTGAGTGACCTTTATAGATTCAAATAATTCATTGAAATGACGTTTAACCTTTTCATTTTCTTCAAGGAAAGCCTCATTTTCCTTTTGTAAAGCATTTACTAAGTTTTGAAGATGAAAGTTTTGAGAACTACGAGAATCTAAAGGAGGAGGCATTTGGGGACCCGTCACATTGTTCGTTTGACCCTTTAATTGAGAGATTTGGGTTTTCAACCTTCGATCGTGTTGCAATGAGCTTGAATCATTCATCACGTTTGTTAATTTGAAAAGCGCATCAAACTCGGAGCATCGAGGATGTCTTGATATTTGAAGTTTTGACATTTTCTTTAAGATGTTGATATTTTAGTTGTAAATTAAAATGCTCAACTTCTAGTTTAGAAAAATGTTTAACCAAATTGTCGTGATCATCCGGTTCAATTTTCTCATTTAGTTGAATTAGATTTTTCAAGCTCAATGACACGATCATGGGAGACTTTCAAAGCAACAGACAGTTCATGGAATCGAGAAGCGATAATAGAACGATTAGTGGCGATGTAGAACACATCTTGAGCAATACATTCGAAATCGGGTTCTCATTTAGTGTATGCAAGTTCTTCCTCTCAATCTCATTATATTTTAGTGCTCGCTCATAGTCACTAACCTCAACTATCATTGCATCAAATTCCTTTTCCATTCCCTTAATATCGATATCTATCCCTTTTAAGACTCTCAAAGTGATCTTTTAGAAGTTTAAAGAAAGGCATGACCTCGATTAAATAGCATTCTTTCATTTGCTCAAAACCCTTTCTCCTTGATTATACCGATGGGTGTGATCCTTTTCTTGCAAGTTTTCTCAAAATCAACAAATAGTTGAAAGATAACATATTGGCTAATTAAGGTCTTGCTTTTAGTGGCAATTGTTCTAGGAACAAGATGCATTGGTGTATTAGGAGGATACACGATCGCTCTAGGCATTTTCCAAAGGGAGGTTTGTTTCAACAATATTTTCGACTTTACGCTTATCTAGATCTACTTTCCAAAAACTTGTTCAGAGTCAACAATGTACGAGGCTTAAACTTGTTCAAGGAAATCCAGTTTTCCTTCTTGTAATCATGGGGTGTGATCTTTATTTTCTTCTCTTTACATTTAGGATCATCTAATTTCTTGTTCATCTTTTCCTAGTGACTACATCGATTTCTTATCTTCCTCGGTGCACTCAACGCAACTAGGTTTCTGTCTAGGTTTAAGGATTTCATTGCCATCATAAAGAACCTTATGAGCATTTCTAGCCTTTTAATAACCTCTGGATTTGGTTCCTCAATAAGGGAATGCTATGCTTATCGCTTAAGACTCTATGCTTAGTGATCATGTGAGCGATCGAATGGTGTTCCTTGTATGTACAACTTGTTTTCAAGTTTGTTTTCAAAGTTTTTGATTAGAAAAATCTTTCAAGAGTTTTGATTCCTTTGTATTAAATTCTTGCTTGAGCATTTTCATATTTTCTTGAAGTTCTTGTTTTTGCTTAGCGTTTTAGAAAGCTTTTCTTGCAAGGAATTTAACTCTTGTTTTAATACTTCTTCTCGAAAATTACTTTTCTAATGATTATACGCACTTGGTCATCCATTTCACGCTCACGAGTGGTCAACTCAAATTTTGCACGTTGTTCATAAATAGCAACACGTTCTTTATAGGCATTAAGTTCGAAATTACGGAATCATCGGGGCACATGCGGTGTATTCATCAAAGATATAGTCATTGTTGATGCGAGAAGATGCATCACTTGGTACAACTTCACTTTCACTTTGTTTCACATATTGATCATATGGGACAATATTGATATTACCCATATTTTCAATATTTGATTCAATAGTTTCGATTAATTGTACTTTGTCATGCATCTTTTGCACATCGACATCATCGTATAGTTTTAATACCTCGAGATGAGTTTGTCTTTGGATGGGCCACTTGTGGTGAAGATGAGACCTTGGGAGAAACCATTGGAGAAATGCTAGCCATAAAAATTGTGTGTGCGATGGGTCCATCATCCACATCAGTCGTATGCATCACAATCGGCGACTTGAAAGGCATTCGATGATTGTGACCTATTTCACGAGCAGTTGCTCATCCACATCGACATCATAGGTCTTGGCATTGCCTCGAAGAAGAAACAACAACTCCTCTTCATCCAAAGCGGCACCATTATCCCGAGCTTGTACAAGCGACATCTTATCTCAAGTAATCGGCGTTACGTGGGCGTTTTGGAGATGTGCGGTTCCTTGCAATGTGTCCCTCACCACCACGGTTGTAGCATTTGATCGGCTTAGCTTGACCTTGATTACCATTCCTTCCTCGATTTCGATTACCAACATAACCTCTACCGCTCCACCTCTTCCACGATCATCTTGTCTTTCTGAGCTGGTTGCACCACGATCCTCCCATCTTTAATGATAGCTTGATTGTGTGGGTTAGATGTTGTTACGAGGTTGTTGTTGGTTTGTGGGAGAGAATTCATGTTTTGACTAATCGGAAGAGCTAGTTGATTAATGATGTTACCAGCGTGTGCATCGGCATCGACTTGTTTGAACATAGGATCGGGAATGAGTTTGTGATTACCATTACCCATGGGTATGACTTGTGAGGCTTTGGTTGTGATTCCGATGTTTGAGTAGAAGGCGGTTGAGTCATTAGATGAGCTTGTCTCTCCACGGTTGGTTTTGAGCGATTAAGAATCATCTTTTCAAACATGGCATGTCTCTCATTACGAAGAAGGAAGGCATAGAGTTGCTCATAATTCGTATTCTTCAATCCTTTAGTGAGCTTCACGAGTAACAAACTTGTGCCATTCGAGATTCATGTTGTTCACAAATTTTGAGTTCGGTGAATGTTAGGCATAGTCATTCGATGTTCCTCATATCATTCACCGACTTATGAAATCTCACATAGTACTCATAGACACTCTCATCTGGTTTCATCTTGAAGTGTTCAAATTTGTCATAGAGTTGTGATTCTCTGTCTTCCATAGTTAATTGAACACGAGAGAAGCATCTTGACATTATCCCATCCGCCTTTGCATCGGTGTTGTGATTGATCGACTTGTAGATGTCTTTAGGAAGACCTTGAAGAACAATGTTAGAAGCCACGATATCGACATCGAATCTCTTTTCTCCTTATCATCAAGCTCATCATACATTTTTGGTGCATCCATTCCGTAAATCGAGTTCCATCTTTGATATCAAGTACATCTCTAGTCGTCTCAACCCGATCGGTCCTTCATCAATGGATTTGAGAATGTTGACTCCATTTTCCTTTCCAAGGCAAGTACAATCTAATTCGTTGAGCCCAAGAGTCGTAGTCGATTACATCAAGCATGGGTGGGCGAGTATCTGAACCATTGCTTGAACATCCTCGGCAGCGATGGAGATGATAGTAGGAGCGTTTGTAGACATGTTTCAAGCTCTACGGATTTTACAATTCTTTGATTAAACCGGAAATTGATTCTTTCACGGATTTTACTAAACCAAAAGAACAACCGTAAGAATGTAACACGAAGAAGAAAAGGTCTAAATGAACAAGTCGCTAAACACACAACTCGCATAAGCAGTCAACTCGCAACACACTCAAGTCGCCTAATTAATCAAGTCGCTAAATAGCCAACTCGCTTTAGTCTCAACTCGCAACACAATCAACTCGCTTGAACACTAAGTCGCTTAAGTTAACTCGCTAACGTTACAACTCGCTAAGTAGCAAGTCGCTTAAGATCTCAAGTCGCTTAAAGAAACAACTCGCTTAGAACCCAAGTCGCATAAATATCAACTCGCTAAACAGCTAAGTCGCATGTACCAACTCGCATCAAATACCAAAGCAACTCGCTTTGAAGAAACACAAGTCCGAGACTCAACTCGCTTAGTCCTTTTTACACAAATAACCACTTTATCAATCCAAAACAACCAAACCACAATGATTTAAGCCTTCCAATTCAAAACATAAACACTTATGATGATCCTAAACACAAAAGTACAAGCAAAATTCAAACTTTACCACTAGAATTTGTTCAAATGAATCAAACTCTCCTAAACCCTTAATACACCAAAAACCTTATGAAATCCACCAAAACAAAGAGCATGAAAGATGAGTGATCAAACCATGGCTCTTGATACCAATTGTAAGATATTGGATTTCACAAACACACTAAACCATGATCAAAGTATGCGTTTTAAGTATGTTAGAGAGAAAGTTCTAGTGAGAGAGTGGAAGAGAGTTGGGAACTATAGTGAGAGAAAGGAAAATATTATTATGAGCTCCAACTCTCTACCTTGCAAGGTAGAGAGTATTTATAGTCTTACATAAAACGCCACACATCGGGTGTGGATCGGGCATCTGGTGGGTAAAGACCGTCCAGTCCTCCACGGTGTTACTTAACTAAATACTACTTAACTTAAAATAACTACGACTACGAGCTTTCTAACTATTACATATACTTGAGGTGACCGACTCTTTAATACTGTAATTTCTAATTCCTAACAAAACTACTGAGTTATATTTATTGTTTATTTTATTTCTATTCTTATTGTTATTGACCGTTTAGATATGCTTGTTATATTTAAATTATGTTTGTTTAAATGCGTATACTTTTTTGCAGACCTATTTCAACCTGGCGCCTTGGTTGAATAACGAGAACAAATTCCAAGTTGGAAATAATCTTTATACGGTGGGGGAAAGGGTAGGACTTGGGCTATGGTTAGATCAGAGGACGCTATACCGAAAATACAAACACAGGCTCAAGTCTAAATACTTTGATATCCACGAGCCGGCATGGCGGCAGGCGCATCCGCCACCCCCAAAGCTTGGTGAGCAGAACCCAAGAGCAATGGGAGATGTTGGTTGTTGGTTGTGCGACACAAACGGATGGCAAGATCGGCAAAAATGCGTAAAATCGATCTAAAACAAGATTTTAACTCACCAAGGTCCACAATCGTTCGTTCGAGGACTAAACCATTATGTAAGACTTGTTATAATTTTGTGATTTTAAAGGTTTTATATTCTTTATATTTACCTCGTTATCAATTTATTTTATATTGTATGTATAGAGGGTCAACAATAACAATCAAAATGAAGACCGATTGAAACTTGGAGGAAGGGCCATTCAAAAAGATGGCACATTTAAGAACGAGGGAGAACGAGGCGTCTTACGTAAGTAATTTATCTCTTAACATCGTCATTATATTAAGTTATTTCTCATTTATTATTTTTTTCCTAACTTACTTGTTTTTTTTTTTTTTTTAAAAAAAATTACGAGAATGAGATGAGGCCCTTCAAGAGCAAGTCGAGCGGTGTCATCCCGTACATGAGCATCATAGAAATATTGGGCGTATAGTTACGGTGACAAGCTGCCGAACATGGCGGCGAGGCGGAGGTTACGGTGGTGGCTCGACCTCTCGCAGTTCACACGTGGGCATGTTGCTCAAGATTACGTTACTAGGAGCATATGGCCAGGCGATGAGGAAACCAAGGTCACAACAACGGGCTCGTCGGTGAGGAAGACGCTTCACGGCTGCTAGGAACAGTTGTCGCGGCTTATTCCATGATTGGGCATTCGGATCTTACCTTCAGCAGTTTTTCACCCGCTACAACTCACAACGTAACCCATTTCCTGTTCCCTTTCCCCCGGTACCCATTCCTGGCCCTTTTCCCCCTCCCGGCCCTGTTGGTTTCCAACCTCCCATTCTTGGCCCTGTTGGTTTCCAACCTCCCATTCTCGGCCCTTATGGTTTCCAACGTCCCATTCCCGGCCCTTATGGTTTCCAAGCTACCATTTTCGACCCCAATAATACATTTGCCGGTTGTTATCGCCCCACCTTTCCCAACTCTACTACGTGCCCGGGTTCTAGTTGAACTATGCAATGCCGCCACCAGACCTTAACCAGTACAACTCACAAAATAATCCTCATTTGCGCCAAAATGATCATGTTGATAATAATGATTTGGATAATAATGATGATAATAGTGAGGATAATAATGAGGCGGTCGACGAGTCGGGCGGCGATTTCAAGCATGTAGTTCTATTAGTAGTAGGCGGGAAGTTAGTTTGTGAATTTTAGACTTGTTAATATTATGGAATAGTATTGAATTTGTCGAATGTTATCGTGGATTTATGTTAACTTTATAACTTTGAGACATGTTAGCTTTATAAGCTTGTGACTTGTTAGTTTGAGACATGTTATTTAGGAAATTTGCGCCTTGTATAGTTTAAGAGTAGTTTACTTTGTATTGTATTTGTCGAATGGTATCGTGGAATTGTGGAATGTTATTCGATCCGTTTAGTAATTTGGTATTGTATCATATTGTCGAATTGGTATTGTGGATTGTGATTGATTCTGAGTTGTATTTGTTTTGGTAGATTTTTAGGAAAAATCTGGAAAACTATGATTTCTTGCAATTTTTTGCCCATCCAATTATTAGGGACGACATTGTCGTCCCTAAATTACACCGAAGTGTCGTCCCATTTTGAACCACAAGGCCACGTGGATCGTCCCATTTTGTATCGTATGCCACGTGGAATTATGGTTGTACGACTTTGTCGTGCCTTCTATGTTAAAAATTCGTTTATTATTATTTTAAAAGATAAATAAAAAAAAAAGAAAATTAGTGCGACATTGTAAATACCATTTCGCATCATCTGTCGTCAAAACTGTATTTTCAGGTTGAATTCCTTTTAGCCCACAAGTTTGTCGTGCCAAACTTTCAAATGGTGTGTCGTGCCAAGTTTTTGGGTCAACAAAGGGTTCTGCAAAAGCGCGACGTATACGTGCCTTTTGGTTTGGGTCGACTTCCTTTGTATTTTGTATTTTGGGCACGAGAAAGTAGTTCCAAATATCACATTTTTGTAGTGAATGGACAATTAATTTTAAACAACCAAAAAAACAAAGAATTTGAGACAAAAGGAGTGATGTTTATATTTTCAACTCTTTTTAGTAGCATTTGTTTAAAGAAAACGTAAATCGTCACATACTATTTATCAACCAAGATTTATATCACACATTTAAAGTTTTTAAAAGGGTTAGATTCCTTGAAACCCTTTTTACAAGTGTTACCCTTTCATTTTCCGGTTACTAAAAGTATGGAACAAAACAATAAGTTAAAAGTATTAAAGCGATAGAAATATAAAACAAAACTCAAAAAGCGTAGAATTACAGAAAGCAGTGAACTACTATGAGGTCAAAGATGTAAAAAGTACATACAAAGTGAGCCGGATATACCAATAACACAACCCATAAAATTCCATTTTCTACCAAACTTAGTCATGTGGATGCTATAGTGGACAACTCGACATAAATGTACTACTTAGTACTTAGCCCCTATATATATGATGATCCAATGAGAACATGCCCCAACAAATCCGGAACACAACTTGTTTCATACCTTAAGTACTGTTTTCTTAGAAAAGATCTAAAAATAAATATAAACGGTATCATCAACTAGCTTCCCTACACGTTAAACAACATCTTCATTTTATACCGACATCATCACAATTCCGGCCAACAGGAAGTCAACGCTCATAACACATATACATATATACGTACGTGATCTTATTCTTATTTCTTAGTATGATGCAACAACTTATTTTATATTAGACTATTAGTTAGTAAAATTTCATCTTTAAATTTGGAAAAACATTTTGATCTGTTAAATTTGAAATTGAGTAGTTATGTTATTTCTGGAGGCTTATATACTTAAACGGGTTTGCGGGATGATATATATTGTTACTGTTATTTTTGTAGTAATAAAATTTAGTGACTTACCATATCTTTCTATTTTTAGTAATTTTGTTTATTTTTAGGTTTTACCTTTTGAGGGTGATACTGCTTGGATGTGTATTTGATTTTAAGTTGTTTTACTAGTTTTGACTTTTGATCATATAATCATCGAAAACTGATAATTTTATTTGATTCGTAAATAAGCAGAATCAGTTTCGCTATGCCGGAACACTAGAAACTGATTATATGCTACTGTGAAAAGAGTATAAAAAACCCTGCCATAGTACTCTAGAATAAGTAGATAAGCATATTATCCAAACACTCCAATTTAAGTCAATAAGCACTTCAGTTGGCAGTACCAAACACCCAGAAATAGAAAGTAAATGTTATTACTAATAGAATCATATTGATGACGTCCCTACGCACCTTATTAGCTTGTACAGTTACTTCGGGGTATGGCTGGAGGTCCTTTTCTACCTTTAGTAGAACCGGAAGCAGCCTCTCTACCTTAGGTAGGGGTATGGCTGTCTACGTCTTAACCTCCCCCATACACCGTGGAAGACGGTATTGGGACCCATAACCCGTGGAAGACGGTATTGGGCGTTAATTTACTTTACTTTTTTTTTTTAGTTACTTCGGGCCTTTGTGCAATACTGATATGAAGTTTAGCAACATTATTTACACTCCAAAATTTTTGCAGCTCTGCCGTCGGTTCTCACTAATTTGTGAGTTTCTTCAGCAAAGGTTTGGGATCAGGATTCCCAAATGATTATCTCTGGTCTTCTAACGTCTGTCGGAATCAATTTTGCACTTTGTACGATCTTCTTCACCTTATATTCAATCTTAAGAAAACAGCCAGGAAATTTTAAAGTATATGCTCCACGGTTGCTTGCTGCGGGGAAAGCCCGTCGACCGAGACACTTCCATTTCAACAGGTTGTTACCTACTGCTGGTTGGATCAAAAACGCATGGCAGCCTTCAGAAGACGACCTTCTGTCCTATTCAGGACTTGATGCTGTGGTATTCATGCGAATTATCACCTTCAGGTGATTACATTTTTCATAAGAAAGTTTTGGTTTCTGCAACAAATGATCGATGTTCATTGCAAGATAAAAGTACTTTCCTTCTCATTGCAGCTTAAAAGTATTCTGTATCGCGGGCTTTATTGGAATCTTTATTCTAATTCCTGTGAACTGCTTGGGAAATCAGCTGCATGATATGGACTATATAAACATATCAAACAACTCATTGGAAGTATTTAGCATTTCGAATGTAAACAATGGCTCAGATAGGTAATATGTGGTGACATAATATCATATATGCAGTCAGATTATGAAGGATTGGAACATATCTAAAGATTGAGTTTGAATCTTCTTGCAGTTTATGGATACATTTAGGCGCTGTGTACTTTGTTACCATTGTCGTGTGTTGTCTTCTTTATAAGGTAAGTTTTACGAATCCTTTTATCACTGTTAGTTCCTCAATGAAGCCAGTCTTATATTTTCATGAAGTCTGATTAGACTAAATGACTTAGTTCGAATCTCTCAGGAATACAAATATATAGCTTCAAAGAGGATCGATTATTTCTGTTCATCGAAGCCTCAACCTCATCAATTCACTATCTTAGTTAGCAATATACCTGTCCGAAAAGGAAACACAGTTCGCAACAGTGTTGAAAACTTTTTCACCGAAAATCATCCTGCCACATATCTGTCTACTGTGGTGGTTCATCGCAAGAGCAAAGTTTGGACTATCACTGTAAGTTTCGTATAATCTTTTTGAACTTGCTCAGTAATTACCGGTAGTTTTTAATTAAATTTGAATGATTTTTTTTTCCAGAATGCTGTGGAGAATCTCTTCAGTAAGATTAAGAATTTCAGGAAGATTCCAAATCAGCACCAGTACATGCATTTAGATCACCTTGAACAGAAGTTGAATGAAATGGAGGGGAGTGTCAGAATCGACAAATCAAGAGAGGTAGAACCTAACTACTGATTTCTTGTTTTTATGTCATATAGCCTTGAATCTTGGAGGAAATCCGGTTATGGCCGGTACTATTTTTGAAGTAAATCGGCATCTAAGGCCTAAATGCTATTTTTAAAGTTGTAGTTCTTTTGTACTTTTTTGATTACTGATCTTTTGTACTTTTAGATGAATGATTCAAACTTTGTGTTGTTTATGTTACTTTGATATCTCTATTGACTCATTATATCTCTTATTATTTCTGTTTCTCTTATAATAAGAAAGGAAGTCCGAGCTGCCTTTGTGTCTTTCAAGTCCCGTTATGGTGCTGCAATTGCTATTAACATGCTACAAGGAAATAATCCCACTCAATGGCTAACTGAGCAAGCACCTGAGCCGCAAGATGTGTATTGGCCGTTCTTTTCTTCAACATTTATGGGAAGATGGATTTCTAAGCTGACTGTCATCTTCTCGTGTGCTTTTGTTACAATTGTATTTCTTATTCCGGTTTTTATAGTTCAAGGGCTTACAAATCTCGCACAGCTGGAAAGTTACTTTCCTTTCCTCGCGAACATCCTTACCATGTAAGTAGTGTCTGCGAACTCTATCTTTGTTATGAAAACTTTAGGCAATTGGGTGGGGTCGGGAGGGTTGGTTAACGGTCAAAATGGATAATGTTTGGTTCTAACTTTGTTATGAAAACATTGCAACTAAGTTTCATTTTCTAATGTGAATTTTTTTGTATCATTGCAGGAAAGTTGTAAGTCAAGTAATCACAGGATACCTTCCGAATCTCATTCTTCAGTTGTCACTAAAGATAGTTCCTCCCATCATGAAAGGTATATCCTCTCAACAAGGATACATTTCGGTCAGTGAGATTGAAAGGAGTGCTTGTCACAAAGTGATTTGGTTCACTGTGTGGAACGTTTTTTTCGCCAATGTTCTATCTGCCTCCGCTGTTAGTCTACTATTCATATTTCTCGAGGTCAAAGATATTCCTTCCAAGCTTGCTGTCTCTGTCCCTGCTCAGGTAAAACAAATTCCGGTATTCATATAGTCTTATAAAATCCTTTTTTTGGAAGACACGCAATCTTATTAAAATATCTCCCTTTAATAAAAGTTAGAGGCGGAAATTTCGACCCATTTGCTTATGTATAAGTTGACTTGGGTTATTTATCTCAAATGGGCCAAATCAGGAACTAACTAAAAGGAACGGGTCAAATTAGTTAAAAGTGACCCAATGTGTAGTCAAAAGATTACAAGTTTACAACCTTTAAAATCACCCTTTTTAAGGGGGTGTTTGTTTAAGCTTATATGTGGGCTTACGAGCTTATTTGATTTAGGCATATATTTTATAAGCCCCAATCTTTCAGCTTATTTTTAGACTTATGGCGTATAAACCCACAAGTCTCAATGTTAGCTCAAAAATTGGGACTTATGAAATATAAGCGAAAAAAAATAAGCTCATAAGCACATATAAGCAAACAAACACCCCTAAATAGAAAGTTGTATTATTATTGTGATAGTATAGTATTTGTAATCGCATTAAAAGCACTAATTATGACTAAAAAATGGACAAAGAAGTGCTTAAGAGTCACCCAATCTGTACCTGACCTGCACTAATCATCTGTCTTAACTCGACTCATTTCGACCGTTTACCCAACTATCCCGACCCGCTCATCTTACCTAAAATAAAAGTAAGAAGCGAGCCAAACAACATAACACTTTTCTTTTCAAGGAAAAATAACATAACATATTACCTTTTTTTTGCAGGCATCATTTTTCATTGCTTATGTCGTGACAGTAGGATGGACAAGCACTTCATCAGAACTCTTTCGTGTGATACCATTCGTAGCAAGCTTAATATGTAAACCTTGTACCAGAAAAAAGAATGAATTTACAGTCCCGTCCTTTCGTTATCATCAAGACATTCCAAAGATTCTTTTCTTTGGACTTCTGGGGTTTACATATTTTTTCTTGGCTCCTCTCATCATTCCCTTTCTCTTGGGTTACTTTTGTATTGCATACATCGTTTACCGTAACCAGGTGAGTTCATATTTCATTTTTTTTAAACTACAACACTCTTGTTATAAACTTTGTTTGAAATTATTAGGTTACAATTTTAGAAACATTTTCGTTTATGAATAGTACTAGTTACTATTGAGTCTCTTATGTAATTTAATACGATGAGTGATCGAGTGGTATGTTTACATGCAGCTTTTAAATGTCTATGCGCCCAGATATGAATCTGCTGGGAAGTTCTGGCCAGTTGTTCACGATTCTACTATTTTCTCTCTTGTTTTGATGCAATTCATAGCATTTGGAATCTTTACTCTGAAGAAGCTTCCTCATGCTACCACTGCAACTTTGCCTCTTCCGATTATCACACTTCTGTTTAATGAATATTGTCGGAAGCGCTTTTTGCCCATTTTTATGGCTTACTCAACCGAGGTATGTTACAAAGTACTTTTTTGGTAATATGCTAGAAATGACGTGTGATTTTTCCATAACTAAGATTCTTGGTTCGCAGAAGCTGCTAGTATGAGTTTCTTACCAATGGTTATTTATACCTATCTATACCTTTGGTATCTTTGTGTGTGTAGACGTTACTAAAGAAAGATAAAGAAGATCAATATTATCCCGACATGCCTCAATTCTTGGCGCAAATTAGTGCAGCCTATCAGGACCCAGCACTCGCCCCCATGGTATATTCTGCAAGTTCAGACAATCTTCGGGAACCCCTTATCCCTATTGCTCAAGTTCGAGGCTAAAATCAAAGGTTAACTCAAATCTACAAAAGCTATAACGATAAACTACGATACGTGTGTGAAATATTCTTTCCATTTTTAGATATTTGTCTAGAAGATGATTAAAGCCTCCATACAAGTTCTCATGTACACAAATCATAGTAAATTAGATACAGATGTAGATAATGCTTGATTTGTAATATGATTCTAGACATAAGACTGGTCTGTAACTCTTTTTGTCCAAAGTTGATATATATTTAGTTGTTATATGTAATTACCAAAAGTTATGTTATTGGAAAAACAGTTACAGTAATTTTTTGGCAAAATAAATGATTGATTAGTATAAGAGCTCTTACTAATGCTAATGGTTCGGTTGGTTGACCCCAACCGAATTGGTGAGCACATTATCCCCACTAGCTCAACTGAATTGGTTACAGGTCCTCCCAACCTTTCAATTGTTTTGATTTGTCAGCTAACCGTAACTTTTATTCTCTTTTGTGTGTATGAGTGTGTTTTTTATTAGTTTTTGTGGGGTATGTTTTTTGTTGTGATTGCGGTCGTCTTATTAGCAAATTGTGGTTGGGTGTTGTTTTAAAGAGAGAAAGCTGATGTGACGTTATATGATAGGGGATGACCACAATATTTATAGTTGCTATTATCATTGGCCTTAGTATATATTGAAATTTGGATTTTTAGCTTTGTTAGATTCAAATGGAAATAATGACACACTAGCATATCATACCTGCCTATGGTATTAGCATTACTTTACTATGAAAAAAATTATTAGCACCCTACAAACAAATGTGTATTAGACATCCATAAAAGTTGTCTTCTGATTTCTGAAACCTGTAAATGTATAATAAATAGGAGAGTAAATTGCAAAAACCGGTCTTCTGGTATGTTCATATTGCAAACTACAATCTTTATCTTTTCGAAAATGGCGTCGTCCTGTGAAAGCGTGATACTGGATATCGTCTCGACGCAAAGTGAAATAACTAAAATATTCCAAAGTGAAAGACATAGTCTCACTGAAGTTAAGGGCATTTTACTCATTTTACTTTGAAACATGAACGAAATTCGCACCAAAGATTTCTCAAGTGCGCATGTAATTTGAACATACAACATGGACGATTTTTGCATTTACTCTAAATAGGATACATTTGACTAAAAGGAAATCTTATGAGTTTATGAGTTATGAATCATATTATGTTATAGTAAGATTTGTTCTACACACAACAAATCTAAAATGCCCAAAAAAGAAAGAAAGAAGGTGAAATTGTCAAGAATACATTCAATGGCTTTGACTTCACTTTTGCAAGGTGGGGTTTGGTAGCATGTGAATTACAGTATTAATTTTGGTCAAAATTTCATCATTAGGATTTCCATATCATGGGCTAGTTTTTCAATGTCTTTTACTCTTAGCCATTTTGATTTATAGTTATTTTTGCTTTTGGAGTGGAGTGAAATTTATGTATATACAATGGTTCCATACTATGGTCATGTACCACAAATCCACAATTGATACTATGTTATAATATTACCAATATGCTTATATGAAATTTCATTCTCTTAGGCTCTTAGCTAGGGGTGTTCATGGGTGGGTAATAACCGAATAAACCGAAAACCGAACTCGAACCGAACCGAAAAAAAGCGAACTTGAATCGAACCGAATTTATCAAAACCGAACCGAATCGAACTAAAAATTCGGTTTTTGGTTTGGATATGGTTTTGACTACCTGAACCGAAAACCAAATTTATATAAATATATATATTTTTTATATATTTATATATAAAAACACTTTATATATTTAATATATATATATTTTTATATACTTATATACACAAAAAGACCATTAAAATTTTATCTTAATATAAAAAATCACTTTTTATACTTGAAATAAATTTTTTCTTTGCCAAAATCTATTTAATTAAATTAAAAAATATATTAGTTAGGTTTTCGGTTTTGACCCATAACCGAACCGAACTTCTGTTCGGTTCTCGGTTGGTTCGATTACAAATATTTTCGGTTCGGTTCGGTTTCGGTTATAATAAAAAAAGTTAACCGAACAAACCGAACCAAATAAACCGATTAATTAGAACCGAAGGCAGATGAACACCCCTACTCTTAGCATAAACATGTTTGACTTGTGTAAACTGTAAAGTAGTAGTCTTTACTTTGTGTAAATGGGCTTCACCCAATGAATAAGGCCCAATTCATTACTAAAAGGGCTACTTTTATTGTCTTGATAACTCCGTAACAAACTAACAATATACTGGATTTAACTTGATAACAGTGAAATTTCAAATCAATTATCAATAAATATATGTTTTTATCTCTTTATTTTTATTGCAATCGAAAAATAAATCAAGCCAAAACCGAATAAAACCGAGCCGAGATTTTTCATTTTAAGAAAAGTGTGATTTCATGTGCTTCTCACACACTTAAAACAAGTAAGTAAAAGTTATCGGTAAAGACCTTATTTAAAAAATAGTGACATAAGAAAAATGTGAGAAATAATTTTTCCTACTCTTACGACACCATTTGTTCACAAAAAGAATAAATTATAACGAAAATATGTTTACAGGCAGTCTCACGAGAAGAATGGACAAAATTCATACGAGAGTGCAGTGACGGTACCAAAGTCCGGGAGTCCTAGGACACTTATGAAGTTTTTTAACGTAGTGTTAATTTTGTTAAAAACCTCGATTTTCTTAAATGCATCCTATCTTTAAAAATTGTGTTGGTAGTCTTGTTAGTTTATTATAAGTACACCTGATCACTTTGTGTCTTGATTCGTCCTACGAGTGTATGCGTCATCAAATAAATACCGAAACTCGACTTATCTTCAACATGAAAAGAAACACATTTGACATACGAGTATGTATTACCAAACAAACGTTTAGGATTTATGTATTACAAGAAACCCTAAAAAGTGATATTTTGGACATCTCTTAGTTTTATCCTATACGGCTTTGTTTTTATCAACTAAAACAAAGAATTAACATACGAATACATGAAGCCACAAGATTTTATTCCCTAATGCCTCAAGAAACTATACATCACCATCATAATCAGTTTTATAACGTCCCTTTGATAACTCCAAATTTCACATTGTTTTAGTCAACTAAGTCACTAAGATAACAATGTGAATAACTTAATGAATTATTAAGATATACACAAACGTTTAAATATATAGAAAAATCAACAAGATAAATGCATGTTACCACAAGAGAGGAATATAAATTTTTACCTTCTAGTGTGATGAGTTTTCATGTCTATCATGACTTGTCACCTTTTTAATGAAAGCTCGTTAGTATTTATACAATATCAATTTATCATTTTGTATTAACTAATTGTTTTTCTTCGAGCTGGTATCCAAAGTTCCATACATGTATTGTCTAGGGCCGGCCGTTATAGACCACGAAGCGGACCGAACTGAGAAACCGGACCAAAAAATTTTCGGTCCAGCCTTTGGTCCGCATTTTCAGCCTTCAGTTCGGTCCGATTTGATCTCATGGACAACCGGCTAGTAAGCTTTGTTGGACCGGACCGACCCGGACCTGGACCGAATATTTTGTTTCGGTCTTCGATCCATAGTTTTGGACTAAATTGGTTAATCTGGTTCAGATCGATATGGTCCGGTTTTTAGACCGTGATCAGCCCAGTATTATCCATATTTTTGTTGATTGTATAATAGCTAATGTGCATATAAATCCTCTAGGCATATAATTAATCTATTAGCAAATGAGTTGACAATAATCTAACCTATTTATAATTTAAGTTAACTAGTGTTCAGTAAATGGATGAGGTTTTTGATGTCTATGTTAGTTAGGGAAGGTAAGTCTATAACTGAACTGTACGCGTCTTAGTCAGGGTATTTTTGTGATCGTTCTTAACTATTTTCATGAACACTTTCAAAATATGTATTTACTGAGTTTTGAAGCTGAAACTTTTAATAAGGATATCAACAATGTTTATCTGTTAAGTTAATTTGAGTGGTAGTTCTTGTGTCCATTATATATATAAAGGGAAAATTGTATATATATATTTAAAAAAAAACATAAAGCGTGTGTTGGAAATAAATAAATAAAAAAAAAGAAAAAAGATTATAATAAGTTATCTTTGAAGGACCCATATTCACTAGTACCCTTAACATTCAAGATGTTGATAAAAGATGAGGCAAAATGGTGGCTCGAACTAGTGGAATATGATATGGGGTCCAACGTCACAAAACCCAAATAGAAATCTAAGGACAATATCCAAACTCCTATGTATTTTCATTTTCTTTTCTAAGAGTCTGTCAAGGAGAATCAAGACCCTATAACATGTTATAGGGTTATTAACTCATAATCAATCCTAAAACACCAGTATAACTAAATTCTCCGGCTATAACTATTATAAGCCTATGTGGGTTTTAGTTTTTGTTGCTTTTCCATTACTTTTTAAAGCATACACATTTCATTATATGCATTTAAACACAATTTATGCATTTTAGGGACTAATATAAGAAAAATAACTTAGGGACTAACAACATAAACACATTAAGGACTAACGATGTAAGAAAAAATGTCAAAGAACTAACAATCATAACATACATAACAAAGGGTTAAAATGAAAATATATATATATATATATATATATATATAAAAAAAAAAAAAAAAAAGGTGCACCTAGTCAGCCTCCTAAACGCTTTTTAGTTTATAAAGACGCTCAAAAAAGATGAAAATATTTATATATTTATGCATAACTCATAAATATCGACTAACACAACACACGTGTGGCACACAAAACCAACTTAATAATAATATATATAATAACATAAAACTTCTTCTTCAACAATAGCCAAAAAAAAAAAAAAAAAAAAAAAAAAACACCTAGTTTACGACGATTTAAATGGCGTACACAACATGTAAAAAACACACACAACACACAAAACCAACTTAATAATAATAATAATAATAATAATAATAATAATAATAATAATAATAATAATAATAATAATAATAATAATAATAATAATAATAATTAAAAAAAATGTTAAAGGGCTAGCCACGGGCGAATGACGAAGCCATATGCTCACAAGGTGCAGTTGGCGATGCTTAAGGATAAATCATACGCCATCGCACGGAATCTTAGATAAATCATATTGACAATGTTTTACTCAGAACTAAAAGAAAAACATAAAAATATAAATGCAATTCTAGTTATAATTCGGTGATAAAACATTAAGTTATTTTAACTAGAACCACTTTTCCTCAATTAATATCAATAGGATATTTAATATTTAAAATGAAACTATACAAATAGTAAAACATATTCTATAACAAATTCAAACACAAATCATCCATTAAATGTCACTAAGATACCTAAGGGATTTGCTAACTTTTAAAGTGTAAATATATGTAAGTTCAATTGTATTGAATTGAAAATCACATTTAATTACAGTAAAATTTAAACTTATTTAATGTTCGTTAAATGTATTTTTTGATTGACAGAGAAAGTTTGAGTGTATTAATTACATGTTAAAATCATGTATTTGTAGTTTAACATATGCCCAGTGGGCACTTATTAGCGAATCCTATTTAGAAAAAATACAAACAACAAAGTTAAAGTTATAACACATATAATTAATGGTAGCCTTAAAATATCCCTTCATTCAAAATACATTTAATATATCACATACTAATTTGGTCATCATAACCCTGACACTTACATTTCTATTGAAAAGAATCATAAACGACAAAGTACGAAATATTTAAAGTGATTTATAAGATATGAAAAATGTGTAGCTTCTGAATAACGTAATTCATATTTTGTTAAGCAATGTCATATAAAGATTTATTTATCATATATTCTAATGCATATTACTCTGTTTACATGTTATATAATATTGTAACGAATATTACACAACATTTATTAACTAGCAAGTACTTTTGACTGTCAATCGTCACAACTTCGTAATACTACTAACTACCGTTTTTGTATAGCAATTGCATCGCGATGCACGGGTACTCTACCATATTTACATGAGATAGTGTACGATAAAGTTATTCCGTAAAATTATTTTTATGCGTAAAGCTATTATCACGAAAATTATATAATCGAATAATATTATTCGTCAAAAAGTTTTGATTAAAAGATATCCAACGCTGCAATGTGCGAATATCTTACTAGTACATTATAAATTGCCACTAACTCTTCTCGGTCTTTTACACAACCACCGTCATAATTCGGTGTTAATGTAACATCACACAAAATTTTCTTTAATTTTTCTTTGATCTTATTCTTCGATCATGCCTTGATATTGAAATAAGTAAACAACAAAAACCGTTTTTGTGATCTATCAAGTTAAAATGCTAAAATGACCTAAAGTGAAAAGCCAAAAGTCTCGCAAAAGCGAATTGCATTTCAGTCATTTTATTTTGGGTCATGAACGATATTCGCACCAGATGTTTTTCATAAAAATTGTGTATGTATTTTGAAAAGGTAAAGACAACATCTCCGATTTGAATATACCACGAGAACGGTTATAGCAATTTACTCTATTTAAATATGGCAACATATTCGGGTATTTTTCCTTAATAAGATTGGAATAAACATAAGACCAAAATGATGATGCAAACAAGTAGAAAACAATTATTCCTTTGAGTAAGTTCATCTACAACAACTAGTGGCCTAATAATTCATGTGGGGTTGCAAACTAGTTATCCATTCAATTATAAATGATACAACGTTTGATTAGAAATATTACAGTAATACAAAATGTATTTTGATTCTTTTTAGAGTAAATTACACTATTGGTCCTCAAATTTTTTCCAATTCTCGCGTTTGGTCTTTTTGTTCTCAAAAATCACATTTTTAATCCCAACATTTTTCGTTAATTGCGCGTCTAGTCCTTTGGGGCTAACGGCTGTTAGCCTTTCTCGCTAGTCAACACACTTGACTGTATGGGTGATGAGTATTTTAGTATTGCAACATATATCTTTTTTCTATACTAATTAATAACACATCTCACCCCAATCACATCATTTTATCACTCCCGCCTATTCTTACACCCTTTACTACCCACCCATGTTTTCTTTTTAAGTATTATTTCTCTTTTCTCTGAGTTAGTTCATCACTTCATCGCCATTGTTTCACCGACCTTTCTTGAACAAAGCGTTTTGTGGAAAACTAAAATGAGGGGGTTGAATAGTTTTACCGATTTTAATTTAAATTTCAAATATTTAGATTCAATCTTATGTGAATTCTTATGGATGAATAAATAGTACCAAGTAATAAATAAAGTAAGTAAAGTAAATGATATAAAGTAGCGACACAAGTGATTTATAGTGGTTCGGCTACAAGGACACATTCCTTGTCTTACTCCACTCCCCGAGTACCCCACTCGAGAGTTCAAGCACTATGTAACAAGCTCCTTCAAATTGGTGGAGAAGCCTCACAACGTCGCTTACACTTTTTTCGGTACAAAGCTAAATACCGAGTTCTTTCACGAGGTAGAACTAAACCTTTACACAACTATTACACAACAACTATGTGAAATATGAAATACAATATATGCTACTGAAATCTTGTAGATGGACAAATCAATCAAGGACCTTTTGCTTGGATGACTTGTAGAGTAGCGTGATCTCGCCTTCGTGAAGGACCTAAAAGAGAATCACAACAAAAGAGAGAAGAACTACAAGAATGATCAAGTGATCAGAGGTTAGGAGAGTGAGATAATATATGAGAGAGTTGTAAGAAGAAGGGTGATAAACAATGAAGAAATGACTCACTATTTATAGGCAAAAATGCCTTCTGTTCCACGGTTCCAGCGGATCCCTTACCAAAGGGATTCGGCCAGTGCAATTCCAGGGATCCGGCTGTCAGTTTAGTCCGGCTTTTGGGTTGCAAACCGGGTTATGGGTTATGAACCATGGGTCATAGACTTTGGGTCATGGGTACCCAACAAGATACAATGTATCTAGACAATCTTGGGTCTTGGGTCATGGGTCATGGACATTGGGTCATGGGTCATGAATAATACCCAACATGATTTCATGCATGATGTCATGCAATGGGTCATGGGTTATGGATTTAGCTCCATGGGTATGGGTCATGGATATTACCCAACCTATTACATATTTTATTACAACATATTATTATTGCAACATTTATGTAAATGACCAAATGTATATACTTTGCAAAACAGCATGTATTTTTAAAATTTTACTTATGATAACTTTATATTTGTTATCAACAAAACTTAACGAGATCGCTAAATATAAACAAACGTTTTTATGGTTAATCTGTATTAACAATCTCTCCCTTTTTGTTGATAACAAAACATAAAGTTATGGTGAGTAAAACTTAAGATTAAATGTAGGTTTTGAAAGTGTATGTAAGTTTTACTCTCTTTTCCCTTTTTTCGAAACAAAAAGTGAGTTGAGTAAAATAATAAATGGTTAAAAAACAATGATCCACAAAGCACTAACTCCCCCTTGACGGTAGCTCCCCCTAGAATAGGGCGTCAAGTGAGACATAGAAAGATACCTACAAAAAAAATGTTAGTGATAACATAGAATATAACCTTGTGGAAGACGAGAGACAAGAGAAAAGGCCAAGGTACGTAAACAAATCATTGCAATAAAACGTTAAAATGTAGTGGTATATATGCCACATACAATTGTAAAAATAAGAACAAGGGTTTGTTCTTTATAAAGACCCAAAAGAAAGAAAGAAAATATAGAAAAAAAATATTATTATCGTTCCTTCCATGCTTGCATAGGGTCTAATGGTGAAAGTTTTGGTGAGCGATAATGTTAATGCGATCAAGAATATGGTTGAGAATAAATCACATTTCGTCCTTAATCTCTAGTGCGAGATCCCTAGTGGATTGGCAATGTTCGCAAAAGAGATGGTGAGGGAGATGTGGGTGGATGTCATCCTGCCAAGTTTGATTTTTGAAGTGCGGATTAGGTGGTGGAAATATTGGTAAGTATTGATCTAAGTCCATGATATTGGTGATTGGTGGTGGTAGAGAACCTATATGTTCTTGTAAGGTAATGGGTGGTAGAGGTGGTGGATTTTCAAGCTCATTGAAGAGAGCATTTGGAGATGTGGGAGGTGTGGAAAAGACTAGCTCTTTTGGGTTTATATTTGAGACTAGAGGTGGTTTACATTTTGATGGTTGAGTTGGAACTGGTGGTGGACTTGATAAAGGTAGCGGAGAGGTTTTTGGAGTCCTAAGTAGTTCTGCGGAGTCAATTTGAGACTCGGTTGGAGAATGTGGTGGGGAGTTTGGAGGAGATGGTGGAGGTGCTATATTGTAGTCGTTTGGTGGTGAGAGAGTAATTGGTGAGGAGCTATTTGACAACGGTTTTGCCAAGCAACAAGGTCGGATACTAATCCGAGCTGTTTTTCTAGTTTTGGCTGGTGGTGGTATTACGAAAGGTGGTAGGATAAAGTTGTGAATTTCTTGAAAATGGTTGTTTTCACTAGAGATTTCATCATTGTTTGGAGATTTTTTGGAAGTCATGATGAGGTTTGTTTGTGAGGTTGAAAGTGATGGATATGCAAGTATTTTGGAACCTTATTTATAGGACAAGCAATGCATTGCAATAAATGCTAAAACCACAAAAATGGACCATAATCTAATGATTAGATATGAATTTAAAGCAAGTGATCATGAGAGCACAAGCATTAAGGAAAATATTCAGTAGTGATAAAAATAAAATGTTAAAAATTTGAAAATTTCAAGCCAAAATAGTAAAAAGAAGTGATAAAAATAGCTTCTGTTAGCCGGTTCCCACGGATCCGTCCCTTTAGGGATCCGTCCTGCGTTAAGGCAGGGATCCGGGGAACTGGTGTTTTTAGGCAGAAAGAAAATCGTTTTAGAAACAATAGTGCCTAGTGTGTGCCTATATGGAAACCATGTGGAGTTGCGGTTATCTCGACTCTTTAAAGAAAAGAAAATAAACATAGAAGTGAAAAAATACGTATGTATATGTATACGTGAGATAACCCAAAAACTCCTTAATTCATTTTTGCTTCGCTTGAATGTACCCGAAAATACATATTAATTATTATTCCCTTTAGCATTCAAAAGATATCTGAGATATAATGAAAAAGGTTTTTACTTTGTATTAACGACGAGGAAAAAAAATGTTTGTCCTAGACGTGAGAGTTATTTAAGACAAAATGATACGGGGACAAATGTTTTAAAAAAAATATTATTTTGAAAAGTTTAATCAAAATACTTTTTAGTATTAAAAGAAATAAATCCCCATATTGTTTGTGAATTGTGCGAAATAGAGTTCATAGACTCACAAGAAGAAGTAAAGCACAAGTTTACGTACCTTGTAGAGAAATAGGTATTTCAAGACGATTGTTCCATAAGACCAAGACCTAGACGGAGTAAGTTGAATTGCTCGCGTTTCAACGGTTTGGTGAGGATGTTGACTATGTTGTCTTCGAATGACATTTTCTCAATAGAAATGTTCCCTTTTTGAACATTGTCTCTTAAGAAGTGATGACGAATCTCTATATGTTTGGTACGAGAATGCAACACCGGATTTTTTCTAAGATCTATAGCGCCTTTATTGTCGCAGAGAATGGCAATGTCACTTAGATGGATGTCGTAGTCAACTAACGCTTGTTTCATCCATAGTGCTTGTTGGCATGCTTTGCCGGCGGAGACATATTCGGCTTCGGTTGTTGAGATAGCTAATTTCGTTTGCTTCGTTGAAAACCAAGACGTTAAGCAACACCCCATAAATGTGCAAACACTACTTGTACTTTTACGGTCAACGTAATCACATGTATGGTCAGAATCTGCATATACAATAGTTTCTACCCCCGTCCCCTTAGGATACCATAATCCTAATTGAGTTGTACCCTTAATATATCTAAATGTTCTTTTGACGGCTTCTAGGTGTGAAGTTTTAGGGTCTTCTTGAAATCTAGCACAAAGACATACACTAAACATGATATCCGGCCGACTAGCCGTGATGTAGAGAAGACTACCAATCATGCCACGGTATTTGGTGTTATCAACGAATTCACCGTCTTCATCTTTGGTGAGTTTGGTATCGGAGGACATTGGTGTTCTTATTTGTTTTGACTCATCTAATCCGAATTTCTTTAACATTTCTTTTATTTATTTGGATTGGTTGAAGAAGATACCATCTTTTAATTGTTTGATTTGTAGACCAAGAAAGAAACTTAATTCTTCCATCATACTCATTTCAAACTCATCATACATGATTTTTGAGAAATCATCACACATGTCTTGACAAGTTGATCCGAATATAATATCGTCCACGTATATTTGAATAATAATTATTTGTGACTCCTTTTTCTTTGTAAAAAGTGTGTTGTCAACTAACCCCATGGTATAGTTGTTTTTAATTAAAAGCACTTTGAGTCTATCATACTAAGCCTTTGGGACTTGTTTAAGACCATAAAGAGCTTTCTTTAGTTTGTAAACATGATTAGGTTTTTCAAAATCGACAAAACCCCGGATGTTGAGATACATAAACTCCTTCATTTATAAAGCCATTAAGAAAAGAATTTTTGACGTCCATTTGAAAGAGTTTAAGATCATGAGCACAAGCATACGCAAGAAGAATTCTTATAGACTCTAATCTAGCTGCGGTAGCATAGGTCTCATCAAAGTCTATGCCTTCTTGTTGGTTGTATCCTCGAGTAACAAGTCTAGCTTTATTTCAATACACAACACCGTTTACATCTAATTTGTTTTTATATACCCATTTTGTGCCAATTATTTTTTGGTTTTTAGGTGGAGGGACATGTGCCAAATGTTGTTAGAAACAAATTGATTTAATTACTCTTGCATAGCCATAACCCAACTTTCATCTTTTATAGCTTCTTGAGTATTTTTAGGTTCTATAGTTGACACGAAACGAAAGAGACTACTTTGGTTTTGGACTTGAGACCTTAGAGTTCTTTCATTTAATTTTCCTATGATTTTTTATACGAGATGGTCTTTAGACTCTTTAACATTGATAATTTCATTGTTTAATGGTCCATCTTCTTTGTTTACTTCTTTCTTTTATTTCTATTACTTCACTTTTGATTAACTCGTCGTCGACAAGAGGTAAAGAAGTTTTAGGAGGACTCTCGTCAAATTTAACGTTTAAAGATTCTTCAACTTTCATGGTTTCTTTATTTAGTATTACGTATGCTTTACTATTAGGAGAATATCCTAATAAAATACATTCAGTTGATTTTAGATCGAATTTAGTTAAGTAGTCTTTTGTGTTAAGTATAAAACATTTACTACCAAAGACTCGAAAGTGTTCCAACGAAGGCTTTTTACCTCGTAACAACTCGTATGCAGTTTTTCCAAAGAATGGTCTAATTAAGACTCGATATATTGCTCATTAATCATGGTGCGACTCATTTCTTGTAGGGTTCGATTGTTCCTTTCAACTACCCCATTTGATTGTGGAGTGCGAGGAGCCGAGAAATTGTGAGTAATACCATTAGCATCACAAAAGGCTCTTAATTACACTGCATTATCAAATTTCCGACCATGATCCGATCGGATCGACACAATAGAACTTCCTAGTTGTCTTTGGGTTTTTCTACTTAAGATTTCAAAGTGATCAAACGTTTCAGTTTTATTCTTTAAAAATTAGTCCATGTGTACCTAGAGTAATCGTCCACTATAACCAAGGTATAGAAGTTACCTCGTAACTTTGGATAGCGGAAGGACCAAATAAATCCATATGTAGTAATTCTAGACATTTTGATGTAGAAACCATATGTTGGAATCACTCCTAAACGAGATTTCAAGTATTTATATTTCATATGTAATAGGTAGCTTTATTATGGCCTTTATGTTTGTTTAAGGTCAAGCTTATGTAGAAGGCCCATAAGCTTGATCCAAGCCCAATAAGGAATAGGGAAGGAGAGGTGTTGCCTAGCTCCTTGCCTATATAAACTCTTGTAAACCCTCATTTGAGGGTTGGTTGTTCAAGTTATTTTTTCACTCATATATTACGCCTAACCGTTTCATACTATCGTGTGTGTGTGTGCTTGTTTACTTGTTCAATCGCCTTATCTCTTCTCTTATAAGCTTGTGTTGTAAAACTAGTGACCTAACAGTGGTATCAATCGCCAAATAGTTGGGTGTACTCGTTTGTTTTGAAGTTTTGGTTTTGAATCTTACAGCGTAGAGATAACGCTATCTTTGGTTATCTTAAAACTCGTTTTTACACTTTTAATCCAAGATTCTTGTACTTTCAATGTTTTGAGGTGTTAAAATACTTGTTTTTGGCAAAAGTTTCAAACTTTGGCGTGGATTTACGTTTTAAGCTTGTTTTGTTCGTGGGTGTCGTTCTCACGCGTAACTGTTTAGTTGTTTTGGTACATCAAAATTCACACTTTTGTGTTCTTTTGGTACTATTGAAGCTATTCCATAACAAAAAGCGGTTTAGAAACACATTTGGGCAGAATCAAAGTTACGAGTAATCCTACGTGTATCAAAACCCTAATATTACGCGTAAGATTGTTCCTTGGTTTGATCTTCAATTTTACGGTTTAATCCGTGTTTTCTTACTTGGATAAGTCCGAAAATCGTCGACTTTGGATATCTTTTGCCTTTGTGAAGTGTAAAAGATCATTTGAGCAAAAACCCTAAAATTACGCATAAGCATAAGCTTACGCGTAGAAATTCTCACATAAGATTCACTTTACGCGTAAACTAAGGTCTACGCATAAGGTAATCCCACGCATAACTTTCTCGCCTAACTTTTGTCTACGCCTAACTTTAGTGCTTTTATCCTACTTACGCGTAAGCTAAAATCTCGTGTAACTCCTTGTTGTTACGCGTAACTTTTGGTGTTTTACGCATAAGTGCTACTTGGTTCTTGTCTTTCTACGCCTAAGGACACTTCATCAACAAAGGTTCATTCGACTACAAAGATCCATTATTACCACACAAGTTTATCATCATGTCTCAACCACCATACTCTAACTATTTCCTCACACTTATAATCATCAACAACAACAACAATTAACTCCACAACATCAACAATGGAATCAACAACAAGCCATTTATCAACAACAATTTAATCAACAACATACTCCACAACTTGGGCAATTCCACAACCACAAATGGTTCAACCACCACCAAGTCTTCAAACTCTACCCTACACAAACGATTTCAATCAACATCCATCACGAAGCACTATGAAGGAACCCACTTGGTTTGCAAAGATGTGTGAAGCTTTAAGCGACCAACAATCAATTCATGAAGTGGATCACTTGATAGACCTCCAATGCTCACTCCAGAAACTACGATCAATGGGTGATAAGGTTCTTTAGGTTACGTGATGCGAAGAAGCCACATGGAAAGTTCTTAAAGAAGGTTATCTTGGAAGGTCCATTTGAGATGCCTACCGTCATTGTGCCCGGAGATCCAAGCTGCTTTGTTCCACCAAGAGATGAACAAACCAACATTGCTCTCATTGTTGATTTAAATCCTCTGAACTTCTACACTATGAAGGCGATGAACTTGCAATGGAATACATCCTCTTAGGATTACCAAACCCAATTCTTCGTAGTGTTGATGCTCAAAAGCGCACAAAAATGTGGGATCATATTCGTCTTCTTATGGAAGGATCGGTACTCAATCGGGAGGATTTGGAATCCAAAATTTACTTGGCTTATGAACACTTCATGATTGAACACGGAGAGACACTCGAGTCATATCATCATCGATTTTCGGACATCATCAATGATTTGGATAAACACAACATCATCATGCCAAGAATTGCGGTGAATACTAAGTTCTGAGTAGTCTTGGTCCGAATGGGAGAAGTATGTCATTTTCTCCGTCAAGCGAAGAATATGCATCATTCTACTTATGGATTGTTGTACGATTACTTGAAGCCTCATGAGAAGGAAGTTGATCGGGAAAGGATTCTCCGTGCTCAAATTGCTAAACAATCACAACGGACAATCAACAACTTGCCTTATATACTCAGCGAATTATCCTCTCAACCAAACAACTCAACCAACTGCTTCCAACACACCTTCACGGCAACAACCTCAACCTCAACAAAATCAATTGGTTCCATACGGCAACAATGCTCAAGCATATGTCGGTGAAGCTCGAGGAAGCGGATCCGTTCGAAGCATTGCAACAAGGATTTGTGATGATTGCTAATGCTTTGGCCGTTACACCAACAAATCCAACAATCGTATTCGTTCCTCATCTAACACACGGACTCAATTTGTTGTGAACAATGGACGTGTTGAAGTTCGAGAATCGTGATTATGGTCGTCGGATGGGCGGTGGTCAAGGGTTTAATCTTGTGGGTAGGAATAACAATGAGCTCAAGCGGTGGAGCAGAAATGCTCGAATCGGTTAAATGGTCTTGATGCTACAAGCGCAATGAGAAGGACACTGGCTAATGCATGCCCAAAGCCAAGGACTAGGGGCGTGCTTATTTCAAAGAGGCATTACTTTTGGCTCTTAAGGATGAAGTGGTGGATCTCTCACAAACAAAAACGAGCTTTATGGCGGATGCGAGACTCGGATGATGACATGGAGGACTTGCGAGGCTAATCATTTGTTATGTTGATGGCCAATATGCATGAGTGCACATGGTGATCTGAGCCCAGATGTATGACACGATGGCTTGTCTCGGTACCGAACAAACCATCATCATATCGAACTAATATCTCCGCCAATATCCGAATCCGCACGGATCGATCTATTCAAAATGAGTCTTCTACATCTTCTTCGATGATTTTCAAGTTAACCACAGTAGTTACATTTGACGATCAAGATGACCTCATGGTTTCCTTTGATAATCAAATTGACTCCGTGGTCGTACTTGAGGATCTAAAGAATGATCATATTGAGACTCACGTTGAACAAGATGATCTGTTGCCTCATCCGGATTTTGCTCGGTTAATTCAAGACCATAAAATCAAAATGGAGGAATGTTATGCATTAAATCAATCCTTAAAAAGTAAAATGCCTTTGTTAACCAAGGATTTTGAATGTTTACAAATGCAACTCAACTTTTCAAAACTCAAGAAAACCGTGAAAAAGGTTTTGAAGCCGCTTTGCAAAATCTCATCAAAACGAAAAATATTTAGAGACGGATCGTGATCTAGCCGCTTGAAGAATGCTTTGTTGTCCGAATTAGAACAAGCGAAACATGAACATAAAAAGCAAATTAACGCTCTCACCTTGGAAAATCAAAATGCTAAGGTGAGTTGTTAAATTGTCAAAAGCAGTTCTCCGCATACAAAAAGCATTCAACGAATCGGGTAGATGACCTTCTTGCGAAATTCTCGGTTTGCAAAACAAACTTAAAGAGTTTAAAGCTGTTGTTTACAAACATGGTGAATCGATATGACTATTGAAAAGTTTACCTTAAAACCTAATCCAAATGGATATGGAAAAAATCTAGGCGATTACAAACCAAAGCTTTCACTAAAACATTCAAACCAACTCACGAAGTTTCGGTCAAAATACAAAATTGATAATCTTGTCATGAGTGTTGTTGAATATCATCGTCAAGAGGAATTAGATGCGAGAAGGCGAGTCGATCAAAATTAAAAATGTTGTTTACAACAAACCTTTTAATTATAAAAGCGGTCACTTCGTCACACCAACGGATTCTTCTAACACACCAAGGGTTATCATCAAAACACCGAGTCTTCTATTGTTAATCCCAAAAGCAGTCTTTGCACAAACTTATGGTCCTTTACCTTCCATTAGCGAAGTAAACTCACAACACGAAAATCGAAAAATTCTTCGATATTTTGACATTTTCATGGTGACCTCAAAATTTTACAACATGAGATAGAATATCGATCCGAAATCAAAGTTGAACATTTTCAATCGCCTCTGCGCGAGAACAAAGAGACATTTTTCGGAAAAATCTTTTACCTAATGTTAAAAACTTGAAAAGTTGTGCAATTGCTGGGAAAAGGATTTTCATAAGGAACTTGGGGTAATGAAAACGTTTTCGAGAAAGCGAAACATCTATTACTAACACAAAGCAAAAGAAACTATTGAGAAAAGATGTTGATCGACTCTTGGAAGATGTTATCGTCTTGATATCCATAATGTTGTGTTACTTCATGCCTTGCCATTTGCATCGATCATATCTCTGCGATATTGTTGAAGCTGTTTAATTGTTGAGAACACCGATAATGTGCTTGGATCGAGTCTTTAAAAGCGAAAATAAGCGATTACACACGAAATTAACAATGCAAAGCGTCGTCTTCATTGGTGTGAAAAGATATTCACAACCATCAACTCGGTTTTCAAAAGAAAATCGCTCAATTGAGTGCAAAATCTTACGATCATAAAATTGAGCAAGCTGGATGATCAAAACGTGTCTTTGAAAAGTCAAATCTCAAAATATGAACAAGAACTTTTAAAAGTTAAGCAGAATATGGTGTCATATTTGATTTACTCAAAAGACTCGACTTGAAGCATCTAATGAACTTGATCACTATCTTGCTCACACTAGAGATGTCATGAATTTTCTTTGGTAATATTAGTTACGAAAATCAAGATCGATTCACACCATCTCTAAGTTACGGAAATGTTAGGAAAGTATGAACAACTCCGCCTCTTGTGATTAAGAGATTAGCACCGGTCACACTTAGTAATCGTGAACCAAGAATTCCCACTGCCAAATCACAAGTTGCTAATGTGTTTCCCTCTCTGAAGCAGAATAGTTGCATCTTTTCCAAGCGTCCGCACTTCACGACCTAGAGCACTCAATCGAAGAATAGGAAGTTGCGACCTAAGAAAAGATCAATAAGGAATGCTAAAGTAGAAGAACACCCTAGGAATCTGAATAAAACTCATGTTACTCCCACTATAGATGTTGCGTCGGCAAATGTAATAGAAATAGTGATGTAACGAATGCTAAACCGTTAAGTACCTTTGATATTGATCGATGCACCTTGTGATATTTGTCAAAAGAGTATGAATTCGAGTGTCATGACAAATGTGTTGCTAAAGCTATAATCTCTAGATTACGGAATCCTAAGAATCGGAATACCTCTAGGCCCACTAATCATTCTAAGTACGTGCTTGGTAAACCACCTTCTTTAGATTCTAAGGCAACCATTGCTATCACGGTAGCTACCGCTACACCTCCTAAGAATGTAGTACCACCTAGTGCTTTCACTAAGACTAAAGCAATGAGTAGTTATAGATGGCGAAATGGATATATAACACACTTGGATTTAAATGGATGCCTAAACTTGTCAATGTGTGTATGTCTAATGTACACCTTGGAACCCTCTAACATTTCGGGTTCACATCTACTTCTATTCCATACGTGTAAATGCGTGTGTAATGCGGTGATCTGAGATCATTCTCTGGATTGTTGATAGCGGATGTTCCCGACACATGACGAGCAACCTTAAAGCTGTTATCAAACTTTATTGCAAAGTTCATTGGCTTTGTCAGTCGGGAGCGATCACTCGCGACCATCATGGGCTACGGAGATTATGTTAATGGGAACATCGAAATCGCGGGGTTTACTATGTGGAAGGCCTCGGTCACTGTCTGCTTTCGATGGGTCAATTTTGTGATGGAGATTTGGAGGTTGCTTTGGGAGAAAACTTGTTTCATTCGTGATCTACAAGGAAACGATCTTATGTCCGGCTCGCGTAATTCTAGTCTCTACACTATCTCTATGCAAGACATGGTTGCTTCATCTCCCATCCGCTTACTTTCTAAGGCAACATCTACAAAATCACGGCTATGGCACCGTGTCTCTCACATTTAAACTTTCAAACCATCACCAACCTTGCTCGACACAAACTAGTTGAAGGACTCCCACGATTCCGGTATTCAAAAGATCACCTTTGCTCGACTGTGAACAAGGGAAAAGCACTCGTGCTCATTTTCCTTCAAAGGTGGAACACGACTCTCGACATGTGCTTCATCTTCTTCACATGGATTTGTGTGGCCCGATGCGTGTGCAAGCGATCAACGGCAAACGCTACATCTTAGTAATTGTTGATGACTACTCACGATGGACTTGGGTCTATTTTCTTCGTAGCAAAGACCAAGCTCCACAAATGATCATCACCTTTCTCACAAAGATCTGAGTTCACTCCGCAACACCGTCGGGATTATCGAGACGAGACAAAGGCCGAATTTGTTAACAAAACCCTTCGTGAATTTTATGAGAAAGTGGGAATTGACATCAAACATCTATTGCACGGACACACGAACAAAGCGGAGTTGTTGAAAGACGAAACCGAACGTTAGTGGGCGCAAGAACAATGTTAATCAATGCTAAACTTCAGATTACTTATGGGCGTAAGTATCTCTGCATGCTATACTCAAAACCGTTCCATGATCACAAAGCGCCACAACAAAACACCTTTTGAGCTTGTCCACAACTATAAACCGAACCTCAAACACTTTCATGTATTTGGATCCTTTGCTATCCGAATAATGATCGTGATGATTTTGGAAAGCTCAAAGCAAAAGGCGATATTGGAGTCTTTATTGGATCTTGTGACAATTCTAAAGGTTTCGAATGCGGAATCGTCGAACTAAGGAGGTAATGGAAGCGATTCATGCTCATTTCGATGAACTCACGGATATGGCTTACGAGTATATGACTTAGAACCGGTCACAACCGTTTAAACTTCCTCAACCCCATCATCGGTGAAGAAAGCCCTCGGCTAACTCGTCAACAAATGGAAAGGTTATTTGCTCCTACGTTACGTGATGATATTGATGAGCGTGCTCTGGTGTATCCATTGTCTCCATTGCTCAACGATAATATTCCTATACGATACACTGCTACAACAACTCTTGTTGAAGATGCACCTACACCAATTGACTCCAACACAACAGTTGAACACACCGCTTCCAACAATGATGAACCGGTGATGATATTCGAATGAAGTACCCCACTGCAGATTTTGATCCAAATCGTTCTTCAACCCGTTTGCCAATGAGGCTGCTGCACGGATGTCGCGGAATCTTCAACAAACCATTTGAATCCTCGAATCTGCACAATGTATACCAACATCAACCTCTACACATAGATGGACTAAAGACCATCCTCCGGATAATATTATTGGCAACCCGAATCAACCGATCGTTACGAGACAACGTCTTCACTCGGATGGTGAACACTTGCATTTATGCACTCACTGTCTGCCAATCGAACCTAAAAACATTAAAGGCGCAATGACAAAAGACAAGCTGGATTGAATCCATGCAAGAAGAACTCAACCAATTCAAGCGTCTTGAAGTATGGGGCTGGTTGAAAGACCAACGAGTCTCGTCATTGGTCTAAAATGGATTTGGAAAAACAAATTGGATCTTTGAAGGGCGTCATCGAAACAAGTCACGTCTAGTTGCTAAGGGTTATCGTCGGGAAGAAGGAATAGACTTTGAAGAATCTTTTGCTCGGTGGCTCGTCTTGAGGTTGTTCGGATATTTCTCGCGTTCGCGGCTCATATGAACATGACGGTCTATCGGATGGATGTCAAAGCGGCGTTTCTCAATGGGCAACTTAAAAGCGGTCTATGTCGACCAACGGATGGATTCGTTGATCCCGAGTTCCCGAACCATGTCTACAAACCGAACAAAGCTCTTTATGGTCTCAAACAAGCCCTCGGGCATGGTGCGATAAGCTATCATCTTTCCTCATTGCCAATAATTTCACCAAAGGCTCGGTTGACCCAACTCTTTTATACAATATCACGGGCACACATCTTAATTGTTCAAATTTACGTGGATGACATCATTTTGGGTCAACACATAAAAGTTTTCAATCGCTTTTGCAAAACTAATGAAGAAAAATTTTGAAATGTCCATGATGGGTGAACTTACGTTCTTTCTAGGACTGCAAGTTCATCAATCACCCGTGGTATTTTCTTGAGTCGGTCCAAATATGCCCTTGAATTGTTAAACAAATTTGGAATGACAACTGTGATACTTATGCCACACCAATGGCTCATACCAAGAAGTTAGATCTTTGATTTACATGGGAAAGTGGTTGACCTACCAAATACCAAAGTATTATAGGGTCTCTCATGTATCTAACGACTAGCGAGACTGATATTGTCTTTCTTTGTTTATCTATGCTCCCGTTATCGATCGCGACCAACTGAAACCCACCTCTACGAGGCTAAAAGAATCCTCCGATACATCAAGGGAACCATTAATTTGGGGATCCGGTATCAGAAGGATTCGGTTTTGAACTAATCGCTTTTGAGAGATCGATCACGCAGGATGCCTAGACTCAAGGAAAAGTACTTGAGAGCACTACAATTTCTCGGTGATAAGCGGTGTCTTGGCAATCAAAGAAGCGAGGATTGTACATCGTTGTCATCAAGCGAAGCGAATATGTAGCCATGTCCGCGTGTTGTGCTCAAGTCATCGGATGAGAACACAACTCAAAGACTATGGTTACGTATTTGAGAATCCGATGTCTTTGCGACAATCGAGTGCCATTGCAATCTCGTGCAACTCGATTCGACACTCGAAATCAAAGCACATCGATCTACGCTATCATTTCATCAAGGACCATGTGGAGCAGTGCCGTTGAATTATACTTTGTGGTGCGAATACCAATTGGCGGATCGCTCACCAAAGCCTTGCCTCCCGCTAGGTTTAATGAGTTGGTCCACCGAATTGGTATGAGGTGTTTGACTCAAGAGGAATTGGATGACCTCTTAAAACAGTCTTAAAAACCTGTCAAACACCAAAACATCTTTTGTAAATAAATTTTCAAAAACAAAATACAAAAATATAAAATCCGATAAAACAACAAAAATATTCTTCTAATCTATATTTCTTTCAACATGGCAAGTACATTTCTTCCGTCATCACTTCAATCTTTCAAAATTCAGTATTTTTCCGATCAAGTGTTGAGGGGGAGAAAATTAACTCTTAATTGTTTTCAAACATCTGTGTACTTGCATGTTATCATATCTCGGTTGATTCTTTTACAAATGGTGGTACATTTCCTGGTTCAAAGACACTCCTCGGACGTTAATTAATAACCTTTCATTATTTTCTCAAGTCAAGAGGGAGTGTCGTCAAATTTCTTTCTAAAATCTTCATCTGGTAACCAAAAAGGAAGTTAAAAAGCTTTGGATGAAAATGGAAAAGGTGGAGGGACCAAAACTGTCAAAATGGTAAAGTCTATTTTAATAAAACTCTCCACCTAACTCTTATCCATCACATTTAATACACCAAACCTAACAAGATCCTCGCATATAATTCGTTCATCATATCCGTGAATTTGATCATCATTCTGTAAGTAGATTAATGTTTCTAACGTGTTTTCAAACATGGGTCTTGAATTTTAAATGAATCCAACGGTCAAATCTATGGATATGAGTGATTTTGTGTTCTTCGCTTATGCGTAAGAACACTTGATCATGTGTATGGTGTTTGTGGCTTAAATGTTAATGTCAAAATGCTTTAAAAACATCCTTGATATGTTTTCTATCACCAAAACAAACCCAGAAACACGATTTGATGAATATTGCGAATTAGGGTTTATGTGTCAAATTGGGCATTTTTGAATGTGATGTATCTTGGTTAAAAAGAGTGTTGTTTTATGCTCTTGAGTTGTTAAATTGATGATTTCCAAAGTCTATAGCCACCCAGAAACACGAATTGATCATCAATTCGTAACTAGGGTTTAAAGCTCATAAACTTTGGGTATTTTTGATTCTCAACAAATTAAGTGTTACAACTTGGCTTACATACTCACAACATATCTTTGAACTACCAGAAAAAGTTTAGTGCATAATCTATGGCTAGAATCCATACGCGTAGATTTAGGGTTTAGACTACGCGTATGCAATTCTACGCATAAGCATGTAACATATGTTATTGCCATGATCATTGTTAAAATGTATGTATGTGTTAATGTTGATGATTTGATGGATTTATTTCGGGCCTTTGCTACACGTAATATTCGAGAATCAAGGTGGTTACTAATCTACGCATAAGGATCACCTTACGGCGTAGCTTGTTATCGTAAGACTTGTCTTACGCGTAGCTTACGCATAAGGTTCTACAATGGACTACGCGTATCACTGTGAAGGATATGCGTGGCGATGACCCCACGCGCAAGGACAACTCTTACGAGTAGCCTTACGGCGTAAGGATAATATATGCCTACGCATAAGCTCTCGCATAATGTCTCTTTTTCCCACGCGTAACATTTCTTACGCGTAAGATAGGATTCTACGCGTAAGTCTCGCCTAAGCATATATCATACACTCTCGCATAACTTTGCCAAAACTACGCAACCTGGATTAACCTTCATGATGATTTGTTACGTGTACAAACTTGTAAATAAACTAATCATATCATTACGAATCCAAAAATTGTCACTAATAAACTTAAATCGTCGATATGTTGTGAACAATAAGTGATAAAATAAACTTTAAAACTTAAAGTTAACTAACTCACGAAACATTTCACGACATCATTGAACTATTGAACATACAAGTGACTTAGGACTCGTAACAATCATTGACCTTGTACATTCAATAACTAGACAATAAGACCTTACATTGACTAACATTATGTCTTTCGATATGTTGGTTCTTTTGGCTAATGTTATTTCGAGATCACGACATGGTGAACAAATGAATGTGGATGCTGAAGTTCTCTCCATTGCGATATCTATCCTCATGGCTATCCAATGAAGATAGGAAAGAATAACCTCCGTGTTGACTTTGACACCCTCACTTGCTCGAATCTTCATGTCTTATTGCTATTGATATTACGAGGACTCATCCATATCGAACATGCTTACTCACTCTGCAACTATTCACGAGATCTACATCCAACAGTTACGGAACACTATGGAAAGGGTCAAAGGAAGGCTGCTGTGACGGTGACTCGAACCACAAACAAGTCACCATTACACTGCGAGACTTAAGAGATGCTCTCCTTATTCACGAAGTCAATCCAACCAAACTTTATGCCACACTTTGAAGAGCTAACTCTCCAATTCTTAATCAATATCGGTTATGGCGAGGCTACGGAATAATCACCAAGCATTCTCACGTAGAGCTTAAGAGTATTCCTCAACCACGGAGAACTCTCTACATAATCATCACCAAGTCATTTACGGTCGTGATAGCGGCTATGAGCATCCTAAGCTCATAGAGCGCAAATATTTTGGGCATTGGTCAACATGAAACACATCGCTATTGAAGCTCGATTTGGGATGACATGATGTCATTTCTCAACAAACTTGGATCAAAGATTCCCTACATCGGATATACTAAAGCTGTTGATCTGAGAGCACTTGGACTTCATCCCGATATTCCCAAGAGGCTCAATGACCCCGACAATCACGACATGTTGATGAACCCATTCTCTCTCGAGAATCAAGGAAGCGTCCACAAAGAAACAAGGTGTTGTCTTGCCGATTTCCTTCTAGCGAAGATGTCGAGCTCGAATCGTACCAAAGGTATCCGAAGCGGTCGAGACAAGGCAAAGTTGGTCATCTTGACGAAAAATCTTACGGAACACACGTAAGGAGAACCGAGAAGAGGAAGTCGAGGAAGCATAACAAATACGTGAGTCAAAGGAAGGTTACTAAAGGAAAGCTCCTTCTAAAAGGATTGTTCCGTAAAGGAAGCCGAACCTATTCCACACTTGAACCTCAAAGACAACTTAGGGATGAGAGCTCGAAGATCTTGAGAGCAGATGAAGAGGTTCATTACTCTGCAAGCGCAACCGAAACACTACCTCGGTGACAAAACCTCCAAGTCCTCCATTTGTCCAAGAAAAAGGAAGACTCGGCTATTGTACCTTATGATGAGAGCTCGAAGAAGAAGAAGAAGAGCAATTGGATAAATCATACGGAAAAAGTTTCACAACGTCCGACACATTCAAAAGGCATTGAATTTGCTAAAGATCAAATGGGTGGCCCGGAGGATCAAGTGGTCCAGCTCCTCTCCGGATCTGATGCGGTTAATCAACCCGATAAGGGATCCGGTGCCACCACTCTTACGCAACAACAACCGCCTATTGAAGACACCATTGTGTATGATTTTGAGAAAGCAGAAGGCGAGGCGAAAAGTCTAAAGATGGCGAGGATGATTATACCAAGTTTCTTCTAGACAGTCCAACACACTCAAAGGAGAAAACCTCGAAACTCCCAAGGACATGAAGTCTCCTCATGTCTCCTCATCATCGGATTCTTCGTCTCACTCATCATTACCACCATCAACAAAGTCAACGGATCATCATCCAAATCGGTGAAGAAACCACCAAAGTCTTGGATCTCTCGGTCTCATAAAAGGATTGTAAAAGGCGTCCAACAAATCGAGAAAGAAGGACATAACTTACGGAAAAATGAATTGGTTTCTTGACCAAATTCGGTCCTTAAATGATGAGATAGACAAGATGGAGAAAGAAAGGAAATTTGTTCGGGCGTTCATGAAGAGTCATCGACAAGAGGCTGAGCGAAATGATTGAAGGTTACACTAACAAGTACCTTGAGGATATCGTTCCTAAAGTCCAAACGGGCCGGAGAAGGCGACAAGAGATCATACTCACAAGTTTCTTCTCGACCTTGTCCCGGTGTGACAAAAGAAGTATTTTCGGACAACTCACCCCTAACATCGTAGCATTGGTTAAACATACAATGGCAAAAGAAGGCGATCTCTACGAATGCGAGTTAATCGCTAAACTTGTGATGCAAATGTCAAAGAGATGCGGGCGTTTACTTCGGATGAAGCTAAATTTTTGAAATTCTACTTGACTATCAACTCGGATCATCATGCAAGGAGTCGACCATTCAATCCAAACGACCAAGAGATGGCGATGATAAGGATAAGGACTCGCACCTAAGCGTCGAAGCGATCGGTCAATCTACATCTATGCCACCTCCTCCACATCGGACTTCTTCTCAACATAAGTCTCCATCACCTCGGTCTTCTCTTGATAAACCTCGGGACGATTCCGAGTTACCACCCACGACTCATAAAGCGGTGACTACTTTGAGTACACGGGTGGTGACGATGAAGAGGTCCTGAGCCCCGACAACAACCCACCTCACCTAAACAAGTGCGAAACCACAATCATCATCAAAACCTTCAAAGCGAAGAAGAAAGCGACTACGAATGACGTCGTATCATGGCTTGATGACGATAAAGCTGCGAATTTGATTGGTTTGCTACTCTTGTTAACGACACTCCCCACGAAGAAGGTCAAGAATTGGTGAGCGGTAGTACCTTGGAGCATGCAAAATCTTGCAAGAAAGATTCCGTGTGAAGAAGATGGCGAAATCCGAGTTGAGCGCATCAAGAATGACGCATTCCTCCTTTTGAAAAACAACTCGGAAAGTGCAATCGAGGTTGAATATCACCTTGAAAACATTGCTCGAGCCATGTCTAACAACATGGATTGGCTCAACCCGAAGCAAACATCGACTTCACTAAGCGGAACAACCCTCCATATTACCTTGTTGGACCAAACCTCTACCAACAATCGGCCAACCGGATGAACCAAGGATTCCTTGAGATATTTCTTCAACAAAGACACGGAATTTCTTCTCCATGGTGGCGATGGTTCAAGAAAATACGCTACATCATTAACTCTTCCATTCCAGTGACTATTTACTCAAAGCGCATAGCTATCGAGGCGTGCAAATCACTTGTTTTCGACAACGTGCAAGCATCGACCAAGATGCATTGTATGGGATTCATCATTGGCACGAGCGCGAAGAATCTACTCTGAAGTTGCTGGTTGAAGTCTCAACATGAAGTGTATTGCTCAAAGGACATCGTGGCCATCAAACACATTGATCTCAAGTCTAAGTGGGACTACACATTCTTGAAGAATATCATAGTCAAGCGACAAGATGAACAGGACTATGAATTCTCGGAGGTGACTTTGAGAACTTGTCCTCAACGACATCGAAGACTTGTACCTTGCCAAAGTACAGGGTCGTATGAGACAATTCTCATTGAAGTTCAACGTGAATTTATCAAGTCGGTTCTCATCTTCATTAGGCGCATTGTGATCAAAGAGCGTGTCGAAGATATCCGGATGGTGTTGAATCATATCGAAACGTGTAAACTTCACTCCACCGACTTGATCTTCCGACATCAACCAGCTCAAACAACTTACGCTCATCAAGCAAACCTTTCGGCATTGTTTACCGCGGTGAACTTGAAGAAAGCGCTTAATGGCGTGTAGTGAGCTCCACAAATTCGGGATCATACCTTGAAGATGGTTAGGGATGGATTGGCGTCAGATTGAAGGATATCGCTGAAAGTTGGGAATCCTAAGCGGCTGGAATTCTCGGAAAGGAGGGATGTGAGGCGTATCATCACCATGATTGATGAGCGGTTGTTCGAAGGGATCGATTCGAGACGCTTGGAGAGCTATGTTGGTGGTCGACCGGGATAAACATCACCGGCTTTCAGCATACATGCACTCACAGGAACATCACTGCACTTCTGGTACCCTTGAATTGTTTCCTTCATATGATTTTGGATGCATGATTTTATATGTGAATGGCTTGTGCACACATAACGATGTACAACCCGTAATGGTCAAGAAAGGACCACGTAGTGCGCCTCGGTGCCACAATCCTTATAAAAGGAGCGAAAGCTTCTTATTTTTGAGTAAAACCTATCAAACCTTTCTTTTTCAAGGTTTTGCTCAAAAGACAAGTACTTCCCATATGATTTTAAAACCTCAACCGTTTATATCACTAGTTGAGGGGAGTATTTGAATTAAAACTTTGTTCACAAATTGTTCATAGTGGTCATTCTTCCCAACACTCAAAATGGTCATATTTATTCTCAAACGTTCAAAATAACATTTTATATGCCATTTTGAGGGGAGAAAATTGTGTGATAAGAAATATGTTGTACAAAATGCAAATGAATCATGTACCTCGGACTTAACCTACGAATTGACGGTACTATACTGTTTGTAACTCGAAAAGACTTGTCTGGACGGGTAATAATTTCAAGCTAGTTCGCTAGTGATGTAAGCGTGTCTCGCAAAGGACTTGTCGAGTAGAAAGTACCATTCGAGAAACTTTTGATAGACATGAACTCGGCGGGTTTGACAACCTTCCAAGGTTTGTCTACACCTTCAAGGAAGTTATTAGAGCTAGTTGTCACCTAAAAGCGACAATATATCTCTTTAACTATTCAACGTAACCGTGTCTCGCGGAGATTGTCTATCTTTAGTGGATCAATTCATAAAGTCGCGCTCTTTCCTCACTTGTGCATTTAACCATTAAAACTATTAAGCACATGTGGAGGGAGTATTTATGCAAAACTTATCTCTCATGTGGTTCAAACATGTTTTCATTTACAAACCCTTTGAGAGATATTTTAACTTACGATGGTTATAATGGCAAACATAGGTTAGTCATGGAGTTATAAGGTGACTAAGGTTAGGAATAACTGTCCTATGATCCGCTTGAGTCGGAGGGATCTACCCAAGGACACTACCATTAGTTAGTGTTAGAAGTCCTTAGGAATGATTGTAAAAGGAGAAAATGAGAATCGGAGAAAGAAGGAGTTGAAGAATCAAAAGAAATGTAAAGTAAAGGGTGAAAAGAAATAGCCCTCCAGTTATTCAACTTAGGGCGGACACGGGTTCAATTCATATACTCTTGGTTGTCACTTAGTGACACCGGTATTGAAGATTAAAGTCGTCATGGACCCGATGGCGCATGCACTAAACCTTCTTAGCCACTCAAGTTTCTCTCAGCGAAGCTTGTTTCATTCTCACAGGGAACCCTACATAAACTATTAGCTTTCTCTTAGAGATCTTTGGTATTGAAGAAGGAGACCCTCTCCCTAGTCTCCGCTCGGAAAACCAAAACGCACTATTGAGTCTAGAGCCACGAGATTCATCAAAAGATCTCTTAGGTACACTTGACATTTAATCACTTGATGATCAACAATAAGATCATGATGTGGTTCATATCGAGTCCTTCACGGATCTTAGCAATCTGTCGAGAACATTTATGAGAGGTTCACATCGTGATCCTCGGTGATTGAATGGAAACTCTGCCGGTCAACATCAAACAACCACCACGGCGGTCACTTCGGTAACTCCCGTGGATTACGCGAGTGTGTCTCAAACGGTCTGATCGTGAGGTGATGCTTGGTGTACCTCGACTCATCGAGCTGTAGATGTACTTGGTACATCGCGTTATCTCACTTGTGGGACTCCGGTTCGAGAGCGGCCTTTGTAAGAATTAGAGTTGTGTTTTCACACTATCTTGTTAACACTCTCAAGTTCAAACTTGTAAGTGCTTGGAAACCGCTTATTACTAACCGTTTGAAATGTTTTCTTCTTATGGAAGCTCCGGGGCGGGATGATCGTCTTGACTCTTCTCATGCTCACGCCAACATCATCACTAATGGAAGTTCTATTCAAATGCAACACAACGATCGAATGATTCTTCATCAATCAAAGAATCTACAAAGTCAAAGACTTACGAGAACTTCATCGATATTGATTTCCAACGTCAAAGGCGTGTGAGCATGTTGAAGAATGACGTGGAACACTTTGGAGGCGAAGCGCACTGAAGCGGATCGATGCGAACAACAACATACTATCACTTTCACCACAAAGAACAATGATCAAAGAACAAAGTTAAAGATGACGTCGAAGCATAACTGTTCAAAGATAACGATCTCTACACCTGGGAGATTGTTCGAATCAAGACAATTCCTCTCACAAGAAAGAAGAATGTCGAAGGCGTCACCGCTACTATTACATCAACGCCTTCACCGTTTACATTCATATATACTTGAGGGAGATTGTTGGAATCACTCCTAAACAAGTATTTCAAGTATTTATATTTCATATGTAATAGGTAGCTTTATTATGGCCTTTATGTTTGTTTAAGGTCAAGCTTATGTAGAAGGCCCATAAGCTTGATCCAAGCCCAATAAGGAATAGGGAAGGAGAGGAGTGTTGCCTAGCTCCTTGCCTATATAAACTCTTGTAAACCCTCATTTGAGGTTGGTTGTTCAAGTTATTCTTTCACTCATATATTACGCCTAACCGTTTCATACTATTGTGTGTGTGTGTGCTTGTTTACTTGTTCAATCGCCTTATCTCTTCTCTTATAAGCTTGTGTTGTAAAACTAGTGACCTAACAAATATTGGCGTGACCCAATCTTCGATGCCATAAGGTCGAAGTATCATCCATAGAGGTAAGACAAAGTTTGTCTTTGGTTCATTTCGATTTTAATAACGTAGACTCCATGTTTTCTAATACCTCTTCCTATAGTAATACCATTTTCAAGATTTTACTACCGGTTTCGCTAAAGAGAACGTTGCACTTTTTATCACATATTTGACCTATACTTAGTAGATTAAAGTTTAGGTTTTCTACGTGACATACGTCATTAATGGTCAAAGATTTGTGAGAGATTGTACCTTTTTCTGATGATTTTGCTTTTACTATTGTCGAACACCACATTTCCTCCGTTAAAGGATTCGTATGTGGAGAACAACTCTTTATTACCAGTCATATGCCTCGTGCACCCGCTATCCTTGATCCATTCGTCCGAATCCAAGTCAACCATTAGGCATACCTAAGACAACAAACAACTCAAAAGTTTGGTCCCCATTTGTTCATGTGTCCATTGGTGTTATGCAATTCATTCATATGAGGCATATATGGAAATGGTGAAAAAGCATTCCAAGGTACATAGTTTTGGAACGGAAAACCATTTTGTGAGTTAGGATTCCAGCCTATTTGATGGTGGTTACTTCTAGGAAAAACATTGTTTGGCCTTCTTATCATTGTGTTAGGTTTAGATAAAAATGGGGTTTTGTTTTTCATTAAACCTTGACCTTGTTTTAAGGAGGGTGGTTGTTTGACATTCCTAACAATAACATGAGTTGGTTTCTTTTTGTTAACGACAACAAATTTGGTTCTAGAAGAGATGGTTGCGTTATTTTTACTTTTTACTGTTGCAGATGCCCGGATCCCTTTCTTTTCACTAGCCGGATCCCTTTTCAAGGGATCCGCCGGATCCGGCACATCAGTGGTTGTTTTTTCATTTGCTTTAACGAATTGTGTTTCATTAACTTTGCTAGTTGACGCAATATGTTCCTGAATACCTAGACCTTTTTTTATTATTACCCGTTTTAACACTATCAAGTATTGTATTGATACGCTTACAGTAGCGCTGGGGTCAAAGAAACTTCCTTTTAAATCAAGTTTTTCAACACCCTAGGCGATGAACCTAATCGTTGTAGTGTAGTATTAGGGTAAGCCACGGAATTGATATCGTTCTCTGGGGAATAGGAATGCTAGTGAGAAGTTACTACGCTAAGGTTGGGGTTGAGGAAGATACGCTTTACAGTAGCGTTCGGGGTCAAAGGAACTTCCTTTTCCTCGAGCAAGTTTTCAACACCCTAGGCAATGAACCTAATCGTTGTAGTGTAGTATTAGGGTAAGCCACGGAATTGATATCGTTCTCTGGGGAATAGGAATGCTAGTAAGAAGTTACTACGCTAAGGTTGGGGTTGAGGAAGATTATTTTTTATCTTTTATGTTTTTAGAAAAGGAAAATACTGAATCTCGGGATTTGGATTTGGGGTTGGTATTTCTACCGATTACTCTACTATTATCTAATTATCTAAACTAAGGTGGTGGTAGTCTATGTCTAATTATTGTGTGCTCGATGATAGTTTAAAGATGTGTTTACTTAGGTTTTACTACTCCTTAATTATCTTCTATTGGTGGCTGAATTGTCACGTCCTTATTCCTAGTTGCGTTGTGTGTCTTAAGTTGTAGGGTATGCGTTTCTCCCTAACTCATTGAAGTTACCAAAGGGTCTCGTCTACAAAACCCACTAGGGATGATAAACTCTAACTCTAAGGCCTCTTTGGATATTTTAGCTTACAACAACTCAAAGTGCTATAACCTAAGGTTCACAAAGATTAATCAAGCATTAAGTACACAACGAATGACCTATCGCATTACTAGATCATTAATCAACTAAGATAAGAAACAACCAATCAATATTCAATAATTAAGTTTCATATTCCTAAGCAAACACACAAGTAAATTAGTCGGACATGGAGAACATGCAAGCATACACACAAATAATTGAAGACATAATTAAATTAATAAAGTAAACAACTTATCTTGGTGTAAGATAGGGTTTAGAACCCTAAAATACGACCTTGGTTCGGTTTAGGTTTTACTCCAAAAGTTTACCCAAAAGACTACTCTAAAACCGAAAAATTCGGATTCTATATATAAGATTACATGTGCGACGCCACCTTATGATTTGTGACGCCGTCGTGTCGCCGTCATTAGGGTTTCGTCTTGGCCAAGTTAATCTTGCGACGGCGTAACCTTATGCTTGTGACGTCCTCTTTAGCTTCCGACGCCGTCTGGATTGAATCTAGGCCGTCCGAGTTGCGACGGCCTACTCTTTTAAAGACCGACGCCGTCCTCCAAAACTAGCAATTTCTCTTACGAGTAGTCACAAATTCCTCCGACGGCGTCATAGATTAAGCGATGACGCCGCCCCTTGTAATTTAGCACTTGAGTGTCTCGATTCTTGACTTTGGCCATTTTCTTCATATATCCGCGCCTTTTCGTCCAAATAAGTCCCATTACAGCAGTTTGCCTTCAAGAGACCTAAAAGTGAAAAGGAACGATATTAAGCAATAACGGATACAAAAGTGATCAAATAAGGGCTTAAACGACCCTCAAAAGGTACATTTTAAAACCTTATCAAATATCCCTACACTTGGTATTTGCTTGTCCTCAAGCAAATGTGCTTTTAGCCAATTAATTTATAAGTTGGGGTCATGAAGCATTGGTTTAAAACAGTCCACAACACATATAAGCCCAAGAAAGTCATAACAAGCACGAATTACATACTAGCACCTCACATGGGGTGTTTGGATACTCACATCTCTCGGTGTATATGAAATATAGCAAATTGGAAATGGAAGATAAACACTCATTAACCGGTCCTAGTACATAGATTACCATAGGCTTGAGAATAGATCAAACCTCCATTGCTTTGGCGTAAGCACCTAGGAAAGACTATCAAAGAGGTCTTTAAAGGGTTGTAACGTTAGGCTTACGGTAGGGAAACAAAGGGTTTGGTGGGATAGGCTATTTAGTGGTGGCAAATCAAAAATCTCTATGTTAAATGCATACGAAGAATGGCGTTGCTAAGCCAAGACTCGACACTCTAAACTCTAGATAACTGAAATAAACAAACATAAATTTAAAGATAGATGTAGGATGGTAGCCCGTATTTTTTTTATACACTTTTACTCTACCATCCTCTACGATAACATCAAAATAATAGGGATTTATAGCACATCCATACACTTGAGTTTTTTATTACTCTAACACTAATATGACCTGAATTGAAAAGATCAAAACACTTGGAGTACGTTATTACGAAGATAAGGGAATTCATGTTCCCTTTAGTCATTTAAAACTTTAACTTTTCCCATGAGTCCCAATCGTCCCAAAGCTGTGTACAAAAGATATGACTCAACTTAGCAACTCATGCAAGTAATTAGATAATTGAACTAAGGGTTTAGGGTGATAACAATAATCCACTAAAAGTGAGTGCATACAAGGTAGGCTAAGGCGATTTGGGTGTACATTTAGGGTGGGGTGTAAAAATGCTTTTCATTGATATTCGGAAAACCAAACATAACGAGAACCGTGAAAAGGATAGGCTCGAGGGGTTAACTAGGGTATCGTGTACTAAAGATGAGTACAACGCAAAGGTGTGGGGAATTACTCAACCGATGTGGAAGAAGTAATTATATTACGGGTATCAAAAAGGGTTATCCTAATGCCTCTTATCATTTAGTTATTCCTAACTACACAAGTGTAGTCTCACTAGCGATCTCGGAATGCATCACAAAACAAGTTCTAGAATCTAATATACTACCGGTTCACACTCTAAGCATTGAAGATGAATGCTTCAATTCCTACTAATCTAAGGGCGATCCTCACATTTTGGTGGAATTTAAGTGGTAAAGGGTTTTGTGCTAGTCATATAACTTCCTATCCGTGAGACGCTTTTGTTAAGACTAATGGCCCACTCCTATATGTCATGAAAATTTTAAATTTGGTGCCAAAATTACCCTAACCGACATTTTCTCATGGTTTATTACGCAAATGCAATTAGACAAAGCAAATAATCAAGGATAAGCATAGTTTCAAAGTTCCCGCTTTATTTTCCTCCCTACACTTAAACTGAACATTGTCCCCAATGTTCCCGAAAGTATCAAAGTTATGATAAAAGAAGGTAATCAAAACGAAAGAAACTAATACTCCCCGATTAGCTCGGTAGGATCCGTGTGTGAAGTAGTGGTTAAACCCTTTCCAAGAAGAATATATGCGTGAAAAGCTCCTTCCAACTTTATGTATCTTCTTCTTGATAAACAAAACCGCACACTTGAAGAAAACAAACGAAACCTTCGTAAAATCGGCGGTAATAATATATAAGACTCGATTTAAACTAGGATATAATGCTTGTGGAATGGATGTTTACTGAATTTCTAAGAAAATTAAGACCGGAAAATTCCAAAATTTATAAGAAGCTCGTAAAACGAGAAAAAGTAATCGATGTTTTACTCCTTCATGACGCCGTCAGTTGCAATCTCGACGCCGTCAGTTATCCCGACAAAAAGCGGTCCGCGATTTTCGAAAAATTCGGAAAATTTACATCTTTAGAATCGGAAAAATTTCGCAAAACATCCATTATGACTCGATACAAGCATTTGACTCGAACACACACACAAATATATCTTTTAATTAATTGTTATTCTCATGTTCACGTTTCTTATGAAAACGTGTAATCCTCCCTACACTTATCCTTTATGTAAAATACCTTTATATGCAATTAAGACGAGGTTAAAAACAAAATAAAGCATTTTTACAAATTTAAACATGAGAATAAACAATCAATAAAAGATATATGACACTAACAAGCAAACAATTAAGCATGGGTTGCCTCCCACGAAGCGCTTTTCTTTATTTAAGAGTCTTGTAGCTAGACTCGTAGTCGTGTTCCTACGTTGCCTCGTTCTGCATTCTCAATGAGAATTCTATCATGTTGACAAAATTTTCATCGATCTATACCTAGGCCCTAGGGTCAAGCAATCCCTATAATAAAATCTCCTTCTTTCCCACATGAATTTGTAACCTTTTTTAACATCGTCTTTGCTTTTGTCCTCAAAAGCTCTAATGTTGTCTCATTCAAAAGGGATAGATGGCCATATTCATTCGCCTTCCAAGGCATCACGTAAGTAATCTCATCGTTTCCTTCTTTAAATCTAACTGTTCCATCATACTTGTTATGGCTCATTTTAGATATTTCAACAAACGGTTTTCCTAGCACTACTTGAGATAAGCTATAGTCAATAACGCATCCTACATCTTCTAGGACCATGAAATCAACTAGGTAGGTGAAATTTCCTATGAAGACATGTACATCCTTGACTCTTCCCACGAAGTTACAAACTCCGCCTGGATACTTAGGGTCTCTCCTAATATTAAGTCGCTCATTCATAATGTCATTGTAGATAATCGATGACATCACATTGATGGGAGATTCCGTATCTATGTAAGCATGTTCGACATTCCTATATCCGATTATACAAGGGATTTTTAGGTTCCAAGGATTTCCTCTCCTAATCTTTGGGCAAATCCTAATGATTGGTGATTGTGGATTATCAATTATGTATTGATGGTATGCAATCTCTTCCTTAGTGGGGTAAAGATTGAAATAAGCACTATCTTCTTCGTCAATCCTATTCAACTCACTAAGGTCTTTGATTTCATCAATGATTTGGTTGCGAAGAGAGTTGAAGGACTGATGGTCGAGTGGTTGACTTGGATTTGGTGAGCAGAACTTAGCAAGAAAACGGGTAGTGAGATCTTCCCAATTTGAAATAGATCCCTTGGGAAGATGAAAAAGCCATTTACTAGCTTGTTTTCTTAAAGAGAATTGGAAGAAATGCAGACGCGTGGTCTCCCGAGTAGTAGCATCAAGGTCAATAAAATCGATAATTTTAAGGAAGTCCTTAAGATGCTGATTAGGATCTTCGGAACGAAGTCCATGGAATGCACATCCATTTTGCACCAACCGGATGGTGTCGGATCGCAGGCCGTAATTTGGGCTTGGTCGGGAAGCTCAATGGTGTTCCTATAGCCTAGGTGGCTAGGTCTCGAGTATTCACCAAGAGTACGGTCTCTTGGCGGGACAATGATTTGAGGGGTTTTCACCTTCCATGATGAAAAGTGATGGGGTTACGAACAAAGGTCACGAAGAAGGGGATAGACTAAAAGGAAGCTAAAATGAGAAAAAGTTTACTTGATAGGAATCAACAAAGAAACCTAAACGAGGTGGACTACTAACTAGCTATTCTATTCCCCGGCGCGCCTAAAACTTGATACGCTTACACAGTAGCGTTCGGGGTCAAAGGAACTTCCTTTTCGTCGAGCAAGTTTTTCAACACCCTAGGCGTTGAACCTAATCGTTGTAGTGTAGTATTAGGGTAAGCCACGGAATTGATATCGTTCTCTGGGGAATAGGAATGCTAGTGAGAAGTTACTACGCTAAGGTTGGGGTTGAGGAAGATTATTTTTTATCTTTTATGTTTTTAGAAAAGGAAAAATACTGAATCTCGGGATTTGGATTTGGGGGTTGGTATTTCTACCGATTACTCTACTATTATCTAATTATCTAAACTAAGGTGGTGGTAGTCTATGTCTAATTATTGTGTGCTCGTATGATAGTTTAAAGATGTGTTTACTTAGGTTTTACTACTCCTTAATTATCTTCTATTGGTGGTTGAATTGTCACGTCCTTATTCCTAGTTGCGTTGTGTGTCTAAAGTTGTAGGGTATCGTTTCTCCCTAACTCTTTGAAGTTACCAAAGGGTCTCGTCTACAAAACCCACTAGGGATGATAAACTCTAACTCTAAGGCCTCTTTGGATATTTTAGCTTACAACAACTCAAAGTGCTATAACCTAAGGTTCACAAAGATTAATCAAGCATTAAGTACACAACGAATGACCTATCGCATTACTAGATCATTAATCAACTAAGATAAGAAACAACCAATCAATATTCAATAATTAAGTTTCATATTCCTAAGCAAACACACAAGTAAATTAGCGGGACATGGAGAACATGCAAGCATACACACAAATAATTGAAGACATAATTAAATTAATGAAGTTAACAACTTATCTTGGTGTAAGATAGGGTTTAGAACCCTAAAATACGACCTTGGTTCGGTTTAGGTTTTACTCCAAAAGTTTACCCAAAGACTACTCTCTAAAAGCGAAAAATTCGGATTCTATATATAAGATTACATGTGCGACGCGCCACCTTATGATTTGTGGACGCCGTGTCGCCGTCATTAGGGTTTCGTCTTGGCCAACTTAATCTTGCGACGGCGTCACTTTATGCTTGTGACGTCGTCCTCTTTAGCTTCTCGACGCCGTCTGGATTGAATCTAGGCCGTCCGAGTTGCGATGGCCTACTCTTTTAAAGCCCGACGCCGTCCTCCAAAAACTAGCAATTTCTCTTCGAGCCGTCACAAATTCCTCCGACGGCGTCATAGAGACATGATGACGCCGTCCCTTGTAATTTAGCGACTTGAGTGTCTCGATTCTTGACTTTGGCCATTTTCTTCATATATCCGCGCCTTTTCGTCCAAATAAGTGTCATTACATAGCGGTTTGCCTTCAAGAGACCTAAAAGTGAAAAGGAACGATATTAAGCAATAACGGATACAAAGTGATCAAATAAGGGCTTAAACGACCCCTCAAAAAGGTACATTTTAAAACCTTATCATGTATCAAGATAATTAGTGCTTAGTCTAGCAATTTTAGAATCAAGGAGATCAACCAAAGTTTGAAGTTCTACACAAAGCTTTCATTCACCACTTAATTCCTTTCCCTTTTCTAGTCTCTTTATTTTTTTTTAGTTCAAAAACTTCTTTTTCTAAAAGTTCTTTTTTATTTTTCAAAAGTTTGTTTTTGTTTATTACCTTGAGACTAATTTTGCAAAGCTTGTTATATTCTAGATGTAATGACTCATCATTTAGAGATGAACTACTATAATATAGAGAGTCGCAACATACCTCGTTGAAGTCCTTGGCCATAAGACAAAGAATGCAAGTAAAGTAAAGGATAGAAAGTAGCAACACAAGTGATTTATAGTGGTTCAGCTACTAGGACATCTTCCTTGCCCTACTCCACTCCCCGAGTACCCCACTCGAGAGTTCAAGCACTATGTCAACAAGCTCCTTCAAATTGGTGGAGAAGCCTCACAACGTCGCTTACACTTTTTTCGGTACAAAGCTAAATACCGAGTTCTTCCACGAGGTAGAACTAAACCTTTACACAACTATTACACAACAACTATGTGAGATATGAAATACAATATATGCTACTGAAATCTTGTAGATGGACAAATAAATCAATGACCCTTTGCTTGGATGACTTGTAGAGTAGCGTGATCTCGCCTTCGTGAAGGACCTAAAAGAGAATCACAACAAAAGAGAGAAGAACTACAAGAATGCTCAAGTGATCAGAGGTTAGGAGAGTGAGATAATATATGAGAGAGTTGTAAGAAGAAGGGTGAGAAACAATGAATAAATGGTTCACTATTTATAGGCAAAAATGCCTTATGTTCCACAGTTCCGTCGGATCCCTTACCAAAGGGATCCGACCAGTGCAATTCCAGGGATCCGGTTGTCTGGGTCAGTTTAGTTCGGATTTTGGGTTGCAAACCGGGTTATGGGTTATGGGTTATAAACCATAGGTCATGGACTTTAGGTCATGGGTACCCAACAAGATACAGTGTATCTTGACAATGGGTCATGGGTCTTTAGTCATGGGTCATGGACATTGGGTCATGGGTCATAGTGGATAATTACTCTAGGTATACATGTACTAAATTTTTTAAGAATAAAACTGAAACGTGCGATTACTTTGAAATCTTAAGTAAGAAAATCCAAAGACAAATTGGAAGTCCTTGATGCAGGTTTTACTGATCAGGTTTTAATATTTATAAGTGTCTCGTTTACCTATGGTCCATCCTATTCACTAACGGGAAGCGTACCCGGTCATGTGTAGTATAGTAATTGGTAAAACCGAGGTCGTCCCAAGAGCTATGTGAGCGGATTCTAATTAAGTCTAAGTGTCACGGTTTTAATTATCGAAATGATTAATTAACTAATAAAACAAGAAATGAAAGAAAGCAAATAAAGGCAGAGGTTGTGATCAATAGAGGTAAAGTGTGCTAACCTAGTTACTTGAAACATCTTGGTTTTCACAATCACATCATAAGTATAATAGTATGTTGGGTTTTAGGTTCCTTGGATGATGAATTACTCTAAGTAATGGAACCACGGACAAGCTTGAAGATAAACACGGACTGAAGAAGTGTAACCACTGATGAAGTTAACCACGGCTAGTAGTATTAAGTAACACGATAGTACATTGTAAGCAATCGCTAGTTTTCTATAGTCGGTTAGTTATTTGTATCGATAAATATGGAAAGATATTTATCTTGTAGGTTACATATTGTATATTGTATAGGACTACTTAGCCTATAAAAGGAGGTCCTAGGCTAGGTTAGATATCGATGTTTTATATCTAAGGTCGATACACTTCAAGGTTGCAAAACCCTAATCTTGTAAGAGTATTCAGATTAATAAATAATATTGAGGTGTTGAATGTTAATTGTTCTTCTTCTTAAGATTAAGTATTAAATTCGCGTGATACTTAATAAGTTCTTTGTTCAAGTCGGTTTCTATATTAGATCGTTTGCTCAACTGGGATCAACAAGTGGTATCGAGCTTGTGATCTAGAAACTATTATCAAGAGGAAGTTTGTTAATTTGTACTCAATAAAGTTAAGATGTCTCAAGAAACTCATATGGTGATCGCTTCTAAGGTTCCCATGCTCAAACATGGTGAATATCAAATCGGAGGATGCGAATGAGGCAATACATTCGCATGATTGATTATGCTCTATGGGATGTTGTTGAAAATGGAGACTCTCTTCCTTTGAAGGGTGATGATGGTAAGGAGATTGCTATTATAAGTGAACCCGATAAAGCTAAGAGGAAGATGGAGATCAAAGCTCATAGTATTCTCCATGGGAATACCTAATGAATTTGCATTAGATTTTGATCGAGATGAGTCACTAAAGAACTATTGGATGCTCTTGAATTAAGGTTTCTTTGGTAATGAAGCTACAAAGAAGTCTAGGATGAACATGCTTAAGCATCGGTTTGAAACCTTCAACGCTCAAAGTGGAGAAAAGATTGATGGCACATACAATAGGCTTCAAAACTCATAAGTCAATCAAGGCAAGGTTACAAGTTCCTTTAAGAAGATATTAATTTGAAATTCATAAGGAGCTTATCATCGATTGGGCTATTCATACTATTGTGTGGAGATACAAGACGGACTTTGCTACAATGACTCTAGACAATCTCTTCAATAACTTGAAGGTTTATGAGTCCGAGAATACCTTTTCTAATTAGTCTTCTTCTAATCAAAACATTGCTTTTGTATCCACAAATCACAAAAGCTCACAAGATGTATCCATTGCGCCTATGGTATAACCACGGCTATTGCAAACAATACCATCGTTAGTGATAATGTCGGTGATGGTGCAATTTGTGCTTTCTCACGATTTAACTACTAGTGTTGATGTTTTGAATCAAGATCTAGATCAAATTGATCCTGATGATCTTGATGAAATTAATCTTCAATGGCAAATGGCGTCGCGACTCTTCAAGCAAGGAAGTTTATGAGGAGGAGGGAAGACATGTTAGGTATGATGGTCAAAGGAGAAATGGATTCGACAAAAGCAAGATGGAGTGCTTTAAGCGCAAGAAGAAAGGTCATTTTGCTAGGGAATGTCGAGCTCCTAAAAGACTTGAGGGTATTAAGAAGACAACGAAGAACCTACTATTTCTTGACTTTGGTTGCTCGGGATGGACTTGGTGATTATGATTGGGTGATCAGTTGAAGAAGGTCCAAATGCGCTTTTCTTGCTAGTGAAGCTTCAAAAGAGCATAACTTTGCTCTAATGGCCTATGCTTCATCTTACGGTTCAGACTCGAGGTATCTAATGATTCTAAAGCATCTACTTGTTCTTTTAAATCATGTTCAAAACTTAGAGTCTCAAAAGGCTATCACCGAGAGTATGAGAAAAGAAGTAGAGATTGACTCTAGATAACTTAGGATATAGAGTTGGCTTAGAGGGTATGGAAGAGAGGCTAAAATTCATTAAATGTGAATTTGAGTATGTAGAAAAGATCAATATACTAGGTATGAAATTGATCTTAAAAAAGAGAGATTAAAATGCTTAAAGATAAACTAGCGAGCGAGAAAGTGTAAAAGTTCAGCCCTACAGAAAAAGAAAAACATATTGTTAGGGTTGCTAAATTACAATATGCTTCGATCTTGTCTGAAACCAATTGGCCAAAATGCTTAGAGATGGTAATGGTATAGGATACAATGATATGCCACCACCCCTTTAATGAAACATGCACCACCAGTTAAAGAACTGTCATTTAGTAGTGAATTCGTTTTAATAAACACATTGAAGAAGTAAATAAGACCGAATTACCTAAGATAAGTTCGATAAGTTATCCGGTGCTCCCATAATTGAAGATTGGGAATCGATTCGAGGATGTTAATCTTGAATCAACTAAGTGCGAAAAGATAGAGCACATTAAGAAAGTTGATTCTAAACAAGTCAACCCACATACCTAGATTTGGAGCTAAAGTTACCAAGAAAGTTGTAGAGTACGAGAGAAATTCCTAGGGACAGGATGAAACAATTTAAACCTAGGGGAAATCAAAGAAGCTTAAATGGTCTAATTTCTAATGAGACTAGGTGATGAGTTTCAATGTGTTAATAAGGCTTGTTTTGCGTGTGGTAGTTTTGAACATTTCGGAGGAATTGTAATAAAAGCACCACAAGTTTGGAATCATTGGAGGAGGGTAAATCATAAAAATTTTCAAATAAAACACACCCTCATCCTAAAAAGAGCATGATTCCAAGAGCAAAGTCTTGATGAGGAATGGGAATACAAAATCTATTGTCATCGCTTCACGTAAATGGGTTCCAACCAGCGATAAGCAAAATGTAACGCGGCTAAGCGATTGTCAAACCACCGATAAGCCAAAAATCACCACTGATTCAAAAGAAGTTTAAAAATTCCAAAGGTGATAAGCGATATGGTGGTTGGAAATCATTTTATCTTTGTTAAGGCCTCGACAAGTTGGCAATGGAAGCCTAAGACAAAGGTTTTACCATATGTCAATTTGTGCATCAATGGACCTAACAAAATTTGAATATTTTGATGCAGAGGCGAGACCAAGTCGATCTTGACTTGGGTCCACAAGAGAACTAATCTTTGAAATCTTATATGCGGGCAATCTTCAAACCTGAGCTAAAAGATAAAGGAGTATTTGATAGTGGTTGCTCTGGGCACATGACTTGGGATGGTAGCAATTTGGAAGATTTTGAAGCTTATGATGGAGGATATGTGGCATTTGGAAATGATCCAAAGGGAGGAAAGATACTTGGCGAGGCACAATCGAACAGTGGAAGCTAGACTTTGAAAAGGTCTATTTGGTACAGGAACTAAAGTACAATTTATTCGATGTTTCTCAAATGTGTGATAAGAAAAAGCGGGTACTTTTTGGAGAAACCGAGTGTGTGGTGTTATCTCACGAGTTTAAGATGCACGATGAGAAGTTTATACAACTTAGGGTACCTAGGAAGGAAAATATATCTTGTTTTGATCTTAAAAATGTTCTTCCTAATAGGTCCTTATGTTTGTTTGCTAAAGCATCATTGATGAGTCAATATTGTGGCATAGAAGGCTAGGTCATCTAAATTACAAAACAATCAATAAAGCGGTAAAAGGAAACTTAGTGAGAGGTTACCTTCAAAGGTTTTGAGTGTAAGGAGCTGTGTGTGGCTGTCAAAAGGAAAACAACATAGAGCCTCTTGTAAGACCAAAGCGTAAACACCATAACACAACCACTGTTTATGCTTCATATGGACTTATTTGGACCAACCTTTGTTAGAAGCTTGAACCATAAGCAGATTGCCTAGTTATCACTTGATGATTATAGTAGATTTTCTTGGGTATACTTTTTGGCTACTAAGAGTGAGACTAGTGAGATTCTTAAGAATTTCATTACTAAGATAGAAAATCTAGTAAGTCATAAGGTCAAAGTCATCGGATGTGATAATGGGCGGGTTTAATAATGATGTGATGAATCGGTTGTGTAGCTAAAGGTATTGAAAGGCAGTTTAGTGTTGCTAGAACACCACAATGAGAATGGTGTGGTGAGAGGAAAAATAGAACACTAATTGAGGTCGCTAGGACTATGTTGTCGAGTCTAAATTACCAACTACCTTTTGAAATTTGAAGTGTAGGAATTGCATGTTATGTGCAAAGCAGTAAGGTAGTGAAGCCTCATAACAAGACCCCTATGTTTGTTACATGGTAGGAAGCCAATGATTGCATTCCTAAAACCTTTTGGGTGTCTGTTACCATTTTGAATACCATAGACTACCTAGGCAAGTTTCGGGAGAAAGCGATGATGGATACTTTTAGGCTATTCCACTAATAGCAAAGCCTTTAGAGTACACAATAGGAGGACTAGAATTGTTGAAGAGAACCTCCATGTTCAATTCGTGAAAAGACTCCTAGTGTTGAGACCAAAGGACAGGCGGTTGTTTAACATTGATATGCTAACCAAATCTATGAATTATGAGCCTATCATTGCGGGAACTTTCACTAATCTTGATGCGGTATATAAAAGGATTCAAGTAGATAAATCTTCAAAGAAGCGATTCTCCAATGAGTTCTATTTGGTTGAAAAGTGGAAAAGCATCTGTTCCTTCCATCATTCACAAGCAAGGTCCTCTAATGATGATATACATATATCTGGAGGCAAAGTTGATCATCATCAAGATAAAGATGAGTTGGTGCAAGATAACTCGGTGTCGGTAGAAGAAATTGAAAAGAAGAAAAGCGATGCAAGCAATCGCTAAGCCTCTTGTAAGTCTTGATAAGTCTCATCAGCTCACGACAAGCCATCTTCTACTCGATTATTCAAGTGCAATTCCGGCTACAAGCGATGATAGTACTTTCTTTGGACCTTATCCAAAGCTACTATTTGGTGACGAGGGTATCCACATGATCCTAATATGCGACTTGATTGAGATGGATACTCCTACGATGATGAAGACATGGATGAATTCTTCAATGCAAATTTGACTAATTTGGACATTGTTATTAATGAAAGTCAATTACTTCTACCGAATTCACAAGATTCATCCCAAGGAAGCATTCTTGGAAATTTGAATACTCCAGTTCAAACAAGAAGCGGATAAAGAATTCGAACCCTTTCACGAACATGGGTTCTTTGCAAGATCTCTTCACAAAAGAAACAGTCATAAAGATCTCGCAAAATTGCTTGTTTGCTTGTTTTTGTCTCAAAAGGAGCCCAAGAGGATAGAAGAAGCTTTATGAAGAAGGATGGGTAGAATCAATGCAAGAGGAGCTTGAGTTCAAACTTCAAGAGGTTTGGACATTGGTTGATCTTCCAAATGGGAAGAGGGCTATTGGGACTAAATGGGTGTTCAGAAACAAAAGGGATGAAAGATGAATTGTAGTGAGGAACAAGTCAAGATTGGTTGCTCAAGGATACACACAAACTGAAGGGTTGGACTATGACGAAGTATTTGCACCATTTGCAAGAATTGAGGCTATTAGATTGTTTCTGGCTTATGCTTCATTCAAGAATTTTGTTGTGTATCAAATGGATGTTAAAAGTGCATTTTATATGGCACCATTGATGAGGAGGTATATGTTTGTCAACCTCCGGTTTTGAGATCTGATCATCCCGACAAGGTTTCTGAGGTGAGGAAGGCTATGTATGGACGCATCAAGCTCCTAGGGCATGGTACGAATGCCTATCTACTTATTTGATGGACAATGGGTTTAAAGAGGGCGATTGATAAAACTTTGTTCATTAGAAAGCACAAAGATGATATTTCTTGGTTCGGGTTTATGTAGATGACATCATCTTTGGGTCTACTAACAAGGAGCTATCTGAGAGATTTTGAGAAACTTATGCATGATAAGTTTCGGATGAGTTCTATGGGAGAACTCACTTTCTTTTGGGACTCTGAGGTTCAACAAAGGGTGATGGTATTTTCATTAGTCAAGACAAGTATGTAGCAGATGTGTTGAAGAAATTTGGGTTTCAAGATGTAAAAAGTGCAAGTACACCTATGGAGACTCAGAAACCTATGCTACCAGATGATGGGAGTCCCAAAGTTGATTTGAAGTTGTACAGATCCATGATTGGATCTTTGATGTATCTTACTGCATCTAGGCCAGACATTATGTTCTCAGTTTGTGTGTGTGCAAGATTTCAAGTAACACCCAATACCTCACACATGAATGCTGTTAAGAGGATCTTTAGGTATTTGAAAGGTCATCCTAAATTGGGCCTTTGGTACTCTAAGGATTCTCCTTTTGATTTGGTGGCCTACCTGACGCGGTGACTATCTTGGAGCTAGTCCGGATAGAAGTCTACCACCTGGAGGATGTCGGTTCTTGGGAAGCAGACTAATTTCTTGGCGGTGTAAAAGCAAACTATTGTGGCTAATTCTACAACCGAGGTGAATATGTGGCTGCTTTGCTAGTTCTTGTGGTCAAGTTCTATGGATTCGAATCAATTCTTTGGATTTTGGGTACAATTTATGCATACTAAGATTTACATTGATAATAACAAGTACAATTTGCATTATCAAAAATCCGGTTTTACATTCTAGAACTAAACATATTGAGATAAGGCATCACTTTATTAGAGATTGTAATGAGAAAAGGTTGATTCAAATGGTAAAATCCATCACGATTTCAATGTTCTTGATCTTCTCACAAAAGCTTTTGATGTGGGAGATTTGGTATCTTGTTGTTAGTATTGGAATGCTTATTCTCTGAATTTCTCAAATTGTTTTGTACAAGCTTGTAAAAGTATTGGACTGTTATTATGTAATCTTAAGTATTGCTATCTCTTTTATATCCACTGATAGTGTTGCTTCTAAACACTGATAGTATTGCTTCTAACCACCGATAGAGTTGGTCTATCCACGCTAGTTGTTACGTGTTTTTCTAACCATTGTGCGGAAAATGCTAAATCATTATAGAGATGCAAAAAATCTTGAAATTTCATTGTTCATTCAACAAAAGCAGTTTCGACTTACGACACAATGAAACTTCAAGTCTTGAATAACGACTACAACTATACATGATTTTCTCCTAATATTTCTACTACTACTATCCTTGCGATATCGTTTGAATGCGGATATGCATTTATCATATGAAAGCAGGCGACTAAGGATCAAAATGGAAAGGATGGATTGATGCAAGCGAAGAAAGGCGATTGTGGCGAGATAGATGGTCGATATGATAATCTTCTTGTGCTCCATCTTCTCTTACCACCATTCAAAGAACTTACTCCATCTTTCCTTTTCCTTCACAGTTACGATATGTGAAGAAGTACCATGAGTTGGTACACTAAGACCAAGAACCACCTCTCCGTCACGAGGGTGGTGGGTTTCTTCTCGAGGTCTTGGATGGGGTTCGATGATGAAGGTTTGAGTTTGAAGGTCTCTTCTTAGAAGATTCATCGAGTCTTCAAGCATCACTTGGATCCACAACACTATCATCTTGGATGATGGGAGAAATGGAGATTTTCTTGGTCTTGGTTCTAGTGGAGGCAAATAGGTTAGCCATGGGTTTCCATCTTCACTTGATGATGAAGATGATGAAGAGGATGAGGAGGTGGTTAGATCAACCACTTCTGGTTTGTTCCAACTAGGGTTCCACATTTTGATTGATTGGAAATTTTGGAGCAGTTAGGGTTTTTATCTCTTGATTGGTTTGGGCGTTCTATGATATTTGGGTGCTTTTTATAAGTGAGGATTAGGGTTCTTGAAGTAACTAAAGGCGGAGTTAGATGTGGTTGGACGAGTTAATGAGGTTCTTGGGGATTGGATGAGATATATTCTAGAAGTTGACTATGTTGACTTTCTTGTTCTAACCTCGGATAGGTTGTTTGTAACCACTTGGCTATTACTAACCATGACAACTATACTCTTTGTCTTTGTGTTTGTTTTGTGTTGTCTTGCGGGAAAGAAGGATGGTGTGCATAAGGAGCTCGTGTGTGTCTTTGCTTATGTTTGTGTTTAAAAAAAAAAAAAAAAAAACATTAGGGTAGTTTTGTGTAATAGATGGTTTTTGTGTAATCCTTCTTATCTTGTGAGATACCATTCCAATTGGCATGGATTTGCTTGATTTAATGTTGATCAGTTGGAAGGAGTGATTATCTGTATCCACGGATAGTGTGTTGCAACTGCGGACAATGTTGTGGAACAACGGATAGTGTGTTCCTCTGTTTTGATACTTCAGGGGTTGTTTTTGACACTTTGGCAAAAGTATATATATCACTTCCCAAACTCACGGATGGATCACTTTCACTTGCAAATATCCTAAACCCTAATCACTTTGGTTGATTTCTTCACAAACCCACTTAATTCATATCATTCATCACAATGGCTGAGTTGTACTCTACTTCACATAATCTTGTTGCTATTCTCACCAAAGATGCTCGCTCGAAGGGTTTCATCAAATGATTGATTTCCTTGTTCATAGTCCCATTCACTTTGCTTTAACGGTTGAACCTACCATTTTCAAAACCTATCTACGGCGGTTTGGAAGAATGCTAACCTTGAGGAGGTTAATGGATTGGAGGTTTTAGTACTAGGGTGGATGAGAATGCTATTTAGGTTTCGAGGAGCTTATTAGAAGTTTTGAGGCTTGATGATCTTGATGGTGTTGAAAATCTTTACGATCTTGAGATTGTGGCTGGTTTAGAGCGATTAGGATACACATACAGAGGTGAAAAGGTACAATTTTTTAAGAATCTGTTTTCTCCACAATGGAAGTTTTTGATTCACACTTTGTTGATGTGTATGAGCAATAAGACCACAGGCTTTAATGATTTTCCTTCAAAGATTGCTACTGCTATTATTTGTTTGTCAGATGGAAGGAAATTTAATTGGTCTAGGATGATCTATGAGGGGTTAGTACAGAATATTAGGAAGAAGGGAAAGTATTATTTGTATCCTCGATTTGTTCAATTGCTTGTGGAACATCAAATCCAGGATCCTATTGAACATGTTAGAGAGTATGAGGTAAACCGTATGACTCCTCGAGTGTTTGCATATATGAGGAATCCGCCACAGAACGTTGTTATTCCAGATGTTCCTTTTTTTCCTCATATGTTAAATTTTCCTCCGATTACGAGGTTAATGAGGCTAGGAGAACACGGGGCACTCGGCTTCCTCGAGGCTAGTGTTAGTGGTATGGTTAATGAGGTCACACGGTGTGGAGGTGACATGATTGGAAGGGCTTCACTTCTTGATCCATGCTTAGATCTTTGGTCGGGATAGTGGAAACATCAATAAGACCCAACCTTTGGCAACTCCTAATGTGGAAAGTTCTTTAGAGCTTACCACGGTGGAGGTATCCCTAGCCAACCGGCTACTACAGGTACATAGATGATCGAGGCTCGATGCAGTGCTATGTCTTTTATATCAAGGATTCACCGCTCGAGCGTTAACACAGCTCAAGTGATGAGGATAGATTGGAACACGATAATGAATTGACGGTTGATGACTATGTACATGATAACACAGTCGCGATGGGGAGGATATTCTTGAGCGTATAAATGAATTGACGGTTCGGTGTTCTAAAATGGAGGATAAGATTTCTAGTCTGAGGAGGTCGTGTTGTGGTAAAACTATTCGGAGATTGAAGCATCGGGTCTTGGTTTTGGAAAGAGTGAAACGACACGGACTTCTTTGTTTTGAAGGCTTTGAGGCGTATGAAAAGAAGGTGAACTCTTCTCCTACTACGAATGTGGATGATGTATCCAAGCAGGGGAGGAGTGATGGCATGACTGTGGGAGGCTGGGAATGTATCTGTTGGTGTTACTATGGAAGGCGATGTTGTGGTGGAGATCAAGAATTTGTAGTTTCGATAAAGGCGGGAATCTTGTTGTTCTTGAAGAATTGAGGAATGTTGACATAGTACGAACACAACCATCGATGGCATATCTGAAACCACAGTTAGTACTTTTGTAACCACCGATGTTGTTTGATTTGGCTATTGTTTACTCTTGTCATACCAGCTGCTATTACAACTACTTCTACTATTGTTACAACTCTTTCGAATTACCATCTAAGCCTAAAGAAGTAGAAAGAATTTGAAAGCACATTGATTAATTTGAGCAAAACATCATCAATACCTACATCAATGATTGCACCGCTTTATCTATTCGGTCTCGCTACTAAATCAAAAGGTAAACCAAAGGTAAATGTTTGGTTATTGGTGAACCTTTGAAGAAGAAAATGGTCAAATCTAATGTTGGAAAAGGCAAAAGTAGTCTTGAAGTTCAAAAATAAAATAGAACAAGAGGCTTATGATAGAGAGTTTGCTAGAAGTTTAGAAGAGGAGGATAAAGCAGCTTTGGAAAAGAGAAAGAATGATGAAGAAGAAGCTAGTCAGAAGATATTAGCTATATGGTATGAATCTCAAGAATATCTTAAAGCTTGAATTGATCAATGATGAATATCTGATACAAGAATGGGCTTTGTTCGATGATGAAGAAAAGGCTAGACTTCGGGAATGTTGGTAAAGAAGGTTAGTAGAGGAAAGAAGAAAATTGTAAAGAAAGAAACCTCCTTCTATTGCTCGGTTGAGGAATGTTTTGATGAGGATTATCAAAATTACGGTATATATGTCTCTGAAAATCTTAATACTTGTTCATTTAAAAAATGCGAAATCTATGAGAGATGTATGAGACTTCATAATGATGATTTCTGTCCGATGGATTCTCAAAAGGAGAAAGAGTGGATTAAAGAGCAAGATGCATGGATGCAAAGTAAACGAAAACGAAAATCTGAGGATCAGGAGCCTTCTAATTCTAAGAAGTTGAAAGTTGTTGCAGAAGTTGTTGCAGAAGTGAATCAAATCATTTCTTATGAGTTTAATCTTTTAGATGGCAGTGAAGGAGTTTGGAAAATTCAAAGACTCAATAATGATGTTTCTGAGTATAATAAATTTTCTCAAATGCTTCAATATTTTGATAGAGATGATTTGATGAATCTTTGGGTACTTTACAAGAATAATTTTGGTGAAGTACATCCGAGATGATTATCATGAGAGGCGATGTATCATAATTTGAAGATTCTATTTGAGCCTACTCATGATGAACACGAATGGCAAGGACTACTACAATGGTCAAGTTACTCGTTGGTTTTATATCAAACTGTGGAGTTCATGTTTTAACTGCTTTTCGGACGATTATTTATATGCTTGTAGAAGGTGAATATCCTAAATTGAATAATCATCCGGAATTATTGCTCGGATGTTGAAGCCGGGTTGTTTCAAGATGTTATTGTCCTATGATAGTCAAGCTTATGACTTGTTGAAGAAGTATGAGAAGATACTTAAAAGTAAGTGTTTGGTTACATCCTCCACATCGATGTTTTGAGCTTAAAAGAAACTTGAGAATTACATTAGAATTTATCAAGTTTAGGGAGGATGTTGGGTTTAGGTTCCTTGGATGATGAATTACTCTAAGTAATGGAACCACGGACAAGCTTGAAGATAAACACGGATGAAGAAGTGTAACCATCGATGAAGTTAACCACGGCTAGTAGTATTAAGTAACGTGATAGTACATTGTAAGCCTTGCTAGTTTTCTATAGTCGGTTAGTTATTTGTATCGAGATAAATATGGAAAAGATATTTATCTTGTAGGTTACGTATTGTATATTGTATAGGACTCCTTAGCCTATAAAAGGAGGTCCTAGGCTGGGTTAGATATCGATGTTTTATATCTAAGGTCGATACACTTCAAGGTTGCAAAACCCTAATCTTGTAAGAGTATTAGTATTAATAAATAATATTGAGGTGTTGAATGTTAATTGTTCTTCTTCTTAAGATTAAGTATTAAATTCGCGTGATACTTAATAAGTTCTTTGTTCAAGTCGGTTTCTATATTAGATCGTTTGCTCAACTGGGATCAACATAGTAGGCGTAAGGTTTATAGTTTTAGAGAGAAAGTGGGAGAGAATATGAACTTTAGTGAGACAAGAAAAATGAATTATAAGCTCAACCCTTTGCCTTGGAAGGCAAAGGGTATTATAGTACAAACATGAGGCGCCACCTTTGGGGCATGGATCGGGGCATCACGATGGGTAAAGACACGTCCGTCCTCCACGGTGTTACTTAACTAACTACTTACTAACACTAAATGACCACGACTACGAGCTTTCTAACGAGTACATATACTTGAGGTGACCTACACTTTAAGTACTGGATTTTATAAATCCTAACATTACTCATCCTATCATGTTATGTTCACGTCTAACTACTTCCAATTGATTCAAGTGGGGGTTTAAGTCGCTAGGACAACATTTGGTCGGTTAATCATAACCTATCGGCAAAGGCTTCACAGGAGATCAAGCTACTACCCTTGAAAGTCCAGTTGTTTTAGTCCCTAAGCTAAGTCATTGAGTTACGCTACATGCAAGATTAGTAACAATGAGTGCCGGGCGCTAGCATCTTAGACACTCATCCCTAACTTAAGTTCATCCAAGCGACACGTGATCATTTGGTCGATTCGCAAGCGAAGAAGGTTAAATCGGTTGGTCAATTCTTACTCTTCCCACTCAGTCTACCTACTTGGGGTCAGTTGGTCAATTCTTCTAAGCAACTAGACACTACCGCCATTCAAAACTACCAAAACAAGGGTAGCTACCAACGAACTATGCATGCATACACTAGAAACAGTTATACGGAAATAATGTAAACGTAAACAAAACAATTAAGGAATCATAAGTAGGCTAGCACCAAAGGTTCTTAGCCGATCATATTAAAAGAAACAATCAATTCAATGTTTGACATAATGAAATACATGAATCGAAAGTAAAAGAAAAGATAATCGCTAATGCTTATTGTTGGGAGTGATTTCTCCTTGGAGATGGCTCTGTATGCTCTTCAAGATCGCCTTGGACCCTACTCACGTTCTCGATTTTTGGTGTGGGTGAATGATGTGAAATGCGAATTTAGGGCTTGTATTTATAGGCAAGATCTAGTTACGGCGTAACTTAAGTTGAGAATTACGCTGTAACCTTAATATTTCCATAATAAAGATCTCGTAATAGCTGGTTACGGCGTAACACATGGGATGAGTTACGCCGTATCTTCAATACAGGTTACAAGTGACATGATTACGCCATAATCATTGGAAGGAGTTACGGCGTAGCTTATAGCGGCGTGAAACATCTTTTGACCTAATGGGTTACGGCGTAATCCTTAGTGGGAGTTACGCCGTAATATGTTATTGAGCTGGCCTTTTGAGTCACGCATTAGCTACGGCGTAATGTGAGAGCGGAGTTACGCCGTAGCTTCTTCACAGTAGGCATACTATCATAAATCTCTTATAAAATCTTCAAATCCGCGTCTCTTTAGCTCCAATGCTCATAATTTGCCTGAAAGTGAAATATAAAGGAAAACAAGTGTAAATCCATATAAATGATATAAAATACGAGCATTATTGGGGGAAATTGACACTTAATATTCAAGACTATTTGATGTTATCAAATATCCCCCCACTTGAACTCTACTTGCCCTCAAGTAGACCTTATTAGATAAATTTCTAAAAAGATATCTCCCATTACCAGGAAAATATAAGTTTAAAAATCCCTTATGCTAGAATAAAATAAAGCCGAACACCTCACGAAATGGGAACAAAACATTCAAAATCTCTCAACTAGTTTAAGTGTCAATTTCGGGGTGATCACTCAAAACACAGTCATAGCATGTATTCTATCATAAGCTTGGCGGTTACACAAATCTCCACCACTGGAGTTAAGGACTAAACAATTCTCGAAGGCAATATGGGTAGACACGACATGGGTTAAGGGTGAATCATCATTACTAACATGTCACGGTGAAGTGGAAAAAATCAATGATACATGACCAAATCCATGGCCAAGACACCAAAGATTGCTCGCTTCATCACCTAGACACGCTTCATGACTAAAGCGTAGGATAAGACATGGGATATAATTGGTGTAAAGTCAAAATAACAAGCAAATAGTCTAAACCTATAACCAAGTCATCACCGCTTACCGTTCATCCAAAGTTCAAATTTCAAGGCTAAGAAACCGGATCATGATATACCAAGTAGATGTGCCATTAGCGGACGTCATGATGGGCACATTACCTGTTCTTCAACTGTTGGCGCAATTTACCAACTTCATTCTTCAAATGTAACCGAGGTGGCCTCCTCGATACTAAGTCTTTGATGAGGTCTAAACATAGTGCTTATAACTTTGCACTTTATAATAAACAATTAACTACAACTATTTTTTTTTCGAATCTTTTTTTTTACATCAAAACTAAACATAACATCCCCCCACTTGAGATGAACATAACATGAGAATCGGGGGTCTTCTATGATCTTGAATATATGTCTTTGTGAAAGCGTGATTTCGAACCTCTCTGTTGAACCTTGAACTTAGGCAAACAATGACTTCCGATCACAAATTAAGACTACACGGTAGGCTAAGGTGAAGGGGTGTATCGAAACAATATATATTAGGTGAAAAAAATGAAAGGAATGGCTCAGACATGTGTATCTAGGGGTATCTTTCACTAAAGGAGAGTGCAACAAAAGGGTTTAACATGGGGGTCGAAAAGTCGAGGTGACTAATCGATAGACACACAAGGATAGGCTATTTGGGTGATAATCCTATAATATTGCCTTCTTAAACTGAATATTCCAAATACATTGAGCTAACTCAACATACCTTCTTCTATGGTCTCGAAATGATGCAAATGCCACGTTCTAAAGTTTACAAGCTACCGACACACTCATAATTTGGTGGATTTGGGTAAATATTTGGAAACGGATAAGGCTAATCTCACCATATAATATCAAGGATTATAATGTGCTCGGCTAAGGTCTAATCTAGTTAGGTTAAGAAAAAATGTCAAAATTTTAAAAATGTTATAATTTTTTAAAATAAACTAGAAAAACGAGGACAAAATAAAGTTCAAGAGATAATTCTACTCCTTTACCCCCACTTGAAATGTACAAAGTCCCCTTTGTACTTGATTCACTCGGGAAACCAATAATAAGAAGTTTGTAGTATGTGGGTAACTCAAACGTATTAGGTTTGAGCACCGAGATCGTTCCGAACGAGGGTTGAATGGAATTTCCAACTCACGTCGCGATTATCGGGATTTGAATAAGAAAAGGGAAACTTATGATGAATTCTAAACTACGGGATAAGGAAAGTAAATGGGAAGCATATAAAACTCTAAATCTATAATGCAAATGCAAATTACGCAAATCTATACTAAAATGCAAATACGATATTAAAACGAAACGCGAATTAAAATGCAAGTCTAAAAATTATGAAAATCAAAGGGAAAATTATGAAACTATTTTTATAAAATCTAAGATAACTAAAGAGAATTATCAAAACTAATTTTGTAATTTTCTGATTATTTTTTTATTTTCTACAAATTTAAAACAATTTAAATCTAATTAATATTGTGAAAAATACCAAATAAAAGGGGAAAAATAGGAAAAATATTTTTATGCTTTTATATTTTTCTTAAACTGGGAAAATTGAAAAATTATTTTTGGAACTTTTTCTTAATTATTTGTAATAAAAGCTATTTAAAAATGACTAAAAACTGATTTAAATAATGAAAAATACTAAAAAGTGACTAAAAATTATGAAAAACTTAGAAAAATTCTAAAATATTATTCTAAAGCTATGAAAAATATAAAAACATGGGCTTATGTGTGAGAAAAGAGAGCTGTAGTGCAAACTGTTATGAAAATAAGCACTTTTAAATAAGCAAATAAGCACTAGAATGTACCAACTGATTACAAAAGCTAGATTATACTATAAATACTCTAAATCAACTAATTACAGCTACTCCTAACACCTAATAAGCAGTCTATCTATGAATGATGCTAACTGCTCTCTTAAGCAAATCAGCCTAATCCCCTATGTTTGAGCTTATCCACAGGCTTATATAATAAGCTAAAGTGAAAACCAGAAATGTGGGACTCAAGCCCACCTAGCAAAGAGTTTATAAACCAAATTTGAGCTTCTAATTATAAAAATAAGCCTTGTGCAGACACTGCAAGTTTTGATAAAAAGCTGTTTTGAGCAATTTTGACTTTCTGAGACAGTAATGAAATTTGACTTTCTTGAGTTTTGATTGATCCTAACTGAGTCTAAGTGATGTTTTAAAATGAAATTCCACCTAACTAAGCTACTAAAACAAGATCTAAACCTAAATGCAAGGTTTGTACTACTAAATCCAACTGATGTGAATTTTAAGAACAGAAGACTTTTGATTTTGACTTTCAGTAATGAAATATGCAAACTAAGGACTAACAATGATGCAAATATCATATATAAGCTTATATCACCCAAACTTAACCACTAGTCTAACCTTAAACTTAGAAATAAGCTCTATGCCAAACACTACTTACAAGACTGTATTGCAAATTTACCAATCAAAACTTAAATCTAACCCATAACAAGCATCAATACAGGTTCAGATTATCAGATTTGATCTAACATAAATGAATAAGACAGCAATGTAACACAGAAACCACAATTACAAAACTATGTAGACCTCAACAGATTAATATGCATCATAATAAACCAAGCTTTAACAAACCAAACACCATACATATAAGTGACAAAATGATGAATATAAGCTATGTCTAACTCAAGTAATGCAAGTAACTAATCTATAATCTTGAAGCGATATAAAAGTTGAATGAACACTTACGAGTCCAAGCTTATTCTATACTAGCGAGAACCATTCACACTAACCAATACCCATTCTCTATCCGCATCAAGCTCGGATCTGACCCGATTACGAACCGGTTACGCAATTAAACCCAATTGACATCCTTTATGCATCATTGACTTTCGTTGACTTTTCTTAAAACATGAAATTAAAGTGAATAGAATCAATGACAAACTCACATAAGCTTTCTTGAGCTTATGTGAGCTTAAAATAAACTAGTAGAAGCGGATGAAGCAGTAATGATTTTGAAAGCAGTTAACTAGGAATTGAAATTGAAAATGCAATTTTATTAATAAAGGAGTTTTACAAAGCTTGAAAACAAGATTACAAACTGAATTTAAAATGATTGATCTAATAAAACAGTAATTAACAGAAACAAATGGTAACAAAATCTCTAAAAGCTGTGAGAAATTGGACATCTTTCAACTGTGGAGAGAGTGGGTTTTTATAGCTGATCCAGGAGCTTGGGATTGATAATCAGAAGCATCTAGAGCTCTAATCTCGACCTTTGATTCATTCTCTTGTCACCATATCCATTCTACACCCTTGGATCAATATTGTGATGTGGCTTGGCCAATGAGAAAGCTCCTTTTGTTCAGCCTGTCAATCTTCAAGTACACACCCTCTCTGACTTGTCAGAATTCTTCTAGAAGCATTTAAGTGTACGGGTAATAGCTGGGAATTGAGGTAAATGGTGAAAGAAGGATTAAACAGTAAAAATGGTTGGCTCTGTTTGGGCGGGTTTGGTTTGTTTATTATATTTTGATTCTGGTTTGACCGGTTCTAGTGGTTTGACTCGGGTAATAATAGTGGGTAATGGGTTGAGGATAATAACCGGGTAAGTGTTTGGGCGCGCTGTTGGTTTGGGCCAAGGATAGGTTTGTGTTTATTTTTGGACCAAAGTGTATAAGGATTAGGCTTAGGATAAATGGTTTTAGGCTTAGGATATAATATGAACCATTTAGGTATATTAAGGACCAATCATGTATAAAATGAAACTTGAGGGACCAAGGTTGTAATTTCTGAAAATGTACTTCAAAGGGCCATTCTTGTCAATCTCAAATAATCCAAGGGTTGAACTTGTAAATTCTGAAACTTGAAGGATTACTTTTGCCAAAAGCTCAAAGTTCGGGGCCGATCTTGACATTTCTTCAAATATGATCAAATCTTCTAAAATCATCCTCGAGAATAAAATCTTCCAAAATGCACAATCCAGACCTTAGGCTCATTCAAACTCTCTTGATCTCTAGGTACTCGGTTCGTCTAATTTGGCTCCTTTTGTGTGTTTTACATATTCGTACTGCACAAGCACAAACTCGAAAACCACAAATATTAGCAATAAGCGGCTCTTTCTTGGTTATTTTGGGTCAATTTTGATAATGAAAAGGTATGTGTTTTAGCACATACCAAAATACCAGAACGAGACTATTGTCGTGTCCTCACGCAATCAATCAACTCACGCTTCTAAAACCAAGGTTTCAATCTCTTTCTACTAAACCTATGAAGAAGTAGCAAAGATTCCTCAAAAGAGATTAAGAAAGCCTTAATTCTAAAAGCATACATTTACCTTTTAATTCACATGTATAGATGTTACGATTAAGCACATTCGGTTATGAATGACGGTTTGTTGAACTTTCATGTCGATCAATAACTTTAACATTTTTCAAGCGACATGTTAGGATCACGGAGTAGAAAACACAACACAGTGAAGTGACCATACGGATAGAATACATCGTCACGATTTTCACAAGTCCCAAACTAAGCGTAAAATCGAAATCATTGTTAAATATGATTCTAGATGCTAACACTACCCATGGAAGTTACTTGTGTAATTACCTTTGCTCCCATTTTCCTTTTTCCTCTAGATTTTTTATTTTTGTGAGAAATGAATTTCTTCAAATTTCTCGTTTCGATAACTTTTATTCCGATAAAGATATAAAGCTAAGTCGATAATTAGTTATCCATCTTCTCTCAAGAACCATTGTCCCAAAAATGAGGTCCACATCAAGGAATATTTATTCACTTATACTTTTGATTTTTTCAATTTTCATAGATTTTTATTTTTATTTTTTTTTTATTTTTTTTTTCAAGTAAAAATGCTTTTACTTATACGAGCTATGAACTACGGAGCTTCACGGGGTAATTCCAAGACTATAGGCTTCATGAAATGAGGATCCCGGCTGGCTAGGCTAAGACCTCATTCAATCCTGGCTAAAGATCCAAGGGTCCGATCTCGACACCGCAGCTCATAACTTTACTTATTACTTTTCACTTATCACTTGCTTATTTATTTATTACGGATCCTTGATGTGTACCCAATTGATGCGTGCAAAACCGCCAAGGTTTCTCACACAAGCCTGCCACTTGTGAATGGCAGACCGTAAGAACCTTAAAACAGTTTGAACACGAATGCAATGAAGATCTGAGGAGTATAGTGTTTCCCCGGGTCGTTATGTCTGTCACAATTCTCAAATTCCGGTCATTTCTTAAAATTAAATATGCATCATATTAGTTCATTCATGGCATTTCATTTCACATTTAACGCGTAATTTTTATATTTAATAAACGTTATCGCGTGAGTTATTATTTTAAATATTTAATCCGTTACTTTCAAAAATGATCCCGACATATTTTTATATTTACATTTAGTTTATAAAAACTATATTTTGAGTTTAACTAGTGTTTTGAATTTATTTCGTATATTAATCGTTAAAGTTAACTTATTACGACGTGTTTCTTAAAAATTATACGATAATTATTTTATCACTCAAATTTCACAAGGAATGTATTTTTATAATTTTTATTATCTCATTACATTCTATTTTGATCTATTAAAAACTTACTTGTACCAAAAATCTACCATTTACTTTATAAGTTACATTTTCCTACACAACCTTTTACTTACATTTTATTTACAAAGTTTATGCAAGTAAAAAAGAAAAAAAAAATAAATAATATATTTTGGAAAACATATCCCCCCTAATCCGGTTCTAGGGGGGAAGAATTTCATTTAATATGTGTTGAATAATTATCCTTGAATGTATGCATATACACTCCAACTTTCATTTCACCATTCATTCATTTGTTAATAATTCAACAAGTTAGAAATTTTTTTCTCTCCTTTTGCTTCTTCCTCAAGACCGGCCATAGAAGGAGATTCAAGGGGATCACAAAATTTTTCAAGCTCAAGTGTCTTAAACAATCTAGATACACTCTTATTCTAGGTTTTGAAATAAAAACCAAGAGTGGTTAGGATTAACCTTGGTTCTTTGCACCTCATCATAGTACTTGTAAGCATGTTTCTATCATTTTTCATGTTTTCTTATCATCTCATATGTATCTTTTCATTTTTGGAGCAACATGCAAGACATATGTGATTTATACCATTTTACATGATTTTAGAGTATATATATATATTTATGGTCATCCTATAATTATCCCCTTTGGTATTCATTGGTCTTGATGGTGATTAGGAACCCATGACACCCTAAGAAGGTGTATGGTAGAATTAGATTAGCTTTGGAGTTGATTTGAAGGGATTAGAATAGGTTTTGTCCGAGAAAAACTATTTTCGATAAGTATAAAATAGGTTCTGTCCTTATTTCGATTTTCTGGAAAAACCAACAGTAGGCACGACCTTTTGGCCTTGATATTTAGAAAATATACTTTAAAACGAATCCGTGGCCGCTTGAACGGATAAAAACGGACTTATAACGAAGAAGTTATGGATTTTACAAGTTTGACGACGAAAAATATAATTTTCTGAAACTTCAGCATACTATTTTTAGTTTGTTCAGGTCAAAAACGAGTCCTAAGCTTCACAAATTATTTCGACTTATCAAAAATATATTAGTATACATTGATACGAAGCTAAGGACGTATTATCGTGAAAGCAGTTTGAAGCGACAAAGATATGCACGTTTTCATAAAATTGCCGTAACTATTATTTTACGAAAACTATATTATTTCTACGATACAAGTGTTACGGTGGTATAACGTCCCTGTTGAGGGCTGTTTTTAACCATGATGTGCAACTTTTGGGCGAAATGTCTTCTAGTAAAATCAAGTTCACCGCCATATTTTTCAAAGCGACAAGCCGTTTGTATAGCGGAGTTGTAGTAAATTAATTACGGATGTTCAAACTTGGCGAAACTCACTTTTGCACTACAATTAGCCAAAATCACTATCTTTAACCCTTATTACCTTTATGTTCGAGACCTTTTGGATGAAAACTCTGAACTGAAACTTTTAGATATCGATACAAACTTTCCAAAACCGTCGAGTTCGTTCTCTAACGTCGACGTACACTATTCACGACTATTTTTCCGAGCCATTTTGTTAATTTCATGATAATTCCGGCGACATTGTTTTGCGTCGAAAAGTGAAAATTTCACTATAAATCATTATAAAACCATTGTAGGATGACATTTGGCGTAAATACTTGTAAAGTCATTTTGAAGGTCAAGGCGTCAAAAGAGCATTTTAAATCGATAAGTATTATTTTCAAAACTACGCAAATGGTATAAATAACATCTGAAATGCATGCATAACATTACATTGCAACACCCCGAAAATCTTAATGACGGAAGACTAATTCGGGTGTTACTTGAATGGAGATCATAGTCAATAATCATAGAAAGCGACTCAAAAGAGGCGTTTTATTAAAATAGTTATCATTCATCGAAAACTCATTGTTTGTTACAAAATATTGCAAATAGATCAAGTGTTTTCCCAAAAGAAAGATCATGAGTTTGAAAGAAATGATAACATTTATGTTTTACACCACCGGATAAGCCTTGCCATGCCCGCTCCGCACCTTGGTCATAATCTTCACCGATTACACGAGATAACATGCTTAAAAGGTCAACAAAAATGTTGAGTGAAGTCCATAGGTTTAAAATAAGTTGAACACAAGTATAAGATCATGATCATTGTAAACTAACAATATCATAATGAAAATATCACAGATTATTATGCGCTAAGCTCATGAAACCAAGACTCATTGCATACACGAATTACCGATTGTGCGTAAATATGCCCCAAAGGAGGTAATAGCCAATTACCTAAAGAAATTCGATATAGTGCGCCCGGTTATTTCTCTATAACGAAGCGGGGTTCGTTATTCCCCATAGTACTATTCACGATATCTCGTTCACTCGCGGTGACTAATGGTTCATGATCGGGGACTTGTGGCTAACAACTTAGGCGGTACCAATAATCAAGAAGATCAAGCATTTATGAAAAACCCTTGTGTTCTAGTTTAGAGCATGTATCTCCCTCTGGGGTTTATAAAAATAAGTAAAAGCGAGGCTATGAACTCACCTTGATGATAATGCACACGCATAAAAATAGATCAAGCACAATGTAGCGGAGGTTCCAACTCGAAACCTAAAATGATGAGATGGCGAGTCTCGATAATGAGCATTTTGGTTCGCGACCAAAATAATAGAGCATTGAATATTCTTATTCAATAGATCATTGGATTGTCCAATCAATAGTGTGCGATCGTGATTAACGTTTTAAGTTAATTTACATGCTACATTGCCTTAATTAATGATCCTCACTTACGCATAAGTGAAATGTTTCCCCGTTGTGATCTTAATAGATTTGTTGAGTATTTTAACGTGTTTGAATAAATTCCCGTGTGTTTTATCGGACTTGATATATATATATAATTATAATCTTATAATATATATATATAAGTAATACATTGCCGTTATCCGAAAATAAAATACTCATATGGTCAAGATACTTGTTTTTACGAAGTTATTATGGGTTTATAAGTTTTTCTAAACTTTTCCGAATTTACACTTTTACCCTTGAGTTACAAAAGTGCAAGTTTAGTCCTTATACTATTAGAAAATGACACTTTGTACCCAAAATGTATTTTATATCAAGTCTTTCGAAATGACATTTTTAGTCCCTTGGTAAAACTGATTTCTGAAAGCTGACCCTCTAGGTTCCTTTTATCGCCTTCAACCTTTACTTTTCCAAACTTGTCATTTCTAACCCAAAGTTTATAATCTCTAGTTTAGGTACTTTACATATTCGGCCCTTGGGTTTCCATGCGTACATGCATGCGTATATATTGCCCTTGTACTTTCAAAATTAATATTTCTAGTCCTTAGACTTTTACAAAATATTTGTTTCACTTATAAGTGACCCTTTAACTTTTAAATATGTTACCTTTTGACCCGATACTCATTTGTTTTGCAAATTTGATCCGAACTACTATTGAAATAAACGCAAACTTTACAAAACTAGTACAAGCTTATCTCTAGCTTATTTCTTTAGCTTATTAGCTTATTTGATCACATTGGGCCGGGTTAGATCATTATTGGACTCGGATTAGGCTTATTGGGCTCGATAGTTGGGCTTTAGGCCCGTTTATCTAGGCGTGTGTTTAACGAAGTGTAGATGTGATAGTTATGTGCTCGTGTTGTGTTCTCAACATGTTAGACTAGTTTTTAACGTGTGACTATGTGTTGTGATCAAGCATACCATACGAGTTGTGTTGTAACGGTGCGCATATCATATCTAATGTGTGAGAACTAAATGTAAGCAAGAAATGAAAAGGAAACGAGTTGGGAGGGACTTACTTCACTCGAAATGAGTGGTGATGATACGTGTGAGTAGTGAACGAAAGGAATGACCAACGAGAACCCCTTGTTCTCCTTATAATGTTATTCGCCTATATTAATCCCAAGCTTTTCTAATTCTTTTCCGTTTTCCTCCTTACGCTTCTCTTAATACCACGATGGGCGATTTTATGAGTAAGAGATATGTTTGAGTTTTTGAAAGCTTATGTGAAGAAGATGTGTGTTTTTAAAGAAAGCATAAGCATGGCTTTTACATTATTTTACTTGTAGCTCTCCTAATCTCTACTTCATTAGACACATGTAGAAATGTATTTGTTTATGTTTTGTGTCTATGTTTCTTGGCGTGGGGTTGAGGGCAGCCAACATGTAAGGCATGCAATGCCTAGTCAAGTCAATTGAAACATAGTATCCATTGGTTAAGGAAGTCTTGGTTTGAGTCAAAGTGTGTTTAGAGTAGTATTTTATTGGCTTAGGGTGACTAAGTGTATGGGTTTGTCTCTTTTGATCATGTACACACGCAAAGGATTAAGGTCCAAGTAATGTTTGTGAATTTCTTCTTGTGTCGTGGGTGGTAGTAGCTAAGGACCCATGGATTATAAAGTCTTGGTTGAGTCAAATGGGGTTTAGTTTAGCTTAGGCATTTTTATAATTGCTTAGGGTGGCTAAATGGGTGGTTTTTGTGTCTCCTTTGTTCTTTTCTCACGACAACACATGGTTTCAAGAGAAAAGTATTTTTGTTTCTAGTTTGGTTCTTGGTTCTTGCTTCTCGTCCGGTTACAAAACAGAAACACAAAACATGAATGTTAGCTATATGTTTCCATTAGGTGGTTATGGGCTTGGGGTTTTTGGATCCGTTTAACGAGGCCCAAAAGGAAAGAATGAGAAAAATGGTGTTGGGCTAGAGATGCAATCCGGCAAAGGCCCAAATAAAGATATAGCGTGGGCTTGGCCCGGTTACAAGGCCCATTTACGTGTCGGGTTCGAGTGGTGAAAAGTCCAATGAGTTCCGAGGCCCAATACGGATATTATATATTTTATTATAATTTAATTGTAATTTTACAAATTTTACGTATTCATTACGTATTTTAAGGTTATCGGGATAGTGGGAAATTTATTTAGATCACAGCGGTATATTTATGAGCGCTCAAGTGCGTTGATCATGCATATGTCAAATGATATGCAAAAGTGATGTTTAGAAAATTTCATGACGAAATAGATCGTGTTTAATTCTTGATTAAAACGTTAAGTACATTGAAATTTTCCGGGAGCTTACATTACATTGCAACTCATTACACATCATATCATTCGTAATAGGTCCCGGTTAAAGCATCACATTATACCTCAGTGTGCTCACTTTTGTCATCACACCAGTTTACCAAGTGAGTAATCACATCCCCTTTTTACCGTTTTACTATATTTTGGGGCTGAATGCATGAACCATACTTGAATTAAATTGATACTTACTTTTGTGAACTCTTTTGACTAGAACTTGTGAACTTGAATCAACTCCTTGAACTTAATTACGAATTTATGACTTGTTGGAATTTATTGAATCGTACATGTTATGACCTTGACCTAAAGTCTCCTATGTTCGGAGCATATCTTTGGGAAGAGGCACCCAGTATATCTTTGGGAAGAGGCACCCAGTATATCTTTGGGAAGAGGCACCCAACATAACTTTGGGTAGTGGCACCCAGCTTAATTTGGTTTCATCAGTAGCATCCCTGAATTATTATATTCGTGGTACTATATTGTGAACTATTATGACCGCTTACAATTGACTACTTGACGCACTATATTTTTGTGCAATGGGTTGTGTACACACAGGTTGCAAGTTTTGTATGGGCGGAATTTGGAACTGAGTGGATACACAATGCCTTTGCTTTGAGAACTATTTTCGTTGACCGAAAGCTTTGAATATTTCTTACGAGTTTTCTTATTTCGCTAGACGTGTTTACTCACCAACTATTTTCATAGTTGACCCGTTTTTCTCTCATGCATTTCAGGTGATCGTTAGTAAGCTTTTCTATCAAGTCTTGCATAAAGAAGTTTTCACTTGTCGCTACAAGTCGTATGTAATAAAACTCAATATTTTGGAATCTAAACTTTGTAATATATTCACGATGCTGGCTAAAACGGTATTGTAATGGTGTAATATTTCTTTTAATATTAATGTTGGTATGTTCTATTATCTTGTGCTTATGTTCCTCCGTTACACCTCGTGTTTCGCCTCCGTGAGGTGTGACAATGTCCCGGTGTGCAATGGATTATCAAGCGAAAAGTGATCGCGAGATTTGAGCGGAAAAGGATTTGAATGTTATTATAACTACAGGAAAAGCCAACAAATTACAATGGCTTAAATGCAAGTTAAAGGAAATTAAAAAGATAAAATCTATTAAATAAACGCTATCACTATAATTAAAATGATGTTTTTGTTTTTATGTTTTTATAAAACTTAATCTAAAAACTACGTGACGTACAACTAAAAACGTGAAACTTGCACAAGATTAACCCTAAAAATATGAAAATGATGTTTTTACAAACCTAATGATAAAAGAAAATTTTTAGAAAAAGAAAATTATTTTTAAAACTAGTTATCTAATTAAAAACTATTTTTAACTATTTAATAATTACCTAAAATACAAGGAAATGTGAATTAAAGCTAGAAAAATAAAATTAAGACTTAGAAAAATCTAAAATATCAAAATAGAATTTTCAAAACTATTTTTGTATTTTTCGAATATTTTCTATTTTCTATGAATTTTAAACTATTAAAAACTAATTAAATTACTAAAATTACAAAATAAACTATAAAAATCTGGAAAATTACTTTTTTTACTTTTTATATTTATCTAAATCTAAGAAAATTGAAAAATTATTTTTTTGAACCTTTTCTAAATTTTTTGTATTAAAAGCTAATTAAAAATGCTTAAAAACTAATTAAAATTAAGAAAAATAGCAAAACAGCTAAGAAAAATCTGAAAATTTCAGGAAAACTCTAAAATAGTAATAAGAATCTAGGAAAAATGGAAAAACAGGTGGTTACTTGGAAGAATATGAAACTGATGTTACAAATGCTTATAAATAAGCACTAAAATAAGCCAAATGAACAAGACAAGCAACCCACTGATTACAGAAGCTATGAAATACTAAAATAACCAAAATGAAACTTAAATCAACAAGCTAAAACTCTTGAATAACAAAATAACACAGATTTGGTGATTTAAGTGTATAAGCTAAAACAGTTTTGTCCTATCTTGAAGCTTAAAAATAAGGTCTTGGATAAGCTAAGAACCTAAAACCAGATGTTGCAAACTCAAGTTGACCTAGCAGAGGGTTTGTAAACCAAAAATCACTACTCACAAGCTTTTATGAGCTTATGGGAAGCTCGCAAGATCTTGTCAAAGCGAAATGCAATGCATTGTGGCAAATGAGCTCTTTTGGCAAGGCGATCGAAGCTTGAGGAGCTTATGAAAATTTCCCAAAAATCATTTTCTTACTCTTGACCATTTCGGATTGTAAATACCAAAGTGCCAAAACTTTTAACCAAAGATAATTAAATAACACGTCTTCAAAGTTTTGCTCGAACCTATTTTTTGGCTTTTGACTTTTATAATGAAATGAAATCTTGACTTTTATGAGTTTTAATTCCAAATGACTTCCTGAGATTGATGTTTTATGATGTAATGAAAACTGAAAAAGGCTATGTTACTAACTCTTGTACCTGTGTGCAGGTTTTAAGAATCCTATCACTACTAATTTGACAACAAAAGGCAGATTTGAATGATTTTGACTTTCACAATTCCCAGGGCTCAAATTTATGACAGGAATTAACTAAGGAGGGCTAAAGGAGGCTAAGACAACTGATCTTAACCACCAAGCAGATCTGTAGCACAGGCTTAAAGCCTAATCCAAACACCCCTTTCCTAAACTGTTTTGCAATTCTTAACTAGAAATTCAATCTATTATAATTACCAATGCACAAGGTCTATCTAACCTAAGTCCACTAACTTAATTAGAACAAAATTAGGCAATAAATACTAACTTATAAAGGATGGAACAAATATGAGGCACACTGTTACATAAAGAGAATAAAAATCTATAACTCACAAATGGTCCAGCTCAAGTGCAGCTTACCACATACCCCATTCTACCACTGTACTTATCTATTCCAACCCATTCCAACTCTGAACCAACCCATTCTTACACTGCTTCAACCCAAATCACTTCCATATCAGCTTGACCAAAAATTCTTCAATGTTTGACTTTTGTTGACCAGGGATTAAAATTACTTGAAACTTAAGCTTAAGCTTACAAAAACTATGATAAGCTTGCATAAGCTTATTAGAGCTTATAAATAAGCTTTTGAAACCTTAATATCAGATTTTGAAATGGAAAAATTGCAACAGTTGACAATAAATCATGAAATGTAAACAAAAGCTTGATTTGATACTTGAGTAGAATTTTAATACACTGAAATCAGTTACTTTGATACAAGGAAGCTTTAAATTACAACTACGAATTTAATTAAGGCTAAGAAATTGAAAAACGACATATATTTTTAACAAAATAAAAACTAACTACCCATTCTTGCTTCCTCTTTGCCTCTTTTATGCACCAAACAGTTTCTCTCTCCTTTACGAGCACTTCCGGCAACAATATGAGCCATTGATTGGCTAGAATTCATCTTAGCCATTAATTTGGTTTTGGCGCCAATTTGCATTTTGATATTAGAGACAGGAAAGATGATGCATTAAATGCATTTGTAAGGTAGGTAAGGAGGGGGGAGACAAAGGTGGTGTAGGGTGGTTTTAGGTGGCTGGTGGTGGGAGCAGACAGGGTTGTCGGGTCAAGGGATTGGACCGTAAATGATTTGGGCCAAGGGGGTTTGTTTGGGCTTGGGTAATAATAGGATCCGTTTGGTTTGTTGAATTAATAACACCAAGGACCATTTTGCAATTCTTCCAAACTGAGGGACCAATCATGTAAATTATGAAGATGTAATCCAAGGACTAATGTTGCCAACCTTTAATAGACCAAGGTCTAGTTTTGACATTTTTGAAAATTCCCAAGGACTAATTTTGACCATTTTTGGATTTTCAGGGACTAAACTGTAATTTTCTCAAAACTTTTTGGATTTTTCCACCAAAGGACTAAATATGACAATTTATGATTCTAAAAGGACCTTTGGTGATTTTTCTTTTGAAATTATGTGCTCAGGGACTGTTTTTGACAACTTTTGAAACTTGGGGACTAAAGCGCAATTTTGGAAATTTGATATGTTTTTCATCGATTTTGATATTTTGCATTTAAAACACATAAAACAACGATTTGCGATATTTTCATCATTTTGATGTGTTTGAGTGTTTTCGAGATGATTTTGCAGTTTATATTGTACAAAATGATGAGTATTTAGACACTCATCAATCCCCCATCGAGATATTGCTAGTCCCTAGCAATGATTTGAGAAAACATAATGGATTTTAATCTCTTTACCAAAAGCCATTACTTACGGAGTAGCCAAATGTTTGAGTTCAAGTAAGAACCATGGTACACCGATAACCATGTGATTTTGAGCAAACCACCGACTTTCAACGGATTTGATTTGTCTTTACGAAGCCGTTTGCTCGGACTAGCCAACTCTTAGATAAATTATCAATATTATCTTTGGTGAGTGATTACCAATTATGGTTTTTCCATCGCCTTTACCACAAGCCATAATCTTGCGGGCTAGCCAACTCTTCACTTTTTAGGATATGGTGAGTCGAATACCATACAATTTTGGGCAAATTGCAAGCCATATAAACGGTTTGAGATATCTTTACCAAGAGCCGTTTGCTCTGGATTAGCCAATCCTTTGTCTTCTGAGACATGGCGGATGATAACGGATGAGAAAGTGTAGAACACTTACTCCAAAAAAAATTTTGGCCAAAACGGGATTAGGCGGTATAATTACATGATAAAATTCGTGAGAATCCCCCGCCCCCACACTAGAGATGAATATTGCCCTCAATATTCAAAGTACCGGCGGTTATGCCGAGAAAAAGAACGTAAAGGGAAATACTACGCCATTATTTAGAAAGAAGATATATATATATATATATATATATATATATATATATATATATATATATATATATATATATATATATATATATATATATATATATATATTTTATGACATGTTTATATACAACATGTGGGGCAACCCCCACACTAGGATGGTACACACGGGTGAAAACCCATGTTCACTCTTGTTTTTATTACCGAGTCGCTAGGTTGACTCGACCCAGATTAATTTGTTCATGGGAAAGTAGCGTGGAAAACCAATCTCGATCGGACTTTCGTTCACAATGTTGATAAACATTTGAAGCACGTGAAAGTTCCACACCGATGAGATATACATAGAACCGGCTCAAAATGATAAGTGAAAATGCCGGGTCGAAGATAGTGTCTTCATTCCCAAAGGGTGAAGATGAAGGAAATCACAAGATATTTGAGGAAAGGAAGAAGGTCTTGATAACAATCAAGATCCATTCTTCATCCTCAAATGTAGACGTATCGGGAGGAAGGGTGAAGGTAGTATCATTAATAAGCAAACTCATACGATATAGTACACCTTCCTCCGAGCCAATATCATCCTCAAGATCAAAATAGAAATGATCATGTTCTGGAGGAGATATGTCATGAGAGACTTCACCGGAGAACTCTTTATGAAGAGAATCATTCACATGAGGTGAATTTGTGAACTCTTGTTCCATCGTGGGCTCATCACTATCCTCAATCTGAGTATCAAAGAGTGGATTCTCAGAGATTAAAGTGAATTCAGAATCGAATTCAAATAGAGGATTGGTGAAAGTAGCTTTGAATGTTTCGGGAACAAAGTGATCAACATTCTCATTTGGATTGTTGGGATAAGAAGTGAGTGAACGATCATTGTCAAGGAGACTTCGGTCTCTCCGGATCGGCTTGAAATCAAAGAGTGGATTGATGTGAGTGAGTTCACGGAGAACTCCTCAAGAAGAGGTCGACATCAGTTGTGGAAGTGATGCTTCAACGTACTCGATGTTTCCAAAGGAAGCACAATCGTCGCTAAAATCGGAGAAAGTTTCCAAATGATCATTTGAACACTCAAGAGGGAAGAAGAATCACACATATGATCAAAGTTCCTGTGACTCTCGGGATTGGGACAAGGTCCTTGTCACACCCCAAATTACTTTTGCGTGGAATGGAATTCACAGGGATTGTTGTCATAGCATCACGATTCTGAGATATATTGAGCGACCTAAAGTGTCGTTTAAAAAGAACATCGTTTGATTTAATAAAACAATCGAGTTTACAAAGTTCGGGTCCCAAATGAAAATCAACTTGTGCGGAAATAAATTTGTTACAATTCAAACGATGTTTAAAGTGAGTAAAACCAAGTGAGGCAGCGTCGTCACCGCGACTCGAAGATGTGTCCACATGCATGCCATGAAGTATATGCCTTAGATACGAGATAAAACATGCTAAAAGTGTCAACACAAAGGTTGAGTGAGTTCATAGGGTTTGTGTTGAAATGTAAAACCTTTCAAAAAAAATCGTTTATGCAGCAAAGGCATTGTAAATCCACTCAGTTCCAAGTTCCGCCCATACAAAACTTGTAACCTGTGTATTCACAACCCATTGCCAAAATGTATATAGTTTATGTTCAAGCGCATAATGTCAAATGAATTCACATAATAGTGCATGACTTAATGTATCAATGTTTACTTGACATAATTATACCAAGACCATCAGTTCAATGAATGTACCAAGACCATCGGTCAATGAATATACCAAGACCATCGGTCAATGAATATACCAAGACCATCAGTCCAATGAATATACCAAGACCATCGGTCCAATGAATATACCAAGACCATCACCAATGAATATACCAAGACCATCGGTCAATGAATATACTATGGAAATACTACGTATGGTATCTGTTACTTTGCATGACTAACATTCGATTCGGATAAACATATAATTTGCAAATAGTCATGACTGTAATAAACATTATTGAGCATGCATCTCCCCCAAAGAGTTTCATAAATAATTAAAACGAAAAAAAAGTGGGGCTATGACTCACAGTAATCCTTAAATGTTTAGAGTAACTATGAAAGTAAATGAAAATAGTTGAGCATGTATCTCCCCCAAAACAGTTATGAAAGCAAGTAAAAGTAGGGGCTATGAAACTCACTTGGTAAAATGAGGCGATGACAAAAGTGAGTACACCGAGATGTAGTGTGATACTTTAATCTGGACCTATTACGAATGATATGATATGTAATGAGTTATGATGTTATGATATGCATGCATTTCGTATGTTATTTATACCATTTGCGAGTTTTGAAAATAATACTTATCGTCGAAAATACTCTTTTGACGTCTTGACCCTTCAAAATTACTTTACAAGTATTTACGTCAAAATGTCATCCTACAATAGTTTTATAATGATTTATGGTGAAATTATCACTTTTCGTAAGTAAAATAATGTCGCCGGAAATTTCATAAAAGTGACAAAATGGCTTTGAAAAACTAGTCGTAAAATGGTGTCGTCGATCGTTAGGAAAGCGAACTCGATGGTTTTGGAAAGCTTGTATCAAAATCTAAAGTTTCAGTTCAGGAGTTTTCGACATAAAGGTCTCGATCATAAAGATAATAAGGGTTAAAGATGGTGATTTTGTCTAATTGTTGTGTAAAAGTGAGTTTCGCCAAGTTTAAGCATCCATAAATAATTTATTAAAACTCCGCTATACAAACGGTTAGTCATTTTAGAAAATATGCTTGGCGATCTTGACTTTACTAGGAGACATTTCGTTACAAAAGTTCCACATCATTGTTAAAAACAGTCTCCAACATGGTCGTTTCATTACCGTAACACTTGTCTCGTAAAATAATATAGTTTTTAGAAAATAATAGTTACTGCAATTTTGTAAAACGTGCATATCTTAGTCGTTTCAAATCCGTTTTCTCATTATAATCGTCCTTAACCGTATCGAAGTATACTAATATATTTTTGATAAGTCGAAATAATTTGTAAAGCTTAGGACTCGTTTTTGACTCAAATAAAACAAAAACATGTTGCTGAAATTTTTCAGAAAATATATATTTCGTCGTCAACTTGAAAAATTCATAACTTCTTCGTTATAACTCCGTTTTTATCCGTTCAAGCGGCCACGGATTCGTTTTAAAGTATATTTTCTAAATATCAAGGCCAAAATTTCGTGCCTACTGTCGGATTTTCCAGAAAAACAAAATAAGGACAGAACACTTTTGTAACTTGTCGAAAATAGTTTTTCTCGTACTAAACCTATTCCAATCCCTTCAAATCAACTCCAAAGCTAATCTAATCCTACCATACACCTTCTTAGGGTGTCATGGGTTCCTAAACATCATCAAGACCAATAACTAACAAGGGAATAATTATAGGATGACCTTATATATATATAACACTAAAAATCATGGTAAAAATGGTATAAACAACACAAGTCTTGCATGTTTGCTCCAAAAATGAAGAGATAAACATAAAATGAAGATGAACTATGTAAAATGATAAAAATATGCTTACAAGTATTATGATGAGGTGCAAAGAACCAAGGTTAGCCTAAACACTCTAGGTTTTATTTCAAAACCTTATTAAGAGTATTATCTAGATTGTTTTAACACTTGATCTTGAGAAAAAAAATGATGATTTCTTGCTAACACCTTGATGATAACCGGTTCTAGGAGGGTGAAACAAGAGAGAAAAAATACCAACTCTTGAAATAATGTGGTGAATGAAGTGAAGATATTAAGGTGGAGTATAGATATATACTATCAAGAAGAATTTTTTTTCACCAAGAATTAATGGCCAACCCATAGGGCGGATTTTGGGGATGCATATCTCAACATATATATATATTTTTTTCTTTATATAATATGTATAATTTGTAAAATGTGTAAGTGAAAGGTGTAGGTAAAAGGTAACTTGTAAGGTTTAATATACATTTGTGTATTTAGGGTAATTTTAGGTGAAAGTAAATTTTAATAGATCAAAGTAGAGTATAATGATATCATAAAATTGTAAAATACATTCCTTGTGAAATTTGAGTGATATAAAATTACCGAGTAGTTTTTAAGAAAAACGTCGTAATAATATAAATTTAACGATTTATATACAAAATAAATTCAAAACACTAGTTAAACTCAAAATATAGTTTTATAAACTAAAGGTAAGTATAAAAATATGTCGGGATCATTTTGGAAGTATCGGATTAAATTTTCAAAATAATAACTCACGCGATAACGTTTATTTAATATAAAATTTAGCGTTTAATTTGAAATGTAAAGTCATGAATGAACTAACATGATGCAAATGATGTTAATGAAATGTAGACTAAACTTAGTCCATATGAAATGTTCGTGATGATATGATCATGAATTCGCCGCTAAACCATAAAGGTTCTGCAATTTGGAACACGTAAACCTAGTTTACGATAAATGATGAAATTGTGAACTTGAGAAATGACACGAAATTGCGAGTTGTCACATTCGCCCATCAAAAAGGAATTGATCCACGAATTCGGTTCGTGTTGGTCTATCGAATTTTTGAGTTTGTGATGAATATCGAGGAGAAGACACGGAGAAGTGTCGTTACGGTTATCGATGATTGAGGCGTATAAAACATCATAGTAAAGAAAATATCGGATGAATCTCTTATAAGTAACACTTTGAATTGGAACATGTGAAAATTTTGCTTGCACTAAGATTTATAAATAACCGCTCCCAACATAACGTGATCCCTTCAGAATTAGACATAGTTAGCTAGGCTATGCATAATTAAGGAACGATGACGTGACGTTCGGTTTAGTTGTTATAACTCTCAATGTTTACAAGGATTTAAACAGTGTCGTTACAATGATAGTTAAAGTAAAAGGAATTAAAATTCTCGTAAATAGTAACAAATCGGAAAGAAAATAAAGTACGATAGATGAGAATATTTTTACAACGAGTGGTTTAGCAAAAGTAGTACATCTTAAATTATAAAGATTCGGATACGATGGAAAACATAAACTTAGTACGACATAGTACATAAGGAGAAATAAGATTGTTAGTTTCGAACTTCTTGGTCTTCGCGTCGTTGATACCTTGACGAGCTTCTCCTCCTCCTAACATGTATGCATTCCATGAGCACCTTCAACTTGTTGACCTTGGTTTTGAGGACATTGGTTCCGATAGTGTCCTTGCTCCCGCATCGTAACATGTAACCATGGCCTTGCCTCTACAATTCCCGGCAAGGTGTCGATTGTTGACACTTGTAGCACTTAGCGGGACAAAGACCCGTGTGATGATACTTACATCGATTACATAGTGGGTAGGTTCGGCATAACCTCGCCTTCTATTGGTGCGGCAACATATACCATTGCGTTTCTTGCCCTCTTTTACATTGTTGATGATGGTTAGTGTTGCGGTTTTGGTTGTTGTTGTTATAATCTCCTTGGTCGTTTTCCCATTTCCTTTTGTTGTTGTTGAGTTGGTTATCGTCGTTGTTGTTGTTGTTTTGGTTATTGTGATAGTTGGTGCGGTTGTTGGGGTTGTTGTTGTTTTGGTTGGTGTTGGTGTACTTACCTCTCTTCACTACCTGGGCCATGAGCTTTTGAGACAATCGAATAGATTCCTCAATCGTTTGCGGATCAAAGGAAGTCACGTCACCTTGAATAATTTCGGGAAGTCCTTCAATGAAAGCCTCCAGTAGCTTCTCATTATCCGAAACCATAGATGGGCATAACACGGCCAATTCTTGAAACCTTCGAATATAAATATCAATGTCGTACCCAATAGTTACCAACTCATAGAATTCGGTCTCCAACTTTTTCACTTCCGTACGAGGACAAAACTTCTTTGTTACTAAACCCTTGAATTGCTCCCAAGTAAGCTTGAAAGCATTCTCCATTCCCATCGGTTGAGCATATGAGTTCCACCACGACAATGCTCCATCGAGTAGTGTACTTGTAGCAAACTTGACCTTACTATCATCCGGGCAATTACACAGCAAAAACACGGACTCCAATTTCTCGAACCATCGCACCATGGCAGTGGCTCCTTGATCCCTTTAAACTTGGTGGGATCTCCACTTTTGAAATCCTTGTAAAACGACTCTTAACTCCGGATCCTCCTGCATTTCCGATGAAGAAGAAGCCTTGCGGCTTGACGGCCATGACCTCGGCGATGCAGAGCAGCCGCCACCGTTTCCTTTCAATCCTTAATGCCTCGCTACACTATCCCTTACCAACTTTTGAATAGCCGCTTGTGTCATTTCAGTTTGTGGCTTTCTTCGGTGCCATATCTTCTTCAAAACAAGAGGAAATGTGAGACGTAGCAAAATCCGATGTTAATAATAAACGCTCCAAAGAAATGTGATAAGAAATGATAAGTTTGAGGTTATTTTTCAAAATGATCGACGGTTTCCGAAAAGATGGGTTATGAGGTGTTGTAAGTGCTTCAAATGTATGGTGGTTTAGTGACTTAATTTGTGAATAAAGTGTAACTCGACATGTTAGTGGTGAAACAAAAGGAGTGAGAGTGACTTCGCCCTATTCAAAGGTTTATCTCGGCATTCGACGTTATCGGTGATGAATCAGTTGATATAAAAATTGTGATAGGGAATGACAAGGAATTCTCCACATTAGAGTATGAAGAAAGAATAATGGAATGGGCATTTAAAGGCATCCATGTGACAATCGATATGAAATGAGAGTAAATAACTCGAAAAATGTACGTATAAACCGCATGTAAAGTGAACATGCACTTGTGATGAAATGATGAGATGCTATGATGATGTAGTTATAGTCTAGGGTCAATGATGCAACCTAGTTCTCTATAACCGAAGCTCGATGCCAATCTGTCACACCCCAAATTACCTATTTTGCGTGGAATGGAATTCACGGGATTGTTGTCATAGCATCACGATTCTGAGATATATTGAGCGACCTAAAGTGTCGTTTAAAAAGAACATCGTTTGATTTAATAAAACAATCAGAGTTTACAAAGTTCAGGTCCCAAATGAAAATCAACTTGTGCGGAAATAAATTTGTTACAATTCAAACGATGTTTAAAGTGAGTAAAACCCAAGTGAGACGCGTCGTCACCGCGACTCGAAGATGTGTCCACATGCATGCCATGAAGTATATGCCTTAGATACCTGAGATAAAACATGCTAAAAAGTGTCAACACAAAGGTTGAGTGAGTTCATAGGGTTTGTGTTGAAATGTAAAACCTTTCAAAAAAATCGTTTATGCAAGAAAGGCATTGTAAATCCACTCGGTTCAAGTTCCGCCCATACAAAACTTGTAACCGTGTATTCACAACCCATTGCCAAAATGTATATAGTTTATGTTCAGCGCATAATGTCAAATGAATTCACATAATAGTGCATGACTTAATGTATCAATGTTTACTTGACATAATTATACCAAGACCATCAGTTCAATGAATGTACCAAGACCATCGGTCAATGAATATACCAAGACCATCGGTCCAATGAATATACCAAGACCATCGGTCCAATGAATATACCAAGACCATCGGTCCAATGAATATACCAAGACCATCGGTCCAATGAATATACCAAGACCATCACCAATGAATTTACTATGGAAATACTACGTATGGTATCTTGTTACTTTGCATGACTAACATTCGATTCGGATAAACATATAATTTGCAAATAGTCATGATCGTAATAAACATTATTGAGCATGCATCTCCCCAAAGAGTTTCATAAATAATTAAAACGAAAAAAAGTGGGGCTATGACTCACGTAATCCTTAAATGTTTAGAGTAACTATGAAAGTAAATGAAAATAGTTGAGCATGTATCTCCCCCAAAACAGTTATGAAAGCAAGTAAAAGTAGGGGCTATGAAACTCACTTGGTAAAATGAGGCGATGACAAAAGTGAGTACACCGAGATGTAGTGTGATACTTTAATCTGGACCTATTACGAATGATATGATATGTAATGAGTTATGATGTTATGATATGCATGCATTTCGTATGTTATTTATACCATTTGCGAGTTTTGAAAATAATACTTATCGTCGAAAATACTCTTTTGACGTCTTGACCCTTCAAAAATTACTTTACAAGTATTTACGTCAAAATGTCATCCTACAATAGTTTTATAATGATTTATGGTGAAATTATCACTTTTCGTCGTAAAATAATGTCGTCGGAAATTTCATAAAAGTGACAAAAATGGCTTTGAAAAACTAGTCGTAAAATGGTGTACGTCGATCGTTAGGAAACGAACTCGACGGTTTTGGAAAGCTTGTATCAAAATCTAAAAGTTTCAGTTCAGGAGTTTTCGACATAAAGGTCTCGATCATAAAGATAATAAGGGTTAAAGATGGTGATTTTGTCTAATTGTTGTGTAAAAAGTGAGTTTCGGCCAAGTTTAAGCATCCATAAATAATTTATTAAAACTCCGCTATACAAACGGTTAGTCATTTTAGAAAATATGCTTGGCGATCTTGACTTTACTAGGAGACATTTCGTTACAAAAAGTTCCACATCATTGTTAAAAACAGTCTCCAACATGGTCGTTTCAGCTACCGTAACACTTGTCTCGTAAAATAATATAGTTTTTCAGAAAATAATAGTTACGGCAATTTTGTAAAGCGTGCATATCTTAGTCGTTTCAAATCCGTTTTCTCGTATAATCGTCCTTAGCCTTGTATCGAAGTATACTAATATATTTTTGATAAGTCGAAATAATTTGTAAAGCTTAGGACTCGTTTTGACTCAAATAGAACAAAACATGTTGTTGAAATTTTTCGAGAAAATATATATTTCGTCGTCAACTTGAAAAATTCATAACTTCTTCGTTATAACTCCGTTTTATCCGTTCAAGCGCCACGGATTCGTTTTAAAGTATATTTTCTAAATATCAAGGCCAAAATTTCGTGCCTACTGTCGGATTTTCCAGAAAAACAAAATAAGGACAGAACACTTTTGTAACTTGTCGAAAATAGTTTTTCTCGTACTAAACCTATTCCAATCCCTTCAAATCAACTCCAAAGCTAATCTAATCCTACCATACACCTTCTTAGGGTGTCATGGGTTCCTAAACATCATCAAGACCAATAACTAACAAGGGAATAATTATAGGATGACCTTATATATATATAACACTAAAAATTATGGTAAAAATGGTATAAACAACACAAGTCTTGCATGTTTGCTCCAAAAATGAAGAGATAAATATAAAATGAAGATGAACTATGTAAAATGATAGAAATATGCTTACAAGTATTATGATGAGGTGCAAAGAACCAAGGTTAGCCTAAACACTCTAGGTTTTTATTTCAAAACCTTATTAAGAGTATTATCTAGATTGTTTTAACACTTGATCTTGAGAAAAAAAAATGATGATTTCTTGCTAACACCTTGATGATAACCGGTTCTAGGGAGGGTGAAACAAGAGAGAAAAAAAATACCAACTCTTGAAATAATGTGGTGAATGAAGTGAAGATATTAAGGTGGAGTATAGATATATACTATCAAGAAGAATTTTTTTTTTTCACCAAGAATTAATGGCCAACCCCATAGGGCCGGATTTTTGGGGATGCATATCTCAACATATATATATATATATTTTTTTCTTTATATAATATGTATAATTTGTAAAAATGTGTAAGTGAAAGGTGTAGGTAAAAAGGTAACTTGTAAGGTTTAATATACATTTGTGTATTTAGGGTAATTTTAGGTGAAAGTAAATTTTTAATAGATCAAAGTAGAGTATAATGATATCATAAAAATTGTAAAAATACATTCCTTGTGAAATTTGAGTGATATAAAAATTACCGAGTAGTTTTTAAGAAAAATGTCGTAATAATATAAATTTAACGATTTATATACAAAATAAATTCAAAACACTAGTTAAACTCAAAATATAGTTTTTATAAACTAAAGGTAAGTATAAAAATATGTCGGGATCATTTTTGGAAGTATCGGATTAAATTTTCAAAATAATAACTCACGCGATAACGTTTATTTAATATAAAATTTACGCGTTTAATTTGAAATGTAAAGTCATGAATGAACTAACATGATGCAAATGATGTTAATGAAATGTAGACTAAACTTAGTCCATATGAAATGTTCGTGATGATATGATCATGAATTCGCCGCTAAACCATAAAGGTTACGCGAATTTGGAACACGTAAACCTAGTTTACGATAAATGATGAAATTGTGAACTCGAGAAATGACCTGAAATTGCGAGTTGTCACAGTCCTCAACACTAGACTTTATGAATTCGTCGATTCCTTTTCGAGAACAGTGTCAAGATGCTCGTCCCCATGTTTAGAGAGTGAGTGGGAGCTTGGTGTGATAGCGATTGTTTGAGATGGAATCTCAACTTTGGGATATCAAGCGGTCGAGGAGTTGAGAAATATTATCTCTAAAAGGATAAAACTCTCTCGTCATCATCATACAGAGCGGCCTTAAGAAATTGGGAACGTCTTAGAGCTGCATGCTCTAGGACTAATAATTCCTCCCTAGATTGGCGGGCCTCTCGCTCTTCGGCAAGCAATTATCCCATGGTCTTTTCACCACTCACTTGATCCTTAAAGTTTTGCATCATATCATTAAGTGTTTTCATTGTGGTTTCAAAATCTTGGGAGATTTCATGAGATAACGGCTCAGGTGGAGTTTGAACCGTATGGTGTTGTGGAGGTTGAAAATTTTCAAACATGTAAGGGTCATGATTGTTACAAGGAGCTGGGTTCCCTATTTGACAATCGGTGAAATGGGGACCTCACAGTACTACAAAACAAAAGCTGTTGAGTTTGACCAGTGAATCATATGGATTTTGGTTATAACCAAAGTTCGAGCATCATTGGAAAGCTGTTCATAAACAAACGTGTTTAGGATTGACACTCAAATCCTTGGTGAGGACCTCCACAAAATTCACAACAAAAGCTGTTGGTTATATGAAGATAAGTCGGTGGGGTGGGTAATTGGAGAAATTTGAGGGTCGTTAAATGAGTTCGGATTAGGATCATAATCAAATGAATTCCTTGAACCACAAAACAAACAACTCCGTTATGGATATCATTACCACATTGTACACATGTACACCAACGGCGGGGTGAACCAAAGAGGCTCACCACAACCGACACAAGGAATAAGCGATTGCATTTGATAGTTATGAAGAGGAATCGGTTTATTCAAAGGATCAACAAAACCAACATGGTGATCGAATGACTATCAAGACTCGAAGAACATTTAGAAAAATCGGGAGGTGGGACAAGTGGCGTGCTCGAGAGCTAGCAATTTCCACCACTTCCGTTATGGTCTCGGTTACGGTTCTTGAGAAGCGTGAAGATTGGGCAAGTCATTCTTGCTAATCACCGGTGTTTGAGCGGGTTCATCGTAATCAATTCTAATTCTCGACCTTTTTCATCGGCTTGAATTTGTTCGATTAGATTCGGGCTCTATCTTCAAAGAAAGTGTCCTCGTAATCCTCGGTGGGTGCTTGGGGTAGTTCAACGTTTGAGCGGTTTGTCAAGATTAGAATGTATTTCGAGGTTGTGGCGGGTGGTCGAAATAACTTTGAAAAGAATTTTTGATGGATAATTCGCACAATTGCAAAATTAAACGAACTAGGCCCTTCACACCGCTCACACACATTTTTGACGATGAAGTTGACGATTGTCGACATAAGAATTAAACATATAGATGATTAAGAAGAGAATCAAATGGTTGAGAGGATACGAAGAATAGAATTAAGCGGCAAAGAGGGTAAGAGAAATAGAATCAACGAATAAGAGGAATGAGAAGAATATTTTGTGTTTTGGATAAGAAAATATAAACATATCGAGATGGATGGTATGAACAAAGAGTGAATATCCGAATCACTAATCGCTAGGCGTAAGATTATCGTACGACTCCCGGCGTGCGCTAAAATTTGATGCGCAAAACCGTCAAGGTTTCTCACACAAGCACGCCACTTGTGAATGGCGGACCGTAAGAACCTTAAAACAGTTTGAACACGAATGCAATGAAGATCGAGGAGTATAGTGTTTCCCTGTGTCGTTATGTCCCGAAATGTGCGATGGATTATCAAACAAAAAGTGATCGCGAGATTTGAGCAGGAAAAGGATTTGAATGTTATTATAACTACGGAAAAGCCAACAAATTACAATGGCTTAAATGCAAGTTAAAGGAAATTAAAAGATAAAATCTATTAAATAAACGCTATCACTATAATTAAAATGATGTTTTTGTTTTATGTTTTTATAAAACTTAATCTAAAAACTACGTGACGTCTGACTAAAAGCGTGAAACTTGCACAAGATTAACCCTAAAAATATGAAAATGATGTTTTACAAACCTAATGATAAAGAAAATTTTAGAAAAAGAAAATTATTTTAAAACTAATTATCTAATTAAAACTATTTTTAACTATTTAATAATTACCTAAAATACAAGGAAATGTGAATTAAAGCTAGAAAAATAAAATTAAGACTTAGAAAAATCTAAAATATCAAAATAGAATTTTCAAAACTATTTTTGTATTTTTCTGATTATTTTTCTATTTTCTATGAATTTTAAACTATTAAAAACTAATTAAATTACTAAAAATTACAAAATAAACTATAAAAAATCTGGAAAATTACTTTTTTACTTTTTATATTTATCTAAATCTAAGAAAATTGAAAAATTATTTTTTGAACCTTTTACGAATTTTTGTATTAAAAGCTAATTAAAATGCTTAAAAACTAATTAAAATTAAGAAAAATAGCAAAACAGCTAAGAAAAATCTGAAAATTTCAGGAAAACTCTAAAATAGTAATAAGAATCTAGGAAAAATGGAAAAACAGGTGGTTACTTGGAAGAATATGAAACTGATGTTACAAATGCTTATAAATAAGCACTAAAATAAGCCAAATGAACAAGACAAGCAACCCACTGATTACAGAAGCTATGAAATACTAAAATAACCAAAATGAAACTTAAATCAACAAGCTAAAACTACTGAATAACAAAATAACACAGATTTGGTGATTTAAGTGTATAAGCTAAAACAGTTTTTGTCACTATCTTGAAGCTTAAAAATAAGGTACTGGATAAGCTAAGAACCTAAAACCAGATGTTGCAAACTCAAGTTGACCTAGCAGAGGGTTTGTAAACCAAAAATCAGCTACTCACAAGCTTTTATGAGCTTATGGGAAGCTCTGCAAGATCTTGTCAAAACTGAAATGCAATGCATTGGGCAAATGAGCTCTTTTGGCAAGGCGATCGAAGCTTGAGGAGCTTATGAAAAATTTCCCAAAAATCATTTTCTTACTCTTGACCATTTCAGTTATAAATACCAAAGTGCCAAAACTTTTTAACCAAAGATAATTAAATAACACGTCTTCAAAGTTTTGCTCGAACCTATTTTTTGGCTTTTGACTTTTATAATGAAATGAAATCTTGACTTTTATGAGTTTTAATTCCAAATAGTACTGAGATTGATGTTTTATGATGTAATGAAAGCGAAAAAGACTATGTTACTAACTCTTGTACGTATGCGAGTTTTAACAATCTATCACTACTAATTTGACAACAAAGGCGATTTGAATGATTTTGACTTTCACAATTCCGGGCTCAAATTTATGGCAGGAATTAACTAAGGAGGGCTAAAGGAGGCTAAGACAATGATCTTAACCACCAAGCGGATCATGTACAGGCTTAAAGCCTAATCAAACACCCCTTTCCTAAGCATTTTGCAATTCTTAACTAGAAATTCAATCTATTATAATTACCAATGCACAAGGTCTATCTAACCTAAGTCCACGAACTTAATTAGAACAAAATTAGGCAATAAATACTAACTTATAAAGGATGGAACAAATATGAGGCACCTTTGTTACATAAAGAGAATAAAATCTATAACTCACAAATGGTCCAACTCAGTGCGATTTTACCACATACCCATTCTACCATCTGTGCTTATCTATTCCAACCCATTCCAACTCTCGAACCAACCCATTCTTACTTTGCTTCAACCCAAATCACTTCCATATCGACTTGACCAAAATTCTTGATGTTTGACTTTTGTTGACCGAGGATTAAAATTACTTGAAACTTAAGCTTAAGCTTACAAAAACTATGATAAGCTTGCATAAGCTTATTAGAGCTTATAAATAAGCTTTTGAAACCTTAATATCGATTTTGAAATGGAAAAATTACAACGATTGACAATAAATCATGAAATGTAAACAAAAGCTTGATTTGATACTTGAGTAGAATTTTAATACACTGAAATCAGTTACTTTGATACAAGGAAGCTTTAAATTACAACTACGAATTTAATTAAGGCTAAGAAATTGAAAAACGACATATATTTTTAACAAAATAAAAACTAACTACCCATTCTTGCTTCCTCTTGGCCTCTTTTATGCACCAAACAGTTTCTCTCTCCTTTCTGAGCACTTCCCAGCAACAATATGAGCCATTGATTGGCTAGAATTCATCTTAGCCATTAATTTGGTTTTGGCGCCAATTTCTGTTTTTGATATTAGAGACAGGAAAGATGATGCATTAAATGCATTTGTAAGGTAGGTAAGGAGGGGGGAGACAAAGGGTGGTGTAGGGTGGTTTTAGGTGGCTGGTGGTGGGAGCAGACAGGGTTGTCGGGTCAAGGGATTGGACCGGGTAAACAGATTTGGGCCAAGGGGGTTTGTTTGGGCTTGGGTAATAATAGGATCCGTTTGGTTTGTTGAATTAATAACACCAAGGACCATTTTGCAATTCTTCCAAACTGAGGGACCAATCATGTAACTTATGAAGATGTAATCCAAGGACTAATGTTGCCAACCTTTAATAGACCAAGGTCTAGTTTTGACATTTTTGAAAATTTCCAAGGACTAATTTTGACCATTTTTGGATTTTCAGGGACTAAACTGTAATTTTCTCAAAACTTTTTGGATTTTTCTACCAAAGGACTAAATATGACAATTTATGATTCTAAAAGGACCTTTGGTGATTTTCTTTTGAAATTATGTGCTCGGGGGTGCTTTTTGACAACTTTTGAAACTTGGGGACTAAAGCGCAATTTTGGAAATTTGATATGTTTTCATCGATTTTGATATTTTGCATTTAAAACACATAAAACAACGATTTGCGATATTTTCATCATTTTGATGTGTTTCTGAGTGTTTTCAGATGATTTTGCAGTTTATATTGTACAAAAATGATGAGTATTTAGACACTCATCACCAATTTTTAAAACAAAGATTCTTTTAAGAAGATAAAGAACTAACTATCGCCAAAAACTCAACATCTCTAATTATTTATTAAACAGATATGGGGTGAAACAATTTTGTGGGAACGAAAAGCCATAAGTACCTTCGATGGGCTCTAAAGAGAACCAACTACTCCACGTTTAGCATCTAAACTCATAAGTAACTCTATCATTTCTCGATCTCCATAAATTTAAAATCCCAAATAATGAGATCCGCGGATGTAGCCGATAATTTTAAGATTACCTATGGTTAAGGAACAAGCTAGGGCTCAACACGCGCGGTCAAGTCGAAATTCTATTCCTACTCTCACCAACGGAAAGTCAACAAGGTGTCAAAACATATATTAACTTAGCAAATGCTTCGTCTAATGAAATAAAGTTATGCATATTTAAAGTCACTCGGAAACTTGCAAAATCTTGGCCTTGTGAGCTAGAATTAGCATTTTGTAGCTTCTTGTCTAAGAGACTAGCAAACTTTTTAATCAAAAAGACTTAACAAAAGCTTACAAAATTTTTAAATTTTCACATTTTGCACAATTTTTCATTTTCTAAGGAAAAGCGGGTTCTGAGAGAAACACGATGAAATAAGCAAGTCGGTCAAATCAAATCGAAGATTACCCTACCCCGGACTAGAGCGAAACATTGTCCTCAATGTTTAAAGCAAGGTATCACGAAAATCTAAAAGCCGTTTATTAAGTATGCTCAAAGATAGCGTTAGTCGATAAGATTAGGATATCGGTTTCCATCGGCATCGATCATGAAACTCGGTGGAGAAAAGACAAACTTGAGCACGAGGTCTTCATATCGGAAAATCCTAGACAAAACATCACAAACAACCAAACACGAGAAATCGAAGAGGTTAACCCTTCACGTCACTTATTAGAAAATAGAAAGAAGATAGAGGCGCTTGTTTTGTTATCAGTCGTTAGCTTGACCCCCCCAATTCATTTGTCCTTGGGAAGCAAGTGGAAAAGATAATCTCCATCGGACTTTCGTTCAAGAGGTTTGGATAAACATTGAAATATAAGAAAGTTCCACTCAGATGAGATACCACGGTTCTTAAAAGGGAAGCGGTGATACGGGTCAAAGATGGTATCCTCGCTCCCAAGAGTGAAGAAGAGGAGAAATCACATTATATGGAAGAAATGGAATAAAGATTTTGATAACAATTAAGGTCCATTCTTCATCTTCAAAAGCAAATTTTATATAATCTTTAATTTGAATTTGATCATTTAAGCTCGTAGGGTGATTTTCAACAAAATATTTGGGAGGAAGAGGAGGGGTGATGTCATCAATAACGAAACTCTTTTGATAGAGTTGCTCTTCCCCCAAACTAAAATCTTCCTCAAGATCAAAATAGACTCGATCATATTCTGGAGGAGATATGAAATGAGAGAGTTCACCGGAGAACTCCTCAAGATAATCATCATTAATCTTTTGCGACGGCTTATTTAACGGATCTTGATTCAAAAAACTTTCAATCTCTCTTAAATCATCTTCAAAATCAAAGTCATCGTCCTCACTTCCCGGTGGAAGAGGATCTATGCGAGCGAGTTCATCGGCGAACTCCTCGAGAAATAAACCAAGAGACGAATCCTTGAGCTCGGGCTCCGAAGGATTTCGATTAGACGGCTCTACTTCTTTAATTTCTTCAAGTGAGACAAACGGAGGTGGGATTTGTGCGGTACTTTGTAAACTATGAACTTGCACCTTTTCCATTATGGTCTCCGTGTCGGACTCATCACTTTCCTCATCAAAGATTTGATTGTCAAAATTGAGTACATTGAATCGAATTCAAACAAAGGATTTGTGAAGGTCATTTGAAAGTTTCAAATCGAATCAAAGGTGTCTCGGATACCCTTGGGATTGGAACAAGGTCATCAATATTCTCAAGAGGAGTGCATTCGATTTCCTTATCCCCCATTGACAAGGTATCTGAAGGTTCGTTAATAAGCAGATCACAATTGGTTTTAACAATTTCCGGTGAAATTGGACCATCGACTTCTTCCAAAACAACGTCACTTCTCTCAACCAGCGTGAGTGAAGGGGAAGAGTCGGAAATGATAGGATTGGAAATGGGAGTGGGATTGCCACTCGAAGAATCGTCATCAATCTTTAAGCTCTCTTCTTCAAACGGTTCATCGTTATCACTCTCGTCAGAGTCGGAATAGTAAAAAGTGGGTAGATGACTCGGTCTTTGTTGATAATGGTGACTGATATATCTTTCTTGCTTGCCAAAGACGTCAATTTGAGCACTCATAACGGAAATTTTCTTGGAATAATGATCACTCAACATAGTGGTAGAATCGTAAGGAAGCGTCGACATCCCGATAATGATGTTGCGTCATATTCTCGATCAAATCATACGCTTCTTGAGGTGTCTTCCGCATGAGATTTCCACCGGTGCCAACATCATTTTGCCTCGATCAATCGTGGTGATACCATGATAAAATGTTAGGATCTTATCAAGCAAAATTCGGTGATCGGGACATTTCGTAATAACGATTTGAATCTTTCCCATGCTTCAAATACTGATTCCTTGGGTAATTCTTTGGAAATTAAAATTTCTTTCCTCAATTGCATCGTTTTCGAATATGGAAAGTATTTTGAAAGAAACTTGTGAAACATCTCTTCCAAGTATGAATTTAATGTTTTCAAGGGTATAAAACCAAGATTCGGCCGTGGGTTAAAGAGAAGGGAAGAGATTCAATCGGATATCATCTTGAGAAGCGTCACGTTGTTTCATGGATTGAGTAATAGATAAAAACTTGTTCAAGTGCTCATTAGCATCTTAGATCGTTATATCCATGAAATTGACAATCTTTGTCGAAGAAAGGCGAACCATGCGATTTTCAATCTAAACTTGGTTCCGGAGCGATCGGTCGAAGATTAATTTTGGTTTTTTTTTTTTTTTTTTTTTTTTTTAAACAAAATTTTGAAAAGGAAAATCTTTTGGGTTTTATAAAGAGATATTTACAAAAACAACGATAACTTCTGGGAAGGATCTTCAAAAACACGCGAATCGAGACGCAATCGAAAACTCACTACATGCCCTCCCGGTGTGGCGCCAAAAATTGATTCACTCGGGAAACCAATAATAAGAAGTTTGTAGTATGTGGGTAACTCAAACGTATTAGGTTTGAGCACCGAGATCGTTCCGAACGAGGGTTGAATGGAATTTCCAAGTCACGTCGCGATTATCGGGATTTGAATAAGAAAAGGGAAACTTATGATGAATTCTAAACTACAGGATAAGGAAAGTAAATGGGAAGCATATAAAACTCTAAATCTATAATGCAAATGCAAATTACGCAAATCTATACTAAAATGCAAATACGAGATTAAAGCGAAGCGAATTAAAATGCAAGTCTAAAAATTATGAAAATCAAAGGGAAAATTATGAAACTATTTTTATAAAATCTAAGATAACTAAAGAGAATTATCAAAACTAATTTTGTAATTTTCTGATTATTTTTCTATTTTCTACAAATTTAAAACAATTTAAATCTAATTAATATTGTGAAAAATACCAAATAAAAGGGGGAAAATAGGGAAAAATATTTTTTATGCTTTTTATATTTTTCTTAAACTGGGAAAATTGAAAAATTATTTTTTGGAACTTTTTCTTAATTATTTGTAATAAAATCTATTTAAAAATGACTAAAAGCGATTTAAATAATGAAAATACTAAACGATGACTAAAAATTATGAAAAACTCAGAATAATTCTAAAATATTATTCTAAAGCTATGAAAATATAAAACATGGGCTTATGTGTGAGAAAAGAGAGTCAGAGCAGTCAAGTTGTTATGAAAATAAGCACTTTTAAATAAGCAAATAAGCACTAGAATGTACCAACTGATTACAAAAGCTAGATTATACTATAACTACTCTAAATCAACTAATTACATTACTCCTAACACCTAATAAGCGATCTATCTATGAATGATGCTAAGCGCTCTCTTAAGCAAATCGGCTAATCCCCATGTTTGAGCTTATCCACGAGGCTTATATAATAAGCTAAAGTGAAAACAGAAATGTGGGACTCAAGCCCACCTAGCAAAAGTTTATAAACCAAATTTGAGCTTTAATTATAAAAATAAGCACATGCAAGACACGCAAGTTTTGATAAAAGCATTTTGAGCAATTTGACTTTACGAGACAAGAATGAAATTTGACTTTCTTGAGTTTTGATTGATCCTAACTGAGTCTAAGTGATGTTTTAAAATGAAATTCCACCTAACTAAGCTACTAAAACAAGATCTAAACCTAAATGCAAGGTTTGTACTACTGAATCCAACTGATGTGAATTTTAAGAACAGAAGACTTTTGATTTTGACTTTCAGTAATGAAATATGCAAACTAAGGACTAACAATGATGCAAATATCATATATAAACTTATATCACCCAAACTTAACCTTTGGTCTAACCTTAAACTTAGAAATAAGCTTTATGCCAAACACTACTTACAAGATCGTATTGTAAATTTACAATCAAAACTTAAATCTAACCCATAACAAGCATCAATCTGAGTTCGATTATCGATTTGATCTAACATAAATGAATAAGACGACAATGTAACACGAAACCACAATTACAAAACTATGTAGACCTCAGCAGTTAATATGCATCATAATAAACCAAGCTTTAACAAACCAAACACCATACATATAAGTGACAAAATGATGAATATAAGCTATGTCTAACTCAAGTAATGCAAGTAACTAATCTATAGTCTTGGCGATATAAAAGTTGAATGAACACTTACGAGTCCAAGCTTATTCTATACTAGCGAGAACCATTCACACTAACCAATACCCATTCTCTATCCGCATCAAGCTCGGATCTGAACCCATTACGAACCGGTTCGCAATTAAACCCAATTCGACATCCTTTATGCATCATTGACTTTCGTTGACTTTTCTTAAAACATGAAATTAAAGTGAATAGAATCAATGACAAACTCACATAAGCTTTACCGAGCTTATGTGAGCTTAAAATAAACTAGTAGAGCGGATGAAAGCGTAATGATTTTGAAAGCAGTTAACTAGGAATTGAAATTGAAAATGCAATTTTATTAATAAAGGAGTTTTACAAAGCTTGAAAACAAGATTACAAACTGAATTTAAAATGATTGATCTAATAAAACAGTAATTAACAGAAACAAATGGTAACAAAATCTCTAAAAGCTGTGAGAAATTGGACATCTTTCAACTGTGGAGAGAGTGGGTTTTTATAGCTGATCCAGGAGCTTGGGATTGATAATCAGAAGCATCTAGAGCTCTAATCTCGACCTTTGATTCATTCTCTTGTCACCATATCCATTCTACACCCTTGGATCAATATTGTGATGTGGCTTGGCCAATGAGAAAGCTCCTTTTGTTCAGCCTGTCAATCTTCAATACACACCTCTCCGACTTGTCGAATTCTTCTAAAGCATTTAAGTGTACGGGTAATAGGGAATTGAGGTAAATGGTGAAGAAGGATTAAGCGGTAAAAATGGTTGGCTCTGTTTGGGCGGGTTTGGTTTGTTTATTATATTTTGATTACGGTTTGACCGGATCTAGTGGTTTGACTCGGGTAATAATAGTGGGTAATGGGTTGAGGATAATAAGGGTAAGTGTTTGGCTATTTGTTGGTTTGGGCCAAGGATAGGTTTGTGTTTATTTTGGACCAAAGTGTATAAGGATTAGGCTTAGGATAAATGGTTTTAGGCTTAGGATATAATATGAACCATTTAGGTATATTAAGGACCAATCATGTATAAAATGAAACTTGAGGGACCAAGGTTGTAATTTCTGAAAATGTACTTCAAAGGGCCATTCTTGTCAATCTCAAATAATCCAAGGGCTGAACTTGTAAATTCTGAAACTTGAAGGAATACTTTTGCCAAAAGCTCAAAGTTCGTGGGGCGATCTTGACATTTATTCAAATATGATCAAATCTTCTAAAATCATCCTCGGAGAATAAAATCTTCCAAAATGCACAATCCAGACCTTCCTCATTTCAAACTCTCTTGATCTCTCGTGCTCGGTTCGTCTAATTTGGCTCCTTTTGTGTGTTTTACATATCCGATACTCAAGACAAGCACAAACTCGAAAACCACAAATATTAGCAATAGCGGCTCTTTCTTGGTTATTTTGGGTCGGTTTGATAATGAAAAGGTATGTGTTTTAGCACATACCGAGACTAAACGTTAAATAAAGGTGGAGAGAAAGTAGAATTAGAGCGAGAACTTCACTTAAATTCGCTCCTAAAAGAAAGAAGGCCCACGAAAGGAATCGTGCCTTCGCTTAAGCATCCACGAGCAAACTTCATTCCCTAAAATCACACTACCAACAAGCATAATTCTAAAAAAAAGAAAAAGAAATACGAAAAGAAATCTAACTCACTTTCGTAGGAATCACGGTTGCATTTAGCGTATGCAACAAGCCTTTTAAACCACTTGGTGTCCCAGGTGGACGAGTGTAGTCTCGTGAGGGCTTAAAAGGAACATACCCATAAAGTTCATTTAAAAACTAATACAAGGTTATTGTGTTATTAAAGAAAGAATTAAAACTGGAGGATAGTTACATCGTAACTCCAAGAAAGAGTTACGCCGTAATTATGGCAAAACCTGGCAGACGCTACTGTAGGGTGGCTACGGCGTAATCATAGCATGGAATTACGCCATAATCTGTAATACTCTGGAGAGGATCGCTACTGGAGATGTGTTACGGCGTAACCATTGGGGTGAGTTACGCCGTAACTGATGGACAGACCTTGTCCCCGTTCAAGTTACTAACGCAATCTTCTCCATTTCCTAAAAAAATGGTTAAAAACACAAAATCCAACAAAAATGGAAATAAAAGAAATAAAAAGGATAATTCGGGTTGTCTCCCGAAAGAGCACTTTTCTTTATTGACGAGTCTTTAAGTTAGACTCAAAGCCATGGGGCTTTACGGTAGCCTTCGAACTTGGCCAACTTCCTCCATATCCTTCATCAAGTTGTGCCTGACCCAAGCAACATTAGTAGCGGTGCGGAGATACTCCTTCGTCTCAATCTTCTTAATTTTATAAATTTTTTCGTCCGGCCCCAAGTGGTATCTTGTAAATTCATATTTTTCAGCCACAATTGGTGGCGATCTCTAACACTATATACCAAGAAGTTTGCACCTTCTTTGCTTATATGCTTCATCATCGGGGTCAGTGAACCCATCTTCACCTTGTAGTTCAAGGTAGTCCAATATTCCCTCGATGTCATCATCATCGAACTCATTACCCTTAAATCACATATCATCAAGTAAGTTTTCCACAAGCACACGTTTGCATTCTTTTTTCTCATTACCTGTTGTATCTTTGATATCTTCATCCATCACTTCACTCATATCGTTGGGAATTTCTTCGCTCAGGTCTTCTTCACTCATACATCCTTTCCAAATCTTCTCCTTAGTGGAAGCATCTACCTTTTCATATTTGATCTTGACCCGATCATCAAATCCCAACTTTTCTAGCCAAGGTAATTATGTCCTTCCCTCGTCACTGGTTGAGGTCCACAAGAACTCCTCATTCCCAACTCTCCCAATGCTACTTCCCCCGTTACATTCATCATCAAACGGGTTACAAGACGCCCAAACAACTTCGCCAACGGTCTTTATCTTCTCACACCAATGCTTTCGAGCTATTTTATCATTGGTCTTGCTTGAGAGAACCTCCATGCAGTGGGTATCATCTTTGATTGGTTCTTCATTCATGGACTCTTTTTGGAGACAATGTTCTTCATAGTCAAGCATGAGCTTTTCTAGAAGATTTGGATTAATTATAGCATCCCTGAATCGTACCAAATACCAATAGTCAAAGGATAGATTTCCGAACTTAACGTCATGTCTTTCTAGCTCATGAGGGCATGTCCATTATTCGCCGTCCATATTACCACCCCCATTGCAATATTCACGGAAAGGATTGCATGTAGGCCATGCTCGTGTGGACTCGTCTTCCATGATCATTATGGGATTGAAGCGATTGCTTAATAGGTGGTTCCTCCTCTTCTTGATTGAGAACTTTGCCAACCTTTCATCATCATTAAATCACGAGACCACATGTATTTGTTATTCTTAACCCTCTCCTTATCATCTCCTCCGTCGCAAATTTTGTTATGAGGGTTGCACGAGGCCCATAGATCATAACACTCACCATTATCCACCGGTATTGCTTTTCACCAGTGATTCTTCCTCTTGGATGGGGATTGTGGACACAGGTTTGTATCACTGGACCACCCGTTAATAACATGCGTTCTTGATTCATCCAATTCGAGAAATTTGTCAGACCACGTATCCCAGTTACGCCGTAACTCTGATGTTGAGTTATGGCGTAACTGACTTCTGTCAGTACCATCAACATCGTTTTCCTCTATCATGCTAGAACATCGTCGGATTTGTCTTTTTCAGAAAACACAGCTTTGCATGCTATTGATTTGTTCTTTTGTTCATCATTTCTTCTCTGTACCTCTTCGCTAAGCTTTCCAATCATGGTTTCCAAGTTCTTTAGCGATTCGTCATGACTAAAAAGGCTTTTGTTTGTATTGTCTTAGAAGTTCTTAAGCCATTCTTCTTGCTCCTTCTGCCTTTTAGTCGAGTCTTCGAGGTATTTGCTGATTGTTTCCTCCAAATTAGCTCTTCTTTCCCCGAAAGTTCCACGGTTATAATATGGGGGAGGCCCTTCACGATAGCCATTACCGTTTCGATTATCCCCTTGAAACGGTTGATTTTCACCATATTTAACTTCTTCAACCTTGCTATCTTCGTCAATGAGAGGGCAATTTTTGATGAGATGTCCCCCTCCACAGCTTTCACATCCTAGTTGGATAGCATGAACACATTCCCTGAGCTTGAGCATGTCCCGACGAATATTTTCAAGCTTGTTAGTAATGACGGCAATACCTTCAAGATTTCCACCTAGGCTTCTTTTGCTTCCTCCATCGTGACATTTTTGAAAATGATCGGCCATTTTTTGGATGGCTTCAATGGCGAGAGTAGGAGTCATGCTCGGAATTGGTCCTTGGTAGTCAAACATCTGTCTGGTAGTCACGTTGATACCTTTGTAAAAAATGTTGACCTTTTGCTGGCTGTTTAGGTCATGAGTAGGACACTTGTAGAGGAGATCGTTGTATCTATCCCAAGCTTGATACAATGTTTCATCGTCATCTTGTTTGAAATTATGGATCTTCATTAGGTGATTAGATATCTTCGATAGAGGACAATATATTTGAATGAAATGCTTTTTTAGGAGTGCCCATGTATCAATTACCCGGGCGGGCAATCTTTCAATCCATCTTCTTACTCCCCCAGTAAGAGTCATGGGGAACACTCGAGCATAACGGTCATGAAACACGGTATGTTGAAAAGGCTTGCGATGTACAAGACATTCTCAACGTGTTCATAAGCATCTTCGTCCGTGTTTCCCGAGAAAGGGTTAGCACGTAGCTCCCTCATAAACTGCTCTTTAATCTCAAAACGGACATTAGCTCCAATAGCTGGCCTAACGAGCCCCGACCCTTGTTCTTCCCTTGTCATTGCCAAATATTCCTCAAGAGTGAGGTCATCAATTTTTACAACCTCCATGGTACCTGAAACTTGAAAAGAAATAGTGAGAAAACAAGTATTCAAAATAAAACAAAAGTAAAAGACTTAACAAAAAGCGTACTATAACTTTAACGCCGCCAAAAACTTGATGTAGGTTTCTTGACTGGTTTTAATATTTATAAGCGTCTCGTTTACCTATGGTCCACCTATGCACTAACAGGCGGTGTACCGGTCGTGTGTAGTAGTAATGTCAGTAAAACCGAGGTCGTCCCAAGAGCTATGTGGCGGATTCTAATTAAGTTTAAGTGTCACCTTGGTTTTAATTATCGAAATGATTAATTAACTAATAAAACAAGAAATGAAAGAAAGCAAATAAAGGCAGAGGTTGTGATCAATAGAGGTAAAGTGTGCTAACCTAGTTACTCATCCTATCATGTTATGTTCAAGTCTAACTACTTCCAATTGATTCAAGTGGGGTTTAAGTCGCTAGGACAACATTTGGTGATTCGTCCTAACCTATCGTGAAAGGCTTCCACGGAGATCAAGCTACTACCCTTGAAAGTCTAGTTGCTTTTAGTCCCTAAGCCAAGTCATTAAGTTACGCTACATGCAAGATTAAGTAACAATGAGTGCCGGGCGCTAGCATCTTGAACACTCATCCCTAACTTAAGTTCATCCAAACGGCGGTGATCATTTGGTCGATTCGCCTGGCGAAGAAGGGTCGTCGGTTGGTCGATTCTTACCCTTCCAACTCGTCTACCTACTTAGGGTCGGTTGGTCAATTCTCTAAGCAACTAGACACTAACGCCATTCAAAAGCGCGAAACAAGGGTAGCTACCAACGAACTATGCAAGCATACACTAGAAACAATTATACGGAAGCAATGTAAACGTAAACAAAACAATTAAGAAATCATAACTAGGCTAGCACCAAAGGTGCTTAGCCGATCATATTAAAAGAAATAATCAATTCAATGGTTGACATAATGAAATACATGAATCGAAAGTAAAAAAAAAAAGATAATCACTAATGCTTATCATTGGGGTGATTTCTCCTGGAGATGGCTCGTATGCTCTTCAAGATCTGCCTTGGACCCCTACTCACGTTCTCGCTTTTTGGTGTGGAGTGAATGACGTGAAAGGCGAATTTAGGGCTTGTATTTATAAGCGAGATCTAGTTCTGGCGTAACTTAAGTTGAGAGTTACGCCATAACCTTAATATTTCCATAATAAAGCTCTAGTAATAGTGGTTCAACAGTAACACTAGGATGAGTTCGCCGTATCTTCATCTGAGTTACAAGTGACATGATTACGCCGTGTCGTTGGAAGGTGTTACTGGCGTAACTTATAGCGGCGTGGAACATTTTTTGACCTAATGGGTTACGGCGTAATCCTTAGTGGGAGTTACGCCGTAATATGTTGCTGAGCTGACCTTCTGAGTCACGCATTAGCTACGGTGTAATGTGAGAGTGGAGTTACGCCGTAACTTCTTCACAGTAGGCATACTATCATAAATCTCTTATAAAATCTCCAAATTCGTGTCTGTTTAGCTCCAATACTCGTAATTTACCTGAAAGTGAAATATAAAGGAAAACAAGTGTAAATCCATATAAATGATATAAAATACGAGTATTGGGGGAAATTGACACTTAATATTCAGGACTATTTAATGTTATCAGTCCTATTGTGTCAATTAGAACGGATCATGGTCAGGAATTTGATAATGAAGTGAAATTCGGAGCTTTTTGTGATGCTAATGGTATTACCCACATTTTCTCGGGTCCTCGCACTCCACAATCAAATGTGGTAGTTTAAAGAAAAATAGAACACTACAATAAATGAGTCACACCATGATTAATGAGCAATCTATTCCTCAAAATTTTTGGTGCAATGCCGTCGACACATCAACCTATATACTAAACCGAGTCCTAATTAGACAATTCTTAGGAAAAACTCCATACGAGTTGTTACGAGGCAAAAAGCCTTCGTTAGAACACTTTCGAGTCTTTGGTAGTAAATGCTTCATACTTAATAATAAAGATTATTTAACTAAATTCGATCCAAAATCAACCGAAGGCCGGTATCTTCTTAGGATATTCTCATAATAGTAAAGCATACGTAATACTAAATAAAGAAACCATGAAAGTTGAAGAATCTTTAAATGTAAAATTTGACGAGAGTCTACCTAAAACTACCTTACCTCTTGTCGATGACGAGTTAATCGAAAGTGAAGTCTTAGAAATCAAAGAAAATATAAATAAAGGAGATGAACCATTAAACAATGAAATCATCAATGTTAAAGAGTCTAAAGATCATTCCGTAGAAAAGGTTATAGGAAAGTTAAATGAAAGAAATCTAAGATCTCAAGTCCAAAACCAAAGTAGTCTATTTTGTTTTGTATCAACCATAGAACCTCAAAACACTCAAGAAGCCATAAAAGATGAAAGTTGGGTAATAGCTATGCAAGAGGAATTAAATCAATTTGTTTCTACCAATGTTTGGACACTTGTCCCTCCACCTAAAAACCAAACTATAATCGGAACAAAATGGGTATATAGAAACAAATTAGATGCAAACGGTGTCGTGTCTAGAAATAAAGCTAGACTTGTTGCTCAAGAATATAGCCAACAAGAAGGCATAGACTTTGATGAGACCTATGCTCCTGTAGCTAGATTAGAGTCTATAAGAATCCTTCTTTCTTATGCTTATGCTCATGATCTTAAGCTTTTTCAAATGGATGTTAAAAGTGCTTTTCTAAATGGTTTTATAAATGAAGAAGTATATGTAGCTCAACCTCCGGGCTTTATCGATTTCGAAAAACCTAATCGCGTGTACAAACTAAAGAAAGCTCTCTATGGTTTTAAACAAGCCCCAAAAGCTTGGTATGATAGACTCAAATCCTTTTTAATCAAAATGACTATACCATGGGGTTAGTTGACAATACACTTTTTACAAAGAAAAAGGAGTCGCAAATAATTATTGTTCAAATATACGTGGACGATATTATATTTCGTATCTACTTGTCAGGACATTTGTGACGATTTCTCAAGAATCATGCATGATGAGTTTGAAATGAGTATGATGGGAGAATTAAGAGTCTTTCTTGGTCTACAAATCAAACAACTAAAAGATGGTATCTTCTTTAATCAATCCAAATACATAAAAGAAATGCTAAAGAAATTCGGATTAGAAGAGTCAAAACCAATAAGAACACCAATGTCATCCGATACCAAACTCACTAAATATGAAGACGGTGAATCCGTTGATAACACCAAATACCGTGGCATGATTGGTAGTCTTCTCTACGTCACGGCTAGTCGGCCGGATATCATGTTTAGTGTATGTCTTTGTACTAGGTTTCAAGAAGACCCTAAAACTTCACATATAGAAGCCGTCAAAAGAATATTTAGATATATTAAGGGCACAACTCAATTGGGATTATGGTATCCCAAGGGGACGGGGGTAGAAACTATTGTATATGCGGATTCTAACCATGCAGGTGATTATGTTGATCGAAAAAGTACAAGTGGTGTTTGCACTTTCATGGGGTGTTGTTTAACATCTTGGTTCTCAAAGAAACAAACGACATTAGCCATTTCAACAACCGAAGTCGAATATGTCTCCGCCGGCAAAGCATGCCAATAAGCACTATGGATGAAACAAGCGTTAGTTGACTACGACATTTATCTAAGTGACATTGCCATTTTATGCGACAACAAAGGTGTTATTGATCTTAGCAAAAATCCGGTGTTACATTCTCGTACCAAGCATATAGAGATCCGTCATCACTTCTTAAGAGACAATGTTTAAAAAGGGAACATTTCAATTGAGAAAGTGTCATCCGAAGACAACATAGTCGACGTTCTCACCAAACCGTTGAAGCGGGAGCAATTCAACTTGCTTCGTCTAGGTCTTGGTCTTATGGAACAATCGTCGTGAAATATTTTCATTTTACAAGGTACGTAAACTTTTTCCTTACCTTATCTTCTGAGTCTAGGATCTCTATTTCACACAATTCACAAACAATATGGGGATTTATTTTCAAAACTCAAGATATTTTCTATACAAGAAATTCTTCGAATTACTCTCTAAAAGATATCTCTCCCCGTATCATTTTCTTTAAATCACTCTTACGTCTAGGACAAACATTTTTTTCTTTCATCGTTAATACAAAGTAAAAACTTTTTTCATTGCATCTCATGTCTTTTGAATGCTAAAGGGAATACATAACTAATATGTGTTTCCGGGTACATTCAATAAAGCAAAAATGAATTAAGGAGTCATCGGGTTATCTCACGTAAATATATACATATGTACTTTCTCACTTATATGTTTATTTTTCTTCTTTAAAGAGTCGAGATAACCGTAACTCCATATGGTTTTCATATAGGCACACACTAGGCACTATTGTTTCCAAAAACAAAACTTTCAGCTGCTTGAGAACACCAGTTCCACGGATCAAAGATTGCGGTGGGCGGATCACAGAATGATCGGTCCGTGGGAACCGTGTCACGATGTGATTTGTTTTCTTACTTCGGCTAGAAACTTTCAAATTTTCAACATTTTATCTTTATCACTAATAATATGTTACTTAATGTTTGTGCTCTCATGATCACTTGCCTTAAAATCATATCTAATAATTAGATTATAGTCCATATTTTGGTTTTAGCATTCATTGTAATGCATTATTTGCTCTATAAATAAGGTTCCAAAATGCTTGCATATCCATCACTTTCAACCTCACAAACAATTATCATCATGTGAAAACAACCCTTTTCAAGAAATCTGAAACTTCATCCTACCACCTTCCGTAGTACAACCACCACCCAAAACTAGGAAAACCGCACGGATTAGCATCCGGCCTTTTTGCTTAGATAAACCCTTGTCAAAGAGCCCATCACCAACCACTCATTCTCCACTAAATGACTACAATGTAGCACTTTCATCATCTCCTACAAGCTTACCACCACATTCACCTAACGAGTCTTAACTTGACACTCAAATCACCCTAGCGGAACTCCTTAAGACCCCGAAAACCATTCCACTACCATTATTAGTCCACCACCCGCTCCATTCCAACCATCAAAATCTACCCAACTAGCCTCAAACATTAACCCAAAATAGCTAGTCTTTTTAACACCTCCAACATCTCCAAATACATTCTTCAAAGAGCCACCACCTCTACCACCCATCACCTTACATGAATATCTAGGCTCTTATCCACCACCAATCACCAACATCATGGACTTTGATCCATATTTACCAACATTTCCACTATCTATTCCGCACTCCAAAAATCAAACCTACCCAGAAACCATCCACCCACACCTCTCTCACTATCTCTTTTGTGAACATTGTCAATCCACTAGGGATCTCACAATGGACATAAAGGACGAGATGCGGTTCATTCTCAACCATATCCTTGACCGCATCAACATTATCACTCACCAAAAATTCCATATTTAACTCCTATGAAAGCATGGAAGGAATGATAATAATATTTTCTCTATTTTTTTTCTCTCTTTTGGGTCATTTTAAAGAACAAACCCTTGTTCTTAGTTTTACATTTGTATGTGGCATATATACCACTACATTTTGATATTTTATTACAAGGCTTTGTTTACGTACCTTGGCTTTCTATCTTGTTTCTCGTCTTATACAAGATTAAATTACATGCTATTCCTAACATTTATTTTGTAGGTATTATATTTTCTCACTTGACGCCCTATTCTAGAGGGAGCTACCAACAAGGGGGAGTTAGTGCTTTGTGGATCATTTTTTTCCACCATTTATCTTTTTACTCGGCTCACTTTTTGTTTCGACAAAAAGGGGGAGAAGAAGTAAAACTCACATATACTTTCAAAACGTACATCTAATCTTAAGTTTTACTCACTATAACTCTATGTTTTGTCATCAACAAAAAGGGGGAGATTGTTAATACAAATAAACCGTAAAAACGTTTGTTTATATTTAGCGATCTCGTTATGTTTTGTTGATAACAAATATAGAGTTATCATAAGTAAAATTATAAAAATACATGTTGTTTTGCAAAGTATATATATTTGGTCATTTACATAAAATGTTGTAATAATTTAATTGTTGTAATAGTTTATAGGATGGGTAATATCCAAGACCCATGACCCATACCCATGGAGCTAATCCATAATCCATAACCCATGACTCATTGCATGACATCATGCATGAAATCATGTTGGGTATTATCCATGACCCATGACCCAATGTCCATGACCAATGACCCAAGACCCATAACCCATAACCCATTGTCTAGATACATTGTATCTTGTTGGGTACCCATGACCCATGGCTCATACCCATAACCTGGTTTGCAACCCAAAATCCGGTATCTCGACCCGGACTTAGGATCCTAGTTTTAATGGCGGATCACAGGGTGAGGATCCTTGAACCGTCGGACAAAAGGCTTTTTGTGCCTATAAATAGTGAGCCATTTTTTCATTATTTCTCACCCTTCTTCTTACAACTCTCTCATATATTATCTCACTCTCCTAACCTCTAATCATTTGATCGTTCTAGTAGTTCTTATATCTTTTGTTGTGATTCTCATATAGGTCCTTCACAAAGGCGAGATCACGCTATACTAAGTCATCAAGCAAAGGGTCCTTGATTGATTTGTCTATCCATAAGATTTACGTAGCAAGATCTTGTAATTCATATTTCACATAGTTGTTGTGTAATAGTTGTGTAAAGGTTTAGTTCTACCTCATGGAAGAACTCGGTATTTAACTTTGCAGAAAAAGTGTAAGCGGCGTTGTGAGGCCTGCGCGAGTTGAAGGAGCTTGTTGACATAGTGCTTGAACTCTCGAGTGGGGTACTCGGGGGTGGAGTAGGTCGAGAAGGTTTCCTTGTAGCCGAACCACTATAAATCACTTGTGTCGCTACCTTCTATCCTTTTACTTTACTTGCTTTCATTATTACTATACTTATTGTTTCATACTATCTATCCATCCATATGAATTCACATAAGATCGAATCTAAATCTTTGAAACTTAAATTAAAATCAGTAAAACTATTCAACCCCCCCTCCCTTCTAGTTTTCCACAATACCCAACATGATTTCATGCGTGATGTCATGCAATTGGTCATGGGTTATGGATTTAGCTCAATGGGTATGGGTCATGGGTCATGGATATTACCCAACCTATTACATATTTTATTACAACATATTATTATTACAAAATTTATGTAAATGACCAAATGTATATACTTTGTAAAACAACATGTATTCTTAGAATTTTACTTATGATAACTTTATTTTTCTTATCAACAGAACTTAACAAGATCGCTAAATATAAACAACCGTTTTTACGGTTTATTTGTATTAACACGTTTAAATTTTATAATCTATTAACATAATGGGTCGAATCCCATAGAAGAAACGTGAATGATTAATAAAACAAACAGAGGATGAGTTGTATGATGAACTCGAACAGATGTATTGTAAGTATTTTGAAACAATGCGGTCGATATGTTGTTTTTTAGGTTAAAAATTAATTTCTAAGACTTGCTCTGGAAGTATTTTTAGGTGAAAATAGACTCAAAAAGCTTTAAAATGATATGCGGCACGACTTCTAATGAGCCACAGTTCATTTTCTACACCATTTACAAAAAGGACAAAAATCGACAACCTTCTGATGCATTTAGCAGCCGGCCAAAGCCCTTATGAGGCCTTTGGCTGCCGACCAGGGTCCCCAACCGCCGGCCAAGTGCCTCAGGCCTGCACAACACTTATTTTTGACCAATTTTCCTCTGGAAAACATACTTGCACTTATCGTTGTGACATGAATTTTAAAGAACTACTAGAAATACATAACTAAACAAATATGGCATTTTAAAAACTTTCAACCTAAGCGGAAACATGTTTTCGGAGTTGTGCCAAACACCCCTTTAAAACTACAAAACATGACTAAGGCACAAAGCTTTATACCTAAATTAACACGACTTGTTTCTAAACTGGTATTATACATACTTAGGGCATTTACAAGCTAATTATCAAGGTACAAGTAAGAGTCGCTCGTAACCTATACCCGAGCTTAGCCGTTTTTCTCCCAAAATGCACTCATACTTGTTATCTACAAGCCCTCAACATCTATCTTCTTATACCTACATAAAACATGAACTGAGAATGGCAAGTCTTTGCGACTTAGTGAGTGAACGGAACATATATAAAGTAAGACTTGAAATTATAACTTGAACATGATAAAAACATGGCATGAATGGTATGAATTGTAGTCGTCTTGGTACTTGTACATGACATGAATGGTACGACTTGTAGTTGTCTTGGTACTTGTACATGACGTGAACATGATTTCGGTTCTGAATTTCATGATCTCTACATGTTTTGGGCTCGTGCTTATCTATTCTCGGGTCATCCATGAAGGATGCTTTTGTAGGAATTCTACACCGTGCATTTTTTAAACACGTTACATGACTTTTAGTGTGCTTCTTGGGCACCCTAAACATGACAACGATGCTTCTTGTTAGCATCCTAAACATGGTGTGTTCCGGCTATATTCAAAACCTTACATACGTTCTAACATCATGGCAAATCTTGGGACATGAAGCTAAAATCCGTTACTCACCTCTAAATCTTGTTTAGCCTTCCGTAAGCTTTCCACGAGCACCTAATCACATGATAACCATTATAATGCTATTAGAACTTACTAATACACTTATCTAACATGTATTGGGTCTAAACAACTTAAACATGATCACATAAGGTGCTATATCATCATTAAACACACTTTTACAAAAATAGTTTTGTGCAGAATTTCTAGGTGTCTGACGTAATATACAACTTTGACCCACTTAAATGCGAGTTAGACCTTGAGGTCACTTGGAAAAGAAAATAGACTCATATGGCTAAAATATGGCTTTTACCTCAAGTTAATACGATAAACGGTCTATTTTCTATGGCCTTTTAAAGTCTGCACAAATTTCAATTCAGCATGTTGATCCTACTTTAAAACGCATCCAAAACGACCCAAAACCCATGATAAGCTATTCTAATCTTTATTAAACTTATATCTCAGCTTATATAACATGTTAAGATCATTTTACATTAGTTCTTTAAGAAATCCCACTGATTTAAGCACTTCATAAGCTTATATCAGACACTTCTTACTCAACAACATTAAGCACATTGTCAAACCCATAACATGAGTTCTACTATACAATTAGCCATAATTAAACCACATGATTCTTGACTTAATCACATCATAACTAGATTTTCAATATCAAACTTTATCATAACCTAAAGTTAGGTTAACACGCAACCTCAACTAAACATAAAACCTCTAAATTGATATGAACTCAAGCCTTAACGTAAATTTACCTTAAATATGATATGATTATTAGAACTTGAACTGTTCTTTGATTTATCATTGTAAACAAACATTGTCAACTGAATTTTAACATAGTTTGACTTATTTAGTCAAACAAACTTATTGTTTTGGCAAACTATGGAGGAGTGTAATGCACCTGGTATGATGATGTCTTTATGGTATGAGTAGGTTATGGAAAACTATGTTTTTTTTTCATGGGTCTGCATTACATAGGAAACGTATTCATATTGGGTATGCTTTACTACAGGAGGTTGATGGTTTGTAAGGAGGGATGATGCCTTCTATTATGCATTACTTAAATTTATTTTTTGAGGATGAAGCTGCAATATGTTTTCAGGTTGTGTATCAGTTTGTATGTTTGTGATTTTGAATATTGTTGTTGCAGTCCTAAATGCTAGCTATGGAACTGTCCTAGCACATTTATGGACTTGCAGAATGTCATGTATGTATAGTTCACCAGTTAACCATTTCTTCATAGTTTGACTTATATAGTCAAATAAACTTATTGGGGCATTTATGTTAGTGTGACTTATTTGGTCAAACAAAGAGTTTGGGGACAAACTTGTATGATGTTGTTTAACCAAAAAAGATTCAAACCAGATAAATTGTGGACCCAATTTCTGTTGACCGTTTGTCATCATAAACACAACACCATTTGTATTAACCTTTTACTCTAAACTAAACCATACTCTACAACAAATTTAGATCATAAACAATCATGATCCTACTTAATAAACAAATAACATGAACCAAAGTAGATAATCAAGATACTTGAACCATTGTTGTGAAACCATAACCAAATACCAAACTTTACAGCATTAACACAATAATAAACACCATCAATAAACATACAACTCAAAACCAACCCACATTGACCAAACCCAACCAGCCAATTTTGCAAATAAACATAAGAAAAGAAGAACACCCAACTGATGATCAAGTATTTCCTCGACTTGTTTGTCCACAACTCCTTCATGTTTGCCGCATCTCCTCGTTGTTTGCCTGTCCTCCTCAAAGTCGCCCTTTCTTGCTCTAACGCAAGGACATCTTCAATGCATCCTATTCTAAGCAATCCGGGGATGATATCAAGAGATCTAACACGCATGGGGATCTGCCGACCCGTGAAATAGCGGTTTGAGTTACGTAAAATGTAAGAAATGTAAATAAAATGAAAAGCAGAGGCAACTTGTAAAGGTAACATTGTTTTGTTTTGATTAAGAGTAAAACTTACAGGTTTAGCATGCATAGAATCGACACCCTGGATTCTTGTTGGTCCATGATGTTCGGCCCACAACTTGAAGACCACAATGATCATTATACTCGAGGTGTTTGACAAAGAAAATAAATAGGTGAAACAGTTTAATGACCAAAATACCCATCACACGTGTGTTGACAAACGAGAAAGGGTAACGGTCGTTAGCCCCAAAGGAACAGGCACACAATTAACGAAGAATGTTGAGACTAAAAGTGCGATTTTTGAGAAAAAATGACCAATTGTGAGAATTGGGCACAATTTGAGGACCAATGATGTAATTACTCTTCTTTTTATAAATTTCTTGCTTTCAGTAATACGTATATTTTGATTCTTCCACAAATTTCTTATAGCAAACATCCAAAAGTATGTTACTATACTCATCATCACAAATCATCTATCTTGTTTTTTGTTTAAAGTTTTTCAAAAGATATTTGATTAGAGTTACTATATTGTATTTTCTTTTGGTTATCTACTGGCCTGCAATATATTGAGATGATACGAAAAGTAAACACATTTTCTTTTTGTGCGTTTGACGTGTAGACTTATTCATAAAAAGAAAAGGCTAAAAAGACAGCCTTTTTGTTTAGTTTAAAGGAGTCAATGGGACAATAAGGATATTCAATTCAACACTAAGTTCCTTAACTTTTTAAAATTAACAAAAAAAGATATATTGTCCTCATGAAGACTAAAAAACAAAATTTATTTCTAACACAAGGATTTGTTGACAAATTATAAAGATGTATATCCAAGAAAACCATTAATGGTATGCTCCTACATTTTACTAGAAATATTATTATAGTTTTACTGTAACAATACTCACTTTATTCCAATGACACACAACACATTTTGTATTTCGATATGGATGTCCTAAAAATTAAGCACTTCATCTTTTTTGTTTACTTTTTGACTCCTCATACCTTTTCATTCATTATTAATCATTACATAAATATTCAACTTTGATAATCTCATATAATTAGTTTACTATAAAGTATATAATATTCTAATCATTTTCCATCAATCAGTTTCTTTTTATTTTCATATGTCATTATGATAATTTTGTCTTGATTAAGTGATTTGATGGTGTACTTAATTTATATATCCGATTAAAAATCCATGTCTTAAAACAAATTATTTGTAGCGTGAAATGTGTGATATCTTTGTTAGATGACTCATAGTTGACCCAGCCTAATTATGAGCTTTGGACCATTAAATTTAAGAAAATGATTTACTGTGACTTCACTTTTTAATTGGCGTGCTCAAATATATGTCATTAAGCAGTTGTCTATTTATAAATTCTGCTTTAACTAGTTATATATTGGAGTGTCTGAATCAGCCCAAATGTAATAAATCATCTCCTTTAAGTTTAGGTTAGTATTGCTTATTCATAAAGCTATGTCAAACTTTTGTCTTTATTATAAATATACATGCATTCCTTACTATTTAGGGTGCGTTTGGTTTGTTCTTATGAATCGCGATAGGTATGGGTGTTGGTATAAGATGGAATGGTAATGGAGTATGATGGCAGCGCCGCATAAGATATGAGGAAGCTGTCACATTTGGGTGTCGTCAATCCATTGTGATGGGCATGTAAGCCAAACAGCGTTAATAACTTTCAAAGTCATGGCTAATATCATACACCTTTGACCAAGCAGACCTTAATCAATGTTATATGAGTTAAGACCGAACAAAAGGTTGACATAGCTTGATGAATAAGCAATCCTAACCATAAACCTATGATTAGGCTTGAGTCAACTAACAGTCATCTAACAATCTTAAGTTCAATTTCTTACTAGGTGCAAGTAATTTTAAAATGGTCACGCCAACTTTTTAAATACAGAGGGTTTTACCTGGTTTAAATCAGTATGAGAAGTTCGAAAACTATAGTTATCCGAAAATCTAAATATCTTATTTGAGACAGGGAAGAGTTTGTGGTTTCTTTTTGTTCATGAGAACATTTTAATGAACCTAAAAGTATCAACAATTTTAACGCATACACTCTAAGGGAGGAAGGGTGGTTTGCTGTCTGCTGTCTGCCAGGGGTCTTGCATCCTTTCTGTCTAATAAAAACCTTCCAACTCAAAGCTAAATCTTCTTGCTGTATAACTGCTGGCTAGTGGAGTGATGCCTACTAATCGCAAATTCATTTTTTTTTTTTAAATACATAAAATCACATCTGATATTTAAAATAAAACATCCATTCATTAAAATATAAAAACATTACATAATACTTAAAAAAAAATAACATAACATAATACTTAAAATAACTAGATTAAAATAAAAAACCCATTAATCGTCGAGATCGTGAGTATTCACGTCTTCGTTGAAGCATATTTTTTGACGAGCTACCGTGGATAGCTTCGTCGGACGAAGAAGAACAGCGTAATCGGAAGAATCGGTGAGCGTTTTTTGGAGAGATTAGTGTGTGTTTTTTTGAAATGTAACGGTAATTATTTTTTGAGATGAGTGTAGGTGTTAAATAGGAAGATTTTTTTTTTTTTTTTTTTTTTTTTAATTTGGGCTAAATAGCCATTGTTTAACGTCAAAATCTCCCCCAACGTACACTTTTCCAACGTTCAAAGCGGGTTCCAGCTCGAATTGCTTACCGGGTTGCATACACGTCTGTGGGGCGGTGTCACCGGCGGGTTCGTGAGCTCGATTAGTCTGAGGCTCAAACAAAGTCTACCTAAATTTGCAAATTTGATCCTAAAACAAAAATAAAATAAAATAGTCTAAAAAGGTGAAAAAGGTTAGAACAATAATCCAAATATCAAAGAAGATCACATTTACCTTTTTCCTTCAAAAAAGATTACACACATTTACACCATATATCTCTCTCCTTTATTTCTTCTTCACCTCCATATCTCTCTCTCTCACACACACAATACCCTCTCTGTATGTGCAATAACTGCAGTTTCTACTACTATTATTCCTAGTTGCCTTCTGTTATCACAGACAAAAAACCATTTGCCCTAAAACTTTATTTACATCTTTATAAATACTCACACATATATTTTAGTCTCATGCAAAAAAGACTATTCTTACACCTTTTGGCTCATTCTACTGTGTATCTTCACCATGGAACAAACAAACAACAAAAAATATAAACCAAAAACTCATCATAACCACCATAACCACAACCCTTCATATCATCATTACAGCCATCAAAATCTTTTTAACCTTCATCATCATCATCATCATCAATATCTTTTTCACCATACAAACACTACTAGTTTTAACTTTTTTAATAACCAAAATATTTACATACCTTATTCTTCACCTTCACCACCTCTTCTTCCTTTGCCACCACCCTATGCTGCTGCTGTGGGACCACCTGTTTTTACTACAAAACCTCAGTTTCATAAACCTTCATGGAAGCAAAGTCATCAAAAAGGTAACATGTTTTTACCTTTTTTTTGTTTGTGTTTTGTTTATAACTTTATATTTTATTTGGTGGTAGCTTTTAAGTGTATGTTTTTACATGTTTTTTGGGTCATAGTTTTATCCAATGTGTCATGAAATGAGCTATGTTACTTTTTATAAAAATTGTTTTTTATGATTTCTATCAAACCCGACAAGGGTTTTGATTGATTTGTCAAGCATTGGTGTAAACATGTGTTCAAGATTCCATTTTTGTATAAAAGAAATAATAATAAGTTTCTTGTTTTCAATAACACAATAATCTTGATATTTCCAAGAAGCTTTTTATAAATTCTTGGTCTCAAAAATGTAAATTTTTATTTCATTCTTTTAAACTCTCAAAGCACTACAAGGCTTTGGTTAATGCTATTTATTTTAGACTTTAAAAAGTTACTACTACTAGTTTTCTGCATAATAAAGCTTGTTATCACAAGTTCTATTCATAAGATGATGATTATTGTTAATTGCACAAATAAAAATGCATATGCTATAATGCTAATACCTTATTTACTTTATTCACATCTCTAAATATGGTTATTATCATTTTACTAGTTTATTTTGACATTTTGTTAAAGACTTATTTTTTTTTATTTCTTGTTTTAAAGAACAAAAAATCTTGTTTTTTTCAAGAATCTTCTTGTTAAAAAAGACAGAATCTTATCACTTGCATTAAATTTTGTTCTTGAATGTTGTTTCTTATGCTATGTTTTTTATTTCCAATATTTTTTTTAGAAAAAATAATTAACAAAATGTAGTAAGTACTAATTATTATTTTTAACTAAAACAGCTATAGAAGTGATTCCAACAACTATTAACTCATCAATGGCAATCAAGAAAGATGACTTAAAACCCATTAAAGATTCACCACCACAACCACCTTCACCACCACCACCATCTCCGCCGTTAACGGTGGCATTCCGGCCAGACTCCGGTGGGACAGAAGGAACCATAATACCACTTTTGGCCAACCATTTTTTAGTAAAATTTAACCCATTGCAACAAATATACCACTATGATGTAGAAATAAGCCCCAAGCCCTCAAAAGAAGTTGCAAGGTTTATAAAAGAAAGAATCACACAAGTAAGGCCTACCATTTTTTCGGGCGGAAAACCGAGTTTCGATGGTCGAAGAAGCCTTTTTAGCTCGATAAAATTTGAAAAAGATAGGTTAGAGTTGTTTATTAACATCCCTGTTCAAATGGGTAGTCAGCCGATTTCTGAAAATCGTTACGAAAATGAAGAAAAAACGAAGCTTTATCGCGTAAATATTAAGGTTGTGTCGAATTTGAATGGTCAAGATTTGAGTAAATATTTAAGTAAGGAGAAAAAGGACTTGACCCCTCTTCCACAAGACTATCTACAAGCATTAGATGTTGTATTACGCGAAAATCCCTTAAGGGAATGTACCCCTTTAGGACGGTCTTTATACTCGAATGCAATGGGTGGTGCTAAGGATATTGGGGGTGGGGCGATAGGACGAAGGGATTTTTCAAAGTTTAAGGCCTACGCAACAAGGGCTTGCGTTAAATGTTGATTTAACAGTGACTGCGTTTCATGAGAGTATAGGTGTGATCCCGTATTTGCAGAAGCGTTTAGCGTTTTTGAATGATCTCAATGAGAAGAAAACGAGAGGGTTAACGGTTGATGAGAAAAGAGAGGTCGAAAAGGCGTTGAAAAATGTGAAAGTGTTTGTTTGTCATAGGGAAACGATTCAACGATATAAAGTTCATTGCTTGACGGATGAAACGACTGAGGATCTTTGGTTTAGGGATCGAGATGGGGTGAATTTATGGGTTGTGAGTTACTTTAAGGAACAGTATAATTATGACATTCAGTATAGGAATTTGCCGTGTTTGCAGACTAGTAGGAGACGACCTTGTTATTTGCCAATGGAGCTTTGTGTCATTTGTGAAGGGCAGAAGTTTCTTGGGAAACTTACGGATGAGCAAACCTCGAAGATTCTCAAGTTGGGTTGTCAAAAACCGAGAGAACGAAAAGCGATCATTGATGGAGTCATGGCTGGACCCTTTGGTCCATCAAGGTATGCGTTTTCTTGGAATTTAGTCTAAAAGAAATTGTGTATGATTGACAGAAAAAAGTTGCGTGTCAATCCAACGTGACTGTCCCATTTCGACCAGTAATAAAAATGACCCTTGTTCTACTATAACGTGTTTCATGTGTTACTCAATCTGCGCGTTTTTTCACCTCTAATGTTAGTGTTTTTTGATTAATGAGACAGTGGACATCAAGCTGAAGAATTTGATCTTCATGTTTCAAAAGAAATGACAAAACTAAACGGTCGAATCCTTCGTCCACCAAAGCTCAAGCTCGGAGATGGTGGTGAGGTCGTGACTTATTCCCATCCCGTCACGATCGACAATGGAACTTTTCAGGTAGCCAAGTTTTTGAAGGAACCCGAATTGGTAGATGGGCGTTGATCAGTTTTGGTGGGACACCGAACAAAAATCAAACATTCAAAATTCATAAATCAGTTAACCCATAAATGTCAACAATTAGGGATCTTTCTCAACAAACAAACAGTCATTAAACCTCAATTTGAGTCGATGCAGCTTCTTAACAATGTGGGTCTACGAAACAAAAAAAAAGATTCAAAAGCTTGCAAATAATAATTTGCAACTTTTGATATGTGTGATGGAAAAGAAGCACAAAGGGTATGCCGATTTGAAGCGGCTTGGTGAAACGAGTATCGGGGTTATGAGTCAGTGTTGCTTATACCAAAATCTCGCGAGATTGAGTTCTCAGTTTCTCGCGAACTTGGCCATTAAAATTAACGCGAAAATTGGTGGTTGTACAGTTGCTTTGTACACATCGTTACCAGCTCAGATCCCTCGGGTTTTGACACTTGATGAGCCGGTAATGTTCATGGGTGCGGATGTCACCCACCCACATCCGTTAGATGATTTTAGTCCATCGGTTGCGGCGGTTGTGGGGTCGGTAAACTGGCCAGCTGCGAATAAGTATGTCTCGAAAATGCGGTCTCAAACTCACCGACAAGAAATTATTGAGGATTTGAGTTCGATGGTGGAGGAGATATTACACGATTTTGTTCGTGAATTATCTAAGCTCCCAAAAAGGTTGATTTTCTTTCGGGATGGTGTCAGTGAGACCCAGTTTCAGAAAGTGCTTCAAGATGAGTTGCAAGCTATTCGGGTCGGGTGTTCAAGGTTCACAAGTTACAACCCCCGAATCACGTTTGTGGTGGTCCAAAAACGCCATCATACTAGGTTGTTTCGAGCTGAAACAGTGGTTTCTGACGAGAATATACCACCTGGCACAGTTGTTGATTCGGTTATCACCCACCCGAAAGAGTTTGATTTTTATTTATGTAGTCATTGGGGCGTAAAGGGTACGAGTAGACCAACTCATTACCATGTTCTACGTGACGAAAACGAGTTCACTTCTGATGAGTTTCAAAAACTGGTTTACAATCTTTGTTTTACTTATGTAAAATGTACCAAACCTGTTTCATTGGTGCCACCTTGTTATTATGCTCATTTGGCTGCTTACCGAGGCAGGTTGTACCTTGATCGGAGTGGCGGGTTGTCGGGGTTCACAAGAGGCTGCCCACCAAAGACGGCCCCACTCCCGAAAGTGCTGGAGAATGTTAAGAACCTAATGTTTTATTGTTGATACAGTTGTATTAGGTCTTGTAAAATATTAGATGTTTGTTCGTTATATGTTAAAACGAACTTAGGATTATTGAATGAATTTAACGTTGTGACGCCTTGTGTTTTGTCTATTTTCGATATCTCTAGCATAGGTTCTTAAATCTCGGCATTCTTAGCTTTATAGAATCGACGAGTTTTTTCAGTGCATGTTAGGATCAGATTCCCGATATCTCTAGCATAGGTTCTTAAATCTCGGCATTCTTAGCTTTATAGAATCGACGAGTTTTTTAGTGCATGTTAGGATCAGATTCCTGAATCGGTCAACTGAACGTTTGCGGTAATATTTACTACAGTATATCACAATGTCCAGCAATATTTGGATGCAGTTGTAGTCCTTGTATTTTCAAGCACTGTTTTGCCTATTTGGTACTATATGCTAAATGGTCCTGGGTGAGATCATAAGACGATAGTACACTATTTATGGATACTGTCCTAAAAGAATTAAATGAAGAGGACTGTTCATAAATATACTATTTGCAAGACGTTGGTCCCAAATCGACTGTGCACAAAAAGATGAAGCTTAGATTACTAGTAACAATGACCACAAAAGAAACCAAATAAAAAAGGCTTTGTCAACTTAGTTTTCTTTCTCTTAAATCAAATACATACCAAACCAAATGCTAGTAATATGAGAACGGCGGTCACAACCCAAAACAACCTCACAAAAATAAATTAAAAAAAAACACGCGTCAACTAACAGTTCAACAGGAGCGAAGCTAGTATAGTGACTAGTGGGTGTTGAGCCACCCTTAATCAACTCACATCATTCATTGGTTATTCAGATTACAAGCCATTTTTTCTTATAGTTTTTACATTGAGCCCCCTTATTCAGCCATCTAATCAACTCACTTCATTCATTAACTTAAGCAACAAAAGACGATACTATAGACTAATTTTTGAAACGATATTTATCACTATCGTTAAGTCCAGCCAGCCCCCGTTAACAAAAAATCTTGCCTCCGCCCTTGCAAACCAAAACATTCAATTTCAAAAGGGAGGGGGGAGGGGACGTTTCATTTGGTCCTCGTAGCAAGGGGACGCGCTCAAAATGGCTTGACCGACACCGACACGGTCTTGCTTACGAGCAGTCTTTCTGTTAATAAAACGTTTAAAGTGTGAGCCATGGCCCATTGGGTAAAAGTTGAGCCACAACAAAGACAATGTGTTCCACATAAAGTGGTCAAGTGGAGGAAGCTACTAGTAATAAAAAGTTGAAGGTAATTGGTCAAAGAAAGAAAGACACAAAAGAGTTGGAGAATATACGTAGTCTATTAATGAGGTATGCATGCTGCTGCTGCTACATACCCATAATAACTTCAGTAGACCCAACTGCAAACCCCCTATTGTGTCATGCATGCACTGCACTACTATCACTATGCCAGACACTAATTTACTCCACCTAGCTCCCATCACCTACTCAAAATATTGCAAAACTAATTTGGGATCCAAAACTTGTTAATTACTCCTGTTATTTTAGCAAAATCAATGTTATAGGAATTTTTTTTGCCATTAAACCAAGTATTTTGTAAACATCTTGGGTGCCTAGAGAAAGGTTTCGTAAAAACGTGAAAATCTTGGTTAGATCGCGTGCGTCTGAATTATAATCTTTTCGAGTAAAAAAAAAAAAAAAAAAAAAAAAAAACTCATTCGTGTAACAATGACTAAAAGATAGTAAGATGATACATAGTTATACTTATATATGAAGGTAGATAGACTTAAGTGTAAATTAAGCTCAATTTGGATTTTTATAAAGGTGAAAGTCAATTTTTTTATCGCGTTCTTTTTTACTACGAGCATTTGATCTGTGTTTGCATTAGAAGAAATAAAACTAAATTGACGCTGATGTATTAATGAGGTTTGGTCTCTTTGTTTGGTTGCATTATACTTGTCATTTTACCCATTTTCTTCTTTCGAGATACTCTTCACTAGTGACTTGGGAGAAACGACAAACTATGTAAAATGGGTAAATGATAGCGGATGATGAGTAAACATATACTGTAACATCTTTTATAACTTAAACACGTTAAGGTTATGGACTTATGGCTACATGTGTTACGTCATAAACGTGTGTCACAGTACGAATTAATCAAAGCTAAAACGTTTCCAACACGCTAGACACTATGGGCAGAAAACTATATGTTGAATATTATTAGACTAAAAGATGATGCGGACAAGATTCAACACTCAGAAACGTAGATCGTTTTTTCTATGGTGTAGGTCTAAAAGCCTTACTTACGTCGTAATTATCTATTGTTTATGTTAGTTTGTGTCAGGGTCTATATACGTCGTATATGGGCTATATATAGCCTATGCGGGAGTATATACTCTCGTTAAATTTTATGTTTTTTGTTTTTGTTTGTTTACGCCGTATATGGAAGTGAACCATTACGCTGTATATGTTTCGGGATAGGTTTCCTTATTTTAAGTTTTAGACGGTTCTAAATGCAATTTAATTACTTTCTCCCCAAGTTTAGCTTTCCTATAAATATATGGCTTGGGTTTATTATTTTGGTATTCTAAAAATCATTAATAAAATTGTATTTCAGAGTTTATCTCTTGTTTGGGTTTAATTCCCGCAGGGTTTGCCTTAGTTATTACCTTTGGATTAAGGTTTATTTAAATACGCTTTCGCGCGTCCTGCGTCAAAAGATCACACCAAGACCAAACCCAACACTGCCACATCAACGTCATCTCAGTTTTTTCCCTCCTATACCAAACCAAGACCAAACACCCGTAGTAAAGGGACATCATTTACAACCAAAAACAATAAATGCCTAGACCAACCGAGTTGGTTTGGTCTTATTACGTTTAGCCTTATAAACTCGACCACTCGAGAGTGTAGTATGTTTTTCACTTTTGAAGGGTTTATTCCTTAAAGGGGTGAGATATTTATGCTGAGTGTTGTTATATGCTTTGACATTTTGTGACCACCCGTCATCACATCTGCCGATCTACACTCAAACAAGTATAAATGAGATCTTATAAAAACATGATAACTTGTAGATTAATGTATTTGTATAAAGATATACATAAATCGTAAAAAATGTAATGACTATTAGAAAGAAAAGTATCAATAAAGTGAATTACGTTCACACTCATTACTCATACCACCACGACACTACCTTCATTTTACCCCTTCACACCGATTGAAAACAGTAACCGATCTCTAATCCTAACTGCATGTGCAGTCCTTACCTTTTCGAAAATGCATGCACCGTCCTTTAGAGAACTTTGGGTTGCAAATTCCGTCCTTTGCTAAACCGAAATGACTAAAGTACCATTGTCTTCATTCCATTCGTCAAAAGATATTTTGGTCATTTAACTTTGGACAATGACTGAATATGCAACCGAAAGTTCTCTACTCACACGTACAATGCACTTTTGAAAAGGAAAGAACTATGCTTATAATTTAGCCAAACCACAAGGACAATTTTGCAATTTACTCTTAAATATACTGGACAACATGAACATTAAAATGGGTGATTAATTTTCGCAATAAAAAATGCATATTTAGGACGGCGAGAGTAAATAAAATAAGTGTCAGTTCTGTAAAGTCACAATCAAACACAGAACAAGGACAAAAGTTGTTCCTTTTGTTCTGTCGAAACATTCACATCAACCTTTTTAATTTTTTTCTACTACAGTATTATTTTTTGTAGCCCAAACATGTCCTTTTGCATGTGGTTACTATTGTGCCCTATCTCATAGTCCCAGTTTTAACCACAAAATTCTCAACGGTCCAGATAAAAAAAAATAATTACCTTTTGTCTTGTATTGAAGATGAAAACAAGTTTGATAGACTGATGGAACACGTTAAAATTCCGTACGTCCTCAGCTTAAGATTCCTTCATGATGACGTCAGGTGTTTTGGATTAATTTGTGAACCTACTTGCTTACGTGTCTTTTATATTTGATACTCTATCCGTCTTAAAAAGGAAGGGTGATACTCACATCACATCTTTGATATATCGTTATAATTTGCATTCTGATTATTATCTGATCTGACAAATTGTAATCGTAAATTGTCAGTCATCATCAAAATATGTGGTAGATATCAATTCTCGTCTTAAAATTATTGTCAGAATATAAGAATCACAAAGTTTAATAAAATTGAGAGCATTGTAAATCTCAACCAATCAAATTGAATATTTGGATATTCCTTCTTTTTTTTTTTTTTTTTTTTTTTTTTTTAACTTGAAATGAAAAATGAGCAATTATTTTAAAATATTTGAAAAGAAAATGTGAACTATCTTTTGAAACGAAAGTAGTAAGAAAAGACATATATCAAGGCTACCACAAAGAGACCAAACAATCAAGTCATATCAACGCCAACTTACATTTTGTTTTCTCTTAAATCAAACAATTAAAGGCCATAAAGATCTTAACAAGTGTTTATATGATCCATGTGTATGTGACCTTAACACAACAGTAGAAATAAGATTGTTAATATGAAATTGGATGTATTATGTAAGGCATAACACATCTTGAAACCTATTCGCTCTGTAAGGCATGAGTCGAAATGTGTGAGATAGCGCTCCCTAATTGCAATCATCTGGAGGGGTTAACCATATTGCTAGTTACTTCTACTTGTTATGATGTTAAAAGAGGTGCTTTCGGTCGATTTTACTAGCTATCGAAGCCAATAACTCACATAGTCACATGGATGCGATACTCTAACCGTCGAGTCAACTAAGTTAATGTAAGTCAAGTTAGATAATATATAAACCTTCGATGTAATGTTTTATTTCTATTTGCAAAGGTTATATGAGTCCAACAAGGCAACAACTTTGAGCCCTTGATAATAAACTTTTGGGCTCATAAATTCGGTCCAAAAATAAGAGGCAGAAGAGCCCAAATTCTTTTCCTGTCATAACATTCTTTTCAAATAAATGAAAATAGCAAAGATTATACTTACAAGTTAGAACTTGCTCAAAAAACGAACAATGTTTCATAATGATCAAGTTACTAATCTTTTGGATGCGGTATTTCTTTGGTGAATCTTCGTACACAAGGATACGATCGTCGATCCTTTTGTCATTGTGTACCATTCTTGCATACCGATGCTATTACTCGTCCAAAGGAACAAGAGAAATGGACATTGTTTCCAAAACCGGCTTACATTCCACACCCGCGGCTTCCAAACTATACGACTTGCAACTAAAGTAAAAAACCGTACTCATCATAAAATCGATAAGCACCACAAAGCTATACACCACCACCAAAACGGGCCGTTCCCATAGTCTTTTAAAAGACTCGTCACCGTAACTTAAACTTTTCACCCGATGCTCAAATAGTGCCTTAACGATCCCAATCCCAATAGTCGATCCAAGAAACATTATTAACCCTACTCGAGTTTGACCTCTAACCAGCAAATTAGACCTCATTAGCGCTAAAGGCCCCGATACATCTTCCAATACCGAAATCACTATGGAAAGATCACAAATGATTAGATTGTGAGCCAAAATAACGGCGAAAGACAACCCAATCACAATGGTAGTGTCCAAAATTAATTTGGATGAAAACCCGACGACATAAAGTAATCTACTAACACAAATTAGTAGCATCACAAATAATGTGACACATCCGACATTCATCACACAAATTAGCAAATAAGTTGATATGATTCGCCTCCAAATTGTTCTCATAATCGCATAAAACTTTATACACTCAAACTTCTTTCGAGAATAAGTGCATTCCATCGCGTAAACAACAGCAGCTTTGGAGATCAATAACAAAGTAACATATAAAGGGAAATAAACTATAGATGAAATCACAATATCCGAAAATTTATGACATACTTGCTTCACATAGGGGTTTAACTCGATCCCACTTGATTTCGCAATTAATAACAATTGTATACTCACTTGATTCACAAGTGATTGATCAACTAACAAATTCGATAAGTGTATAGCTGAAAAAGGCAAAATTAATAAACCACAAATTACCATGAACACAATAAGGTTACACCTCATTATTCTCATGGTTTCTAACACGATTTGTAATGCACCATTGTGTCGAAACGAGTGATCTGATCTAGTTTGAAGATCATAGCTAGTTACGATTTGGTTTTTGACTGATGTGATTGTGATCATACGTGTGCATGGTAAATTTGAGGGTTCCATAATATCCATGCAACTAGATGAATTGCATAGCAAACTGAGATGTAGATTGAGTTTATAAGTTTATTGAACCGCCGGTTTTCGAGTGTTTTTGATTGAATCGAGTGTTTGATGGTGAATTTGATATGTGATTTGGTATATATGCATATACATAAATGTGAATGTGCATGATAAGTGAAAAAGGTGAGTGATTTAGGGAAAGGGAGAATTTCATGGGACAAGATATAGAGATTTGCTAAAATGTTAATCTTAGGTGGTGTTGTTTTTTTAAAAAGCTCTTATGACCTCTTGGCGTGGTCGACATTTTGTTCGTTCGACTGCTAGTTTTTTTTTTTCCCGTTCGGGCCGCGTTCGGGCGATAAGATCTTAATAGTGCAGGCTTGAGAGGGTGTCGAATCGCTTGATGACAAAAAAAAAAAAAAAAAGAAAATAATGCGAAGCAAGCAAATGTGCGGTTCAAACGTGAATTTTTTTCTGTTCGGATGCGGTCGATTGAGACATTCGCGCCAGTTGATTTAGATGTGCGGTTCGATTCGATTGTAGTCTCTTAAAAACAAACACCACCTTAGTGTTTAGATTTAGAAAAGATTACTAGAAATGAAATGCATTTTAAAAGAAAATACTTGTGGTTTGTGTAGAGTTTCCGTGAAATCTTGAAATTTTGTACAAGTGCATGCCTTTTAGAGTTGTAACTCTTCAAATATCGAAAGCAATGTATAACTTTAACCATCTATTTATTGCTTTTTTTGTTCATAAGCCGTGAATCTCATGTTACAAGATTTCTAAACAATATGTTGCGGTAAAGGTTCAAGGTTGGATATTTTTTAGGATAATGATTAGGATGCCTAATTCACTAATCGTATCTCTTTCAATTCGTTGTTGAATACATGGATCCCACTATCTCTTTCTTTTTACATATATCATTGATTTTGCCACATGTCTTAAGGTTGGATGCAATAAGGGGTTTCGATCGATTCACACTCGATCCCCTTACTGTGGGGAATAATCAATCCCTCCTTTTTTGTAGATGTGGGTCGCATACACGATCGACTACACTTTGGTTTTGTGTCTGTATTTATTAAATATAAAAGGTATTTTTGTGGGGTATGTTTTTTATAGTGTAGGTCACGTTCTTTGGGGACGTCAATCGAAGGTCGTTGGAGAGAAAGGCGGCGTGGCGGGGAAAATGGGTGGGGAGGGGAATGAGTGCTTTCTTGGGCGGCCTAAAATATTTGTTAGGCACAAAATTAGGCATACCAATTAGGTATGCTAATCACTACTCTATTTTTTATTAGCAAATACATTAATGTGCATCATGTGAGATTAAAGATGTTTTATGTGTCATGTACTCGTGTTGTTCTATTCGTCGTCGCTAAAAGTGTAGCTCCCGCGGTCAAACATATACAAAAGTGTGGGTCTTATTAGCTTTTAGCGATTACATGTGTCGTCGCTAAAAGATGCTCGTCTCGTATAGTTGTTACTTTTGTTGTGTAATAACTTGACGGGTTAGGTTAAGTAAGTAATTCAATAAAACTAAACTATACTTATATTATTACATGATTAAGATTATCTAAAATATGTATGATATTTGGCTAGTTATATAAAAAAGAAGTACCAAAAGAAGAAAGATTGAATGATCGTCTTTTCTATTTGCTAAATTCAAAACTCGTTCAAAACATACAATAAAACGTCTATAAATTAATAGTGTTGAGACTGATATATTTAATTAATTTAGTGAGATATTATTATATCGATAAATTAATAAATTTATTAATTTTTTTTGTGCAAAAGTGAAAGATATATTAATAGCCAAACTTTGTACAATATGGGAGGAATAACAAAAGAAAAACTGATTTGGACATGCCAAATCAAATACAAAACAAAGATACAAGCATACAATATCTAATACAACTATGCAAGTAAATCAGACAGAACTAAACTCTGTTAACATCAAACTAGAGATGATTCCTTGACTGCAGCCTCCAAGATCAGACATTTGAATTCACCTTTGATGCACTATACCATCTAACTACATTTCCTTAACTCCTTCCCATCAAGACCATTCAACCTTCACCCACAATAGCCAAGGTAGGATAGGAGACAGGCATCGTTAGGAACCCAACCCCTCCAAGTCAAGGGCTATACTTGATGACCTACATTTCCATCTCTAGAATGGCTTCAACCATCAGGGAACACACACCTTGAGGGAAGACCAACCAAACCTCCTGTGGGTAGTGTATAGAATGGACCAAGTAGGTTCATCTTTCATTCCTCACTATTCCTTCTACATACACTACCCCATCTTAGCTCACTTACCCTTCCAAATAGGAAACCTACTTTATGACTTTAAGCCTACATACATCAGTATTGATTCAAACTGCTCAAACATTTCCTCCCAAGGCCAAATGTCAAGACAGGATGAATCAATAGGATATAGTAGACTAAAGCCAAGGTACAAGGCCATTTATTTGAGCAAGCTAAATAGAATCCTCAGACATTGAGGAAATGGTAAAGAACCATGATTTTTTGCAGACCATTCAAATCACTGTGCTGCATAATTCCATATGGGGCATTCTAGTAGGAAACTACTTTAAGAGCGAACTTGAAATCTCAAACATTATCCATACCACTCTGTTGTTAAAATCGGCCCAGGCTGCCGATTAATCCCCGCATAATCCCTGATCAGTCACTAAGCGCCCAGATTTATCATAATTGGCCTATTTAATCAGTTTGGTCAAAGATCGTTAAAAATTGGTCAATAAACCGATTAATCGGACAAAATCGCTTAAAAATCGGTCAACAAAATTGCTTAAAATCGGACAAAATCGCTTAAAATCGGTCAACAAATCGATTATTCGGACAAAATAGGTCAAAGATCGCTTAAAATTGGTCAACAAACCGAGTAATATCTATATTTGACTTTAGACTTTGAAGAATTATGTATTTTGTTTATATTTGAACACTTGAAATACTTGAACTTTTATGCACTATGCTTATCTCATACATATAATATAACATAATATAATATCTGAAATTACAATTTTGTGCATAAAAATTCAAATCCGATTAATCCCCGCCTAACCGATTAATCGCTAGGCCCTACCCAACCGCCTCACTAGCGCCTAACAATTTTTACAACCTTGCCATACCATGAGTACAACTACTCCACGTACTCAGGGAAAGACAATAAATGATCAGTCAAGAGAACTCTAGGTACTAGCCATCTGATTATAAATCCATTATCTAAACACCCCTTTATTCCTTTGCAACGACTTCTAACAGATTCAAGCAATATTTTCAAATGGACTCTTTATGTTTTGAACATACCATCAATCAGTGGAAACAATCTTACAGTTCCATAAGGAGGCAACTTTGCTTACAGCCTGAGAATTTTTGATTTTAAGACCCATCAACTTGAGCTTAACCAGGGACGGAGCTGGTGGGGGGCTGAGGGTGCTCGGCCACCCCCAACACTAGCGGACCTACCCTATGACAAGGTGAGAAAAACCAAAGACAATAAGCAATTTCATATTTTTGTTTCAATGGAGGTTTAAAGGAACTGAAGAAGATGACCCAGAAAAGACAAAAATTTCATATTTTAATTTTAATGACATATAGTGCTGTACTTTTATAAAAAAGTTCTAATTTTAACCCCTCAAGTTTACAATTTATCATTTTGAGTTATGCTTGAAATACTATGGTTGAACCTCTTTTTCAAATAAAACCACTACATACTATTGAGAAATAAAACTACTACTACGTTACTACTGTGAAAATTTCTGATCCCCCCTTAACACAAATTCCTAGCTCCGTCTCTGAGCTTAACACTTTCACATATCAGTCTGTAGAGAACTTGCCAATCTCTAACCTCATTCTTGAAAATTCTATAGTTTTTTCTTGTCAGATAAAGTAGACTGTGGCACCCAAAGACAACCTTCTAATGATACTCCAAATGTTGTTTGTACAAGGCATACTTGAAAGCTCATCAACAATACTGTGCCATTCTACTCCATGAATATGAACATCCATCACTGTATGCATAGCATTCCAAACCTTCTGAGAGTAGGGGCATTGAAAGAAAAGATGGTTGTGAGTTTCCTCATTACATTTGCATAGTGTGCACATCATCATATCACAATTCAACCACTTTTTCATTCTATCATGAGTTAGCAGCTTGTCTTGTATAGCCATCCATAGGATAAAACAGTGGTTTGGGATACCTTGAGAGAACCAAGTCGAAGGACCCCAATTGATTTCTTCTTCACCAGTCTTTAAAATAGCATGGACATTCTTAACACAAAACTGTTTGCTGTTACCATTATTGTCAATCCAGTTGATTTTGTCATGTTCAGAAGGATGGATATTAGGGACAATTAGATGACTGAGAAAAGGAAAATCAACAACCTAATCATTGGGCCAATTCCAATCTCCATTTTGGATCATATAAGCAACACAACTATGTTTATTCAGTCTAGCATTATAGAGGTCTCTGAATGTGAGCTTATTAATGAGAGGACCCAAACCACTGCAGTTATCAAACCACATGAATGTGTTCCTTCCATTACCAATGTCATATTTAATATGGCAAAGAATGAGATCTCTAATTTCCAACAAGTTCTTCCATCCCCAGCTATCAGTAGTGTCTTTTTGGACTACCCAGATACTTGTGTCCCTCAATTTCACAGTATTTACCCATTTGACCAAAGGGTGTCTTTTTTAGAGTCTATGATCCAGATATGTTTTTACCAAAAGAGCTTTGTTCTAGGAATACAAGTCTTTCAGGCCAAGCCCACCTTGACACTCTGGCTTAAAGATGGTTTTCCAAGCAACTTTTGCTTTCCCTTTAGATGCATCTCCTTGACTCCATAAGAAATCTTTTAGAACTTTATTAATGTCATTAATAGTCTCTTTAGGAAGGAGGAAGACGCTACACCAGTAGACTTGAATGGATTCAAGGACAGAAGCAATTAACATCAATCTACCAGCATAGGACATGAATCTATTCTTCCAGTGATTAACTTTGTTTCTGATCTTAGCAATTAAGCATTTGCAGTCACTAATTCCCAGCCTTTTAGCAATTAGAGGAACACCTAAATACTTCATAGGGAGCTTTCCTTTTTTGAAAGGGAGAATACTGAGGATGCTTTGCTGATCATCATCATTAACACTGCCAAAAAACACAATGCTTTTACTAATATTAGGAAACAGACTAGAGCAGATACCAAATTCATCTAAGGACTTTTTAATGATGGTTGTAGAATTGGCATCACCATGGCAAAAGACTAATAGATCATCTGCAAAGCATATGTGTGTGATTTTCAGGTCTTTGCATCCAAAGTGATAGTTGAAATCAGGGGAGTTCCTCACATTCCATTCTCTAATGAGGCTGAAAAATTCCATAACTAGAGTGAGAAGGTAGGGAGACAGGCCCCCTGCCTAAGCCCTCTACCACCTTTGAAAAAGCCATAACTCTCACAATTAATGTTGATTGAAAAGCTTGCAGTCCTGATACATTTCATGATCCAATTAATCATAATCTCATGGAATCCAAAGTGAATAAAAAGTTGCTCCAAAAAACCCCAATTGACAGTATCAAAGGCTATAAATTTATTAATTTAAAGAGGTTTTATGTATGATCTTTAAATTTCCAAGTCCAATACACTAGTTACAATAGATAAAGATGAAAAACAAATTCGGAAAACAATTTTCAATTAACATTTTATGAATTCATATTCACAAATTAATTGAATTTTGTTTTTGAATTACCAAAAATTAGTTTCGTTGGGAGAAGTTCGAATTACGTATGGCCATTATATATATGAAAATTTTAGTAATTATTATTTTATATTTTTGTTGGGACCAATAAATACATACACCGTGGTTTAAAAAAAATTATTATCAATTTATACTTTTCTCGAGTTGGGACTTAACAAATTATTGATTTTGCTTGTTTGGGGGGCTTTTGGAGGGCTGATAGCTTTTTTATTAAAATAATCTCTTATAAACTAAGTAAACGTTTGGATCGTTAAACTGTTTTATTTCAAACAAATACTCAAAATGAAAAGGCGATCAGTGAAAACTTTTAAATGTCTATAATTGTTAAAACTTTAAATTACTAATATACCCTCCAAACATTTATTTACAATTATAGATTTGTCCTTTTATGTCATTTTACATCTTATAATTACATTTTAAATTAATTTACCAAACACTTTATTAAAAGATACAAATTATGAATTTCGTATTAACATTTCTGGGTTCTACCATTCTACATTCTGATTATAAAGATACAAATTTTCTGTTGAATTTCATTTGGTTTTCTTAAACATCCCTTTATCAATGTTATTATTTATACAACGAGGCACAAATAACACGTAAACTTAGAGTGGAAAACCTCTCATGATGGAAACCTCTCGTGAAGTCCTAATTAACACATGGATCTCCAAAATCCAGTATATCACTATTCAAGGAATTAACGACAAAGTTGTTGAAATTTCTTAAAACTGCTAATCCAGAAATTTTTACGATACGACATTTATATCGATCAGTTCGGCTAATGAACTCAAATTCCAAAATCTATAATACAAATACCCCCCCTAATATTTGAGTTTGAGCTAGTATTTTAGTCTTTTAAATATTTGTAATGGGCCAGAAACAAAGATAAAAAGACATACAAGATTACATTATTACAACATTACAAGTTACAACATTGCCTTCTTCATGGGTTGAAAGACTAATTAGTGACCCATTTTTAAGTCCTTTACAAAAGATAGTTAGCGCTTATCACTGGATAATGGATATACATATTTAGATAGTTAGTGTTTATGCACTTTAATATCGAACAACAATCTAATGCACATGCTAAAAAACATACGAGACTGTAGTTTAGCATCAATCTAAAATGAAATAAGAAGGATGAACGAAGTAATTTTGCTCGTCCTTATAGCTTGAAGGAGCTGACTGAAGATGAACACTTGGTCTTTGTCGGCGATGCCGGTTTTTTTCATTAAAACAAAAAAAGCGAAAAACTCGTTTTAGGACTGAAGTTTTCTAGGTCATCTATGAATTATGAGACACTTTATTTTACATACTCAAAAATCCTTGCTATCTAAGGGATAAATCACTTCCATCTAGTTTGATCTAATGGTAGTAATTAACTAAGATTTATATGTCTAGCACAAGTCATGTTTTTTTGTCTTTTCTTTTCTTTTTATCTTTCTTATTTATTTTCTCATTATTTGTATCACGAGTGTTTGAAACTTCCTCGGTTTGTTTATAAAGATGTGTGCTTATCTTGTGTAGTTTATTTAGTTCTTGATTCAATGTATGATATTTTCAATCCATTATAAAACCTATGAAACATGTACGATGTATCCATTAAATAGAAAATCCATGTGAAGTCTAACAAAGTATCATAACATCTCTTGTTTTCGGTTGAACAACTTTGTAATATTTCATAATATCATAAAACACAAAAATCTTCCTAAATATTTTCAAAAACATAACCATCACATTCTTGGTTGAGTATCACAACCGATACACATACATGATGAAGAATGTAATACTTTTCATCTTCCTTACATTGTTATCACAAGAGATAAATAAGTGTCACTTACAAATATCAAAATGAAAGCGTCTAAAAGCGGACAAAACGTGTAAATCGAATAAAAAGCGTACAAAAGCGTATGAAAGCGGACAAAAGCGTATAAAGCAGATAAAATGTATAAAAGCGAATGAAAATGTATGAAAGCGGACGAGCGATATAAAGCGTCGAAAGCGGATGAAAACGTCTAAAAATGGATGAAAGCGTAAAAAGCGGATGACAACGTGTGAAAGCGTTTGAAAGCAGTACGAAAACATATAAAAGCGGACGAAAATACATGAAAGCGTAAAATACATATGAAAGCGTCTAAAGCGGACGAAAATACATGAAAAGCTAAAAAGCAGGACAAAAGGTATGAAAATGGCGGCGTAAGAAAGCGGACGAAAATGTAAGAAAGCGAAAACGTCTTAAAGCGTATGTAAAATGGGAAACGAAAGAAAGCGACGGAAAACGTGAAAATGGACAAAAGCGTGAAAACATCGGCGTATGAAAGCGGGCGGCAAAAGAAAGCGGATGAAACGCGTGAAAAGCAGACGAAAGCGTATAAAAGCGGACAAAACGTGCGAAAGCAGACGAAAATGTCTAAAATGGACGAAAACGTAAAAGCGGACGAACGTATAAAAGCGTCTAAAAGCATTTAAACGTAAATAAGCGTATGAAAAGGTACAAAAGCGTGCAGCGTCCGAAAGCGGACGAAACGTCGAAAACGGATGTAAAGCGTCAAAGCGGATGAAAGCGAAAGCGTTTGAAATCGACGGCGTAAAAATAAGGACAAAACATATGAACACGGACGAAAACGTGTAAAAGCGAGCAGCGTATGAATACGGATGAAAGCGTATGAAAGCGAAAAAAACATGAATAAAAAGCGTGAAATTAAAACAAAAAAACAAAAAAAACAAACATGATTTTAGATAAAAGCGTGAATTCCAAAAAAAAAAAAAAAAAAAAATGTTAATAAATAAGAAAGATAAAAAGACAAAGAAAAGAAGAAGAAAAAAAATGAACTTGGGTTTCATATTAAATCTTGGGTTTATCCCCACCATTAGATTAAACTAGATGGATGGTGGGGATTTGTCACTAGTAGAAGACAAAATAAAGTAAGCGTTTGAAAATTCATCTATGAATTATATGCAAAATCCAAATTAATGCAAAGAAATTTGTATTTAAAATGATTGAAAGACCTAAAACTTGATATGTGTCGATTTAGTTCATTGGATTGTGAAGTAGTGAGCCCTATTGTTACTTCGACAATTATTTTCTTCGTTTTTTTTTTTTTTTTTTGGATAAAGGGTTTCCCCGGTAAATATATTACTCCAAAAAACATTTAAGTACAAAGGGATATGAGTGAAGTTTCATATCTCAGCTCGTTACATAGGCGGTAAAGCTAACATAACAAGACACTTCATATTCTTAAAACAGTAAAACAACCACTACTCACTACATTACATTTGACACAAAACCAAGCATAACCTAACGTCTAGATTGCTTACTACCACGACCTTGGAGCTTGATATCATACATGTCAGAAAAAGCATCCAATTGCCCTGGTAAATCATATACATGATCCGCATAATCGTCATAATAATCTTCAAGCTCATGACCGCCACCTGTTGATGCGAGAAATTTAGCCATAGGATTATCCGGCTCAAGCACCTCCTCATCATCACTGTCAGAAACAATCACATCCCCCACTTTAGAGAATGGGTTACCCACCATAGAATACGGAGAGGAAGACAAACTAGGCTTAGTAGCCGTATCATGCTCCTTTTCTTTCAAATCAACATTTTTAAAAGGTTTACCATCATCATCCACAAGAGTAACTTTCCCTTCAATAATTAGCTTTTCAAGCTCCTCAATTTTTCCAACAATAGGAGTAGTACTAGTGCTACCATTTCCACCCTTAGCAGAGCTACCATCTTTGGTCAAGTAAACAGTAACACTAGGAATATCAACCTCATCGATTATCAACCATATGTCCATATTAAGAGCATCAAACGGTTTGATGTAGCAATATTCGTCCCACTTGTACTAGCCACTTCAGTAATCTTCTTTGTAGCATCCAAACTGCCGACACGGTGATACACCGCTTCTTATGTCTAGAAGGGCTAAATTTTGGCCCTTTTCCCACCTCAATACCACGAAACGCCTTCCTTTGAGGCATTTGGAACCCTTCATTCTTTTGTGCTTGATGTTTAAGATCAACAGGCACACGTTTGGGACATTGGGTCTCATCATGGCCAAAAACTATACAAATGCCACAACGAGGTAGTTTCCACTCATATTCCACTCTGACAGTATGCAATACCTCCCCTTCACCATCCCAACTTGGCACACCAATAACCATTGTCCCCTTAAACTCCCGATCCGCCATGATGTCAATCAAAGCTCGATTCATTTATTTTTTACATTGAGAAAAGGTAAACTCTCTCAATCACATAAAATATACTTGTCAATTATTCGTCAAATCAAGTAACTAAGATTCATTAAATTAAAATAAAAACTAAAACCATAAAAAGTGGTAGGAGAATAAGGTCAATCTCAATGTAGGGAAAGTATGTTGTTTTAATCATAAAAAAAGAATTTGGTTAGACATGTAATCCATCTACTACAATATTTGTTGTCTTTCACCTAATTAATTATTTATATATTCATGATATGAAACTACTATATCTAGTTATCTACATGTATGCATGTATGTATTATTTTTAGTACGAGGGAAAAACTACAGCTAAGAGTGGGCACGAATGTTACAAAATCATTATAAAGTTTATACGTTGGTTCAGGTTCATTAAATTTTGTTCTTTTCCGGTTTCTGTATCAAACCAAAACATTTTGGGATCGTGACATTTAAAACTTATATAAAACGAGGAACACAATTCTTTTTTATCATGTGCATTTAAGAAAAATCGAGGTTTTTTTGCAAAAATTAACACTACGCCGGATAATTCTACGAGTGTCTCGAGACCCATCATGGTTCCGTCCCTGTATGTAAGGGTAGAATATATATATTTTTCGGTTTATTTTCAAAAAATAATAACATATAGCCGATTGTCACTGTCTTAAGAAGAGTTCAAATGTTCGATTTTACAAGTTGTTGATTAAAATGTCTTGATAAATAACTTATTTGAAAATATTTTATTTATTTATTATTTAAAGTAATCCTTAATAGAAATTGTTGTATATACAATCACCAAACAAAGGTTGGCAACCTGGCTGGATTGGCGCCCATTCTCACCAAAAGACTTGGTTTACACATAATTAGGTCGTGGATAGATGCATGTCTTTAAAATATGTCCGGAAAATAAAATATTAGAATTTTAAATATAAGTAGTTGTGCTATTATTAGCAGTGCAGAACATTCTTGCCTTCTTGGTCCGCCTCTTTGTAAATGTCATGAATCTTTATGCGTCAAACAAAAAGTAAAAAAAAAAAAAAAAAAAAAAAAAGTAGTTCTTGTATAGAATAATGAGTTTGTAAATTGATTTAAGACCACCGAGATATGCAAGTGTTTGTTGCTTGATATATAGGGTCTTGCTAACGTGTGTCATTGAATAGACGATAAAATGTACTTTACGTTTTTGAATGTTGCAAGTTCTGCAGACTATATGATTACGCCGCAACATGTGACAACAATCTAGTATGCACATAACCACAAATCACACGCTTGGCGAGTGTATATAACAATCATCAATTTTTTTCGTTAAAGCGAATAGCTTGTAGTTTATTTTCTTTCGATACTATTAAGTCTCTTTGTCAACCATTATAAAGTTATACATTTACAAATCAGAAATCATATGTATAACATATGTGCATGATTAATATACTTGTGTAGTTGTATATATGCATATAATATAAAGTTGTTTAGTTAATAACGCGTTTAGAGGTTTGTAGGGGAGACTAGAAACAAAGGTGCTTCCCCATAAGCCCCCAAGTGCCAGCTTATGCACCATCTACCACCCCACACACAAGGGGACACATAGATAGATAGCCCAACATTAAGAAACCCATGTTTACCAATAAATTAAATACTTTGAATATCATACTAATTAGGTCGTCGTTCAATCAATCATATTGGTAGTATATATGCATGAGAAAACAGTTCGGATTAAAGCAAACATAAATAAAAACTAGCAAGACGCTAACAATCACGATACTAGCTAATAAAGTTTGAAGAAAAGACTTTTAAACTACAACATCCTTGAACAATTACAACGGCACAAAATAATAATCCGACAAAAACGACCCTGAAAACTCCGACACTTAACATTAGGAAATTGAAACTCGAAAATCTTATACAATGTGACCTTATTAAATTATAATAAGGTCATAGTGATTAATCACATTTGTAGGAGCTTGAAAATCAATTATATTTAAAGCGACACTCGAAATTACGATGCTAACTAATCATTTTGATAAATAAAAAGCCCTTAAACTATACTTTGAACAATCATAATTTAGTTTCTAGCTCGTAAATTAATCGAGTTTATTGCGTTTATTTAATTCTTAACTTGACCCCCAAATGCTGGGGATATTCGCTAAAGAATTCGTTTAATATTTTTGGAAAAGTAAAAGAATTACCCGACTAATTTTTTTTTTTAAATTACATTAAATATTTTTTTAAATTTTGTGTATATATTAATTGGCATGAAACGCACTATCCAAAAAGATTTGTTGGGATTTTTGTCATTTGGCACAAATGGACATGCTTGTTCCTTGTTTGGTGTCTTCACCCACTCCATCTGTTTTTTTCATTTTAATTATAATAATAAATGTTGTTTTAGCTATATATAAAAAAAAACAGCAGAATATCATAATATCTTTGTGGACATGTCAAAATGTTTAATAAAACTAGCATAACATGGTTTTCACCGAGCTTACCCAATGTCGAATGATCACCTTTCGACGATCTATCGTTTGGATAGGAGAAGGCGGCGGTGGTGGCGGTCATGGGAAAAGTAGAGAGGTGAGAGAGAGATATGTGAAAAAGTGTGAGAGTGTGTGTGTTGTGGGTGCGAATTTTATACAAGCAACAATTTATTTATATTAAGGCTAATTGTATATATTAGAAGTGAAAAATAGACAAAGAAATTGAAGGTGTCATTACAGGCTAAACATTGTATCTCACTTGTTACCACTGTGCAAGCTAACTCAAGCGGAGTCGAGAAATTGTCGCTCGCTTTGATAAAAAGTTTATGTACACTCATTTCTTTTTTTCATTGATTTTTCGAATAAAACTACCGTCTACTAGCACATTTAAATAAATAATCTTTTTTACCAGTTAAATAAAATTCGATGCGTTTATGTTTCATTGATTTTTTTTTTTATTTATTAACTGCTAATTTTTAAACAGATAAAAAAAAAAAAAAAAAAAGATTTCAAGAAAATTATTGTCTTTAATAGTTTAATCATGATTAAAAATTGGGCTGCGGCCTGTGGGCCACAAAACCCTTAAGTTAACACTAGAATTACTTAGTTGAACTAGTCTCTTGAACCTGGATTATGATTGATACATTTAAAATGTCTTCTAAGCTTTAGTTTAGCACTTAAAATATAAATTTATGATTTTGGTGGAAATTCCACCACCAAATATCTAATGCTTTTAAATTTTATGTTAAGAGTTGTTTATAGTTCTCTATAAGCATGAATGTGGACAAAAGAATCTCATTCAAATGATTGGTTCTCTTTTTGATTGTGGTATTGTTGAAGTTGCTATATGTCTCTTTCGATCTCTTTCATTTTTTATGTGCTTTTGATAAAGACCCTCTGCTCATCTTTCCTTTATTTGCATACTAACTATTTGTTTTATCGCTTTTTCAAGAATTCCGGATTGGACTTCTATGTTAAGCTAGCTATAAAGGTTACCGAATGACCAAATCATTGCATCTAACGTCGTTGATTCGTCATATGTCATATCTACGTAATCGATATGCCATGAAATGTGACCTAACGACCTAACATTTAGTTAAACATCGTCGAACTTGTACGAGTTGTGTTCAATAAACTAATGATTAGAGGTTGTTTTTGATGTGTTGCTTATATGGAGTGTGTTCTTAAACTTTTTATACACTATGGAAAAAAATCACCAAAAGTTACCTCAAGTTATTGTAAATAATATATGTATGCACTTCTCTACTTAGAAAGTTACTTAAAGTGAATATCTAAAGACCAAGATATTTTCTTGCTTTCAAAACTAATATTTAACACTTGTGTGCCTTTTGGCCCTTTGTAACATATTATAAATTGTAAAATTTGACTCTTTCCTAGGGAAAAAAGTGTTATATGACAAAGAAGACCAAAAATATCATCTAGGTTCAAATTTTATATAATTTATGGTAGATAAAAAACACTCTTTTGAATTTGATAATTTGTATGAAGGTGGTTGTAAGGTTTATAGACATTATGAGTTGTCAAAAGCAGTTTAGTAGGTCTAGTTTTCCTTTATTTTGACCATATAAATTCTTCCCACAAACATTCATCAACATTATGATCACAACTTCATTTTCTTTGCTTACAAATTCTCATCCAAGATTCATAATCTTAGAATCTTGTATCCGTTTTCGAGTCTCGTGATCAAGAAAACCTCTAGACAGCTATTTTGATCGATCAAGACTTGATTCGTGTATTGTTTTTGTGTTGACATATACAAACTCTTTTGTGAAGTCACGAATATAGACATCGTGTTATCATGGGTGGATGCGCTTCTAGGCCATATAAGAAATCAAGATCGCGAAAATACTTCTTTTGTGCGGGAAAATGGCATAGAAGGGTGTCCGCTTCTGCCCCGGTTAGGCCTATGGAGCAACTAATAGATGGTGTTGGTAAGTTTTGCTAATGAGAGTCGTCGTAACGAGTATATTGTAGATTAATACTTTCACGTTATATCGTACTTGGAACGAGGCTAATGATAAATATGTCTTTTTTCTAGCAACTGTTTGTCAAGATGAGATGTGGTTCGACTCCATGAGTTTCTTAGGTTCCGACTCTGATGATGATTTTATCAGTGTGTATGGAGGTAAGCAAAGTTATTAACTTAGACTTGAGAAATGAGAACTACTATAATGATTTAAAAGGTGACGCTTTTACTAATTTTTCGATTTCTTATATGTAGGAAATACAAACGATCAGTGCCTAGACAACGTTACAATTCATTATGAAAATGGACCACGCTTTTCGGATGTCACTGAAAATGACAAGCTTTTGATTAAAAACGGATATAAAGACTTAAAGGGGTCGTCGGTATTTGATAAAAGCATGCTAGACAACGATCTTTCTTGCTTAAGGACCGTTATAGTCCTTTCCGTGAACCAGAAGCCTTTGGATGGAGATGAAAAAACCGAAATTTGTAAGTAAAATTAGTTTTTCTTGATTTTAGTTTAATAGATGTTTGAAGTTGTGTCATGAAAGTGTTTATTTAAAACCAAATATAATTGTTGATGACCCAATATTACATGATCACCTTTTGCTAATATTGCTCAACAAATTACCAGGCCAGTCGAAGAGGTTTGTGTTTCGCCCCCGGGCAGGACTTCTGATTCCTAGATCAATGAATGATAAGCCGGCTCAAGGATGTTGGTCACATGTGTCACCTTCGGTTTTTAAGCTTCGTGGAGAAAATTTCTTCAAGTATGTTAGATTTTTTTTGTATTTCTATTGCCAACCTTATTTCTTACAAATCTATAACTAAACTAGTTACTAATTATGTAGAGATAAACGAAAGGACCCTGCTCCAGATTATAGCCCGTATGTTCCAATTGGTATCGATTTATTTGTGTGTCCTCGAAAGATCGATCATATTGCTCAACATGTCGAACTTCCTTGTATTGATGTGAATAAGAAAGTGCCTTCCTTGCTGATTGTTAATGTACAGGTATTGAATAAATATAACATAGAACACACTGAATATTACTTGCTACACACGTTTTATTTTATATATCTAATTGGGCCTCATATGGGCATTGGGCCTCGTGGCTGGGCCAACAATGCAAAAGCTAACCAAGATATATAAACTATGCAATAAGCCATGAATATCTAGGCTAGCTATTTAATTTGTTGCACACTATTTTTTACTAATTAGATGGCTATTATGTTCATATGGCAGCTGCCTGCATATTCAGCTACCTTTTTTAATGGCGACGCCGATGGAGAAGGGATCAGTCTAGTTTTATATTTCAAAGTGTCCGAAACCTTTGATGATGAGGTCTCCCCTCACTTTCGCGAAAGCATTCAGGTACCTAATATATGGACGTATAACTCGTGCCATTGTGAACGTTTGACACTTAAAAAACAACACCACAAAGTTTTTTTGTTGCATTTTCTTTGGTTAACCGTTCTATAACATAAATCGAACAGAAATTAGTAACGGACGAAATGGAGATAGTGAAGGGTTTTGCAAAAGAAACTTTGGTTCCTTATCGAGAAAGACTAAAACTATTGGCGGGTGTAGTTAATCCTGAGGATCTTGACTTATGTTCCGCTGAAAGAAAGCTTCTAAACGCTTATAATGACAAACCTGTGCTTACACGCCCTCAACACGCTTTCTATCGGGTTGGTACATCAGTACTATCTTCCAATTTTATATAGCTTATGCAGTGCATAACTTAATTCATTTTATGCAGGGGCATAACTATTTTGAAATAGACCTAGACATACACCGATTCAGCTACATTTCACGGAAAGCACTTGATGCTTTTCGTGAGCGATTGCAACACGGGATACTCGATGTTGGTTTAACTATACAGGTAAAACATTTAAAGAAACGTTGCGCAGAATTGGACAGATTTATGTTGTGTAACTTATTCTCTAGTCATAAACTAAATTCGTTTCTTTTTTCAGGCACAACATCCTGAAGAACTACCAGAGCAAGTTTTATGCTGTGTTAGACTTAACAAGATCGACTTTTGTGATCATTCAATCCCCAGAATTTTAATCCCCAACAATGATTAATTTGTATGATTTTTTTATTTTGATCCCAATAACGCTATTTTTTTCAAGTGACTCACTATTTAAAAACCATAATTGTTGGTATTTCGTTATGAATCGCTAATGTTTCTTCTTGTAAAAATGTCACTAAGAAAAAAGACTATAATACATGATTGGACAAAGAACAGAACTGTAAATAGATACCTTGCGAAGTTGCATATGAGATCATGCACCCAGTCCGGATTAAGATCAATTGACACCTTTAATTTTGGTTCCGGAAGAACGATATGTCCTGCCGATGATTTGGTTTTGCTTCATTTAAGTTGGAATACTTCTTTGCTAAATTTGATCGGCATTTCTATAAGACACCACCTAATAGTTGTCATGTTGATCTTTCTGAGAGGATCGAGTATAATTACCGAGACCACGAAGAACCCTTTTGAGAGCAAAATAAAGATCTCTTCTAGGAATGAGAATAAAAATACTTAGGTCAATATATAAATTATACGTCTATAATGTACAAAAAAAAAAGAATATATTCTCTTTAATCTACATGGTAATAGTATACAGTCTAATACAATCATGGATGTGCTTCTAAAGTTTCTGATCATATTCAAGCTGCAATCAAACATAATGTTGCATACATCTATGGTCGAACACATAGCCTTAACTGAAAATTGAATGTTGTCAAAATTTAAACAGTTTGTCGTCCCACAAAGCTATTAGGAAACAAGACTAAACCCAAGAATGACTCTGAAAAATAAACATGTAGGAGTTGAAGATTATAATATCTTCTGTTTTATAAAGGTTTTTTGCCAGATGAAATGTGTAATTGAAAGCAGATGGTACATGTTTCTGAAATCAAATTTTTATGCAGACTAAAGTTTGCAACCCCAACCACAACTTTGCATATGAATTTGCTTTAGAAGATCACTAATGATATATCAAAAGAAGATCGCAAACGGCTTCTAGTTTTCTAGTGTGAAGTGCCACTTGGAGTTCCCCCAAACACTTCAGTAGGAAATTCTACATGAAACAATATCTTAATGAAATGTTCGGAGGATCTCTGAGGGACACTTGACGTTTCCCTTCATTTGTATCATATATCCGTGTATTTTTCTAGTGTCGATTGCCGAGTGCCACTCGGAGTTCCCCCAAACACTTCAGTAGGACATTCAAGTTGAAACTATATCCCAGTGAAGTGTTCGGAGGATCTCTAATGGACAATTGACGTTTCCCTTCATTTGTATAAGATTATTTTGCTAGTGTCGAGTGCCACTCAGAGTTCCCCCAAACACTTCAGTAGGACATTCTAGTGAAAGTTATATCCCAGTGAAGTGTTCGGAGGATCTCTAAGGGACACTTGACGTTTTCCTTCACTGATACTAGTTTCTTTTTCTAGTGTCAAGTGCCACTCGGAGTTCCCCCAAGCACTTCAGTAGGAAATTCTAGATAAAACAATAGCCCAATGAAGTGTTCAGAGGATCTCTAAGGGACATTTGACGTTTCCATTCATTTGTAGTTACTTGATGTGTTTGATGAATAAAACATGCATAGTTGTTACGGGTATTTATAAGAAAGAATATAGGGAAGTGTGCGATCGATGAATATAGATATGATGCATAAGAAGCTTGAACATGGTTGGCATTGTGTCTCGATTAGGAGGGTAATGTTCTCATTTTCTTAAAGGGTAAAAAGATCTGAAAATGATAAGTGATGGTGAGGACCAGGTGAAGATTCATAGTGGTGTGTCATATTCTCACATCATCATCCATCCCTTATGCATGACTAGGTTCAATTTCACAGTTCACACATATTTACATACTATTCGATACTGCATAGGTTATTACTTCAAAATCACTCATAATTCGATCTCGATCTTGTCAAGAAATTATCAATAAAACTACTTAATCACAACATAACACTAGCACTTTCATTTACTGTTTCCAAAAGGTAATCATTAACCAGGTTTCCAAATTCGATTGAAACTACGAAATTATTCACTCTTCATTACATAGTACTAGCAATTTCATTTACTAATCCCAAACCTAATCGCTAAAAAGACTTCCTTATTCGATAAAAACTACTGAACGAGATTAACCACTAATGATATTATATGCAGCCTTTGCAGATTAAAACTAATATAAATGATCATTGCTCCTCCTTTAATCGTAAAAGACCAATCGGATTATTAGGCTTTAGTTGAGAGGTGGTGTCATTTGTTGCATAGCCCTAGCTTTTTTCCCCAAATCACCTCATAACTCAATCAGCTAGATTATAATTGTGAAGAAAAGTGTGAGTGTTTGTACTGGACAGAATGCTGAAGAGTGCTAGAATATATAGTTGTATGGTTAGTTTGAATAAATGCAATTGTATAAGTCTATCTATCCTATCATGGGAAGTGTCCATGGAATGCCATAGTTTGATTTTGTTTATTAATATATTTCACATTTCACACAAAAATAAATAAATAAATAAATAAATAAATAAACAAAACTAGCAAGATGTAACTGGTTAGATTTAAGACACAAATGCCCATGTCCCATGACCCTAACAATTATTATACAGTATGTTGTTTGGATCTCGAATGCTTTTGTTTACTTATGATCAATCATATAGTTGTGTAGTACCAAGCACATGTGTAGCAGTGTAGTACCAACTTACCAAGTAGGCAAAAGTACAACTTTGCAGCCTATATAACTAGCTACACTGATATGATCAAGCCGGAGTAAATATTAACTCTGAGTTGTGTTATATAGAAGTAAATCAAGATTGACGTGCTTGTGAATGATGAAGAACATCAATCCGAATCATGTTGATCATGTCAAAATCTATGGTTAGTTTGGTCCTTTTTCAATCTTACGCCTTTTATAAACTAGGAATTTGATATCTAGATTTTGTGTTAACGTTTAAACCCGTACCTTTGTATCGTCATTTAATTTGGTATTGAGTTATAAAATTTTGAATGTGCTACGAGACTATTGAGTTATTTCGATTGAGTTGTCAAATTGTTGTTTTGGCTTTTATATTAGTATGTTCTCATTTGAACAACTTTGATGTGTAACAAACAAAGGCTGATTTGGCATTTGGATTGATTTGATCTCCGTCATTGACAAGCACGTCGAACTTTATCTACTTCAAAGGTTATGCACCTTGAGATCGTTCGATACCTTATGATCCTCACGTTTAAGGACGTGGAACAGGTAAATATACCATGCGATGAGTAGAAATTTTTTTGTTGATGGATTACCATTAGCTGGATTTTGTAATTAAGGTTTGGGTTAAAACAACAAAACTGATTTATTCCATAAAGCTTATTAACCAAATTTAGATACAAAGTCAATATAGTCATGTTAACTGCCTCAGACAAAAGTTCTAATCTATTTCAATCTTTAGCTTACATACTTGGTCAAACAAAAAGGAGTGACAGATATAATAGCCTTTGGTTTCACTCAAGCACTTGATAAATGATGACGACTTTTGGTTCCGGAAGAACGATATGTCCTATGATTTGGCTTTGCTTCGTTTAATTTGGAATACTTTTGCTAATTTGATCAGCATTTCTATAAGACACTACCTAATAGTTGTCATGTTGATCTTTCTGAGAGGATCAAGTTTAATTACCGTGACCATGAAGAACCCTTTTGTGAGCATATTAAAGATCTCTTCTAGGAATGATAATAAAACCACTTGAGTCCGTGCTTCTGAAGTTTCTGATCATATTTAAGCAGCAATCAAACATAATGTTGCATACATCTAGGGTTGAAAACGCGCGTAGCCTTAACTGAAAGTTGAAATGTTGTAAAAACTTAAACACTTTGTCGTCCCAATAATGACTCTGAAAATAAACAAGTTGGAGTTGAAGATTATAATATCTTGTGTTTCATAAAGGTTTTTTACTAGATGAAATGTGTAATGGAAAACAGATGATACATGTTTTATGCAGACTAAAGTTCGCAACCCAACCACAACTTTGCATATGAATTTACTTAGAAGATCACTCATGATATATCAAAAGCAAATCGCAAACGGCTTCTAATTTTCTAGTGCCAAGTGCCACTTGGAGTTCCCCCAAACACTTCAGTAGGAACTAGCTTCTACATGAGACAATATCTTAATGAAGTGTTCGGAGGATCTCTGAGGGACACTTGACGTTTCCCTTCATTTGTATTCGTTTATTTTGCTAGTTTCCAGTGTCGAGTGCCACTCGGAGTTCCCCCAAACACTTCAGTAGGACATTCTAGCGAAAACCATATCCCAGTGAAGTGTTCGGAGGATCTCTAAGGGACACTTGATGTTTCCATTCATTTGTAGTTGCTTGATGTGTTTGATGAATAAACATGCATAGTTACGGGTATTTATAAGAAAGAATAGATGGAAGTGTGCGATCGATGAACATAGATATGAGACATAAGAAGCTTGAACATGGTTGGCATTGTGTCTCGATTAGGAGACTAATGTTCTCATGTGCTTAAAGGATAAAAAGATATGAAAATGATAGTTGATGGTGAGGACCAGATGAAGATTCACAGTGGTGTGTTATATTCTCACATCATCATCTATCCCTTATACACGACTAGGTTCAATTTCACAATTCACACATATTTACTAATTTACATACGATTCGATAATGCATCGACAATCACTTCAAATTACTCATAATTCGATCTCTTGTCAAGAAATTATCAAAAAATCTACTCTATCACAACATAACACTAGCACTTTCATTTATTATAGTTTCCAAAAGGTAATCATAGTACTAGCAATTTCAGTTACTAATCCCAAATCTAATCACTAAAAAGACTTCCTTATTGGATATAAACTACGAGATTAACCGCAAATAATAATGCAGCTTTTGCAGATTAAATAAATATAAATGATATGATCATTGTTCCTCTTTTAATCGTAAAAGACCAATATGATTATTAGGCTTTAGTTGAGAGGTGGTGTCATTTGTTGCGTCATGGATGCTATTTTTTGACACCATCGCTTGATGGTTGTGTTTACCTTCATACGTGGTTATGACGGCTGTTGGATCGCTTAAAGGTCTCTCAACTTGTTTCAAACATTGCAACCTTTAATCGTGCACTTGTAATAACTCCTGTAAAAATATTTTGACATTCAAATTTTTGCATGAATTGTTCCGGATCTTCAACGAGAATGCATAGCAAAATAAGGCAAATGATAATGATTTTACTCAAATATTTGCAAGGGTAAAAATGGTTCAAGAAAGTGTATTATCATAGTTGATAGAAGGGAAAAAAATCCTGCCTTGGATGAGAATTTCCTTTAACCGTATTTGCGCCATTTATAGCCGTCGTCTAGAAGATCATTTTTGTTGGTTGCTTGAATGATGATCCGAGAATCTGGTTGTATTCGGTGGGATTAAACTGGATCAACCCTTTGGCCTCTATGTTTCTACTCCATACATGTCGAAAATGTCAACCTTATTAGTATAATATCAATTCTATATTCTACCATAATAAAAGATCGAGTTAATTGCATTTTTGGTCCTTGTGGTTTGGCCAAATTGCAGGTTTGGTCCTCCAAATTTTGAAAGTGCAGCGATAGTTCCTATTTTAAAGTTTGGGTTGCATTTTTTGTCCTTTTTAGTGTGAAATGATCAAATTACCCTTATCTTTTTCTGAAAAAGACAAGGGGTATGTTAGTCATTTAACTTTATCCAGGACCAAAACGCAATCCAAACTTCAAATGGCGACTATCGGCGCACTTTCAAAGCTTTGAGACCAAACCTGCAATTTGGCCAAACCACAAGGACCAAAAATGCAATTAACTCTGAAAGATCACTTAGTAACTTTTGAACCATGTATATAGTTGTTTTTTAGTTGCAAACTAACACTTGTTGTAAACATTTGATAAAAAATCTATATCATTTTGTGATTCGATAAAAGTACCAGAAGCGAAAGAACCAGAATGAGCTCCAGGTCATCTATGTCTAATGAAAGGTTTTATCTTTAGTATCTTAGTGGACATCGTTTACTTCATATTTTTCGGAACCTCTTATGTTTTAGGAAGTTTTGGATGCTATTTCTCTTGTTGCTAGGAATTTTATAATGAATTATGGTTTGGTGTCTTTGAATGCTTAAACAGGAGAATATGACAACTATGTTGTCGTTGGTTTTACTGTGTTTACTTTCGGCTAACATCAAAGGATCGTGGTCCTTTAGCTCTTCTTGATGCTATCCTTATATGTTGTGTTGTACTAATTAGAGATTACCGTAACCCAAATCGACTAAGTCATAAAAGTAAGGGTGAAACTGTCACCTGCAACTATATATTTCAACCGATTAAGAAAATAAGAACACAATTTATGCAATAATTATCTAAATAATCATACTTGCATTACCTTTTCTCTGTTCGGCTTAAATAGGTGATACTGAAACCAAATGATCCTACCATCTAAATGAACTCAACGAAGTTCGTATTAATCACTTAACAAAATCAGATTTGGAATCTTGACAAATGCTTAGGAACTACATAGATATTATGCATCCTCAAAAAATTTGGAAACTTGAAGCCTACTGCAATGAATTTCTATTTGAATACCTAGAAAAAAAAGTTACAGTACGAAGAAGAAATATTACTTTAAACTTTAAAGTGTATAACTCAAACAATAGGAAAAACAATTGTAATCAATAACATGATGTTGGGTATTTTTCTTAGCCCATGAGGGTTAATAGCCCAACACTTTGAGGCCCATCTTGGATCTATTTTAGTCTCTATATTACTGCATATGTTCATTGTTTTAGATAGAGTGTGAGAGAAGTTTGGAGGGAACAAAAACAGAGAAGAAAGAAGTTTTTTCGGAGTAAGATATCACCCAAACCCAACTGCAGTGTTCTTCCGATCACAGGAGATTGCACCGTCGGATCGTCACGATTTTTGGACTGAAGCTTCCTAACATCGAAAGGAATGTTTTGACCTTTGGGATTTTGATTTTGAGGCCTGGAAGTGCGGTTTTCATACCTGGGGACTTAACCGTTGTGACCCATTTACTTACCCGTCAAATTGGTATCAAGAGCTTGGTTCTTGGTCTGGGTCTGGGCATTCCTTTCGATGTTAGGAATGTTTTGACCATTTGTGTTTATAAACACAAATTCTCTTGATACCATTTGTGTTTATACCGTTGTGACCCATTTACTTACCCGTCAAATTGGTATCAAGAGCTTGGTTCTTGGTCTGGGGACTTAACCTGTTTGAACGATGGAAACTAATACAAGTAGGATGATTAGTTTGAATGGTTCTAATTATCATGTTTGGAAAGGAAAAATGGAGGATCTCCTTTATGTTAAAGACTACTTTCCTGTATTTTCTACTGAGAAACCTGATAACAAAACAGATGCATAATGGACTATTTTGCATAGACAGGTTTGCGGGTATATTAGGCAATGGGTTGATGATAATGTTTTGAACCATATTTGTGAGGAGACACATGCTCGTACTCTTTGGAACAAACTTGAACAGTTATATGCTCGAAAAACTAGAAACAACAAGTTGTTCTTAATCAAGCAAATGATGAGATTAAAGTATCTCGATGGGTCTCCTATTCGATCACTTAAATGTTTTTCGGTATTATAAATCGACTTGCGGTATGGGTATCAAGTTTGAAGATGAGATTCAAGGCTTGTGGCTTCTTGGTACCTTACCGGATACTTGGGAGACTTTTAGGACATCCTTGTCCAACTCTGCACCAGATGGTGTTATCACCATGGATATGGCTAAAGGCAGTATTCTGAATGAAGAAATGAGAAGAAAGTCACAAGGTTCTTCTTCACAGTCAGATGTCTTGGTCACAGAAAGGCATGGGAGAAGTCAAAGCAGAGGCCCGAGTAACAGAGGTAATCATCGCAGTAGTTCCAGCAAAGGAAAATTTGCTGATGTTGAATGCTATCATTGCCATAAAAAGGGGCACACGATGAAGTTTTGCAGACAGTTGAAAAAGGAGAACAAGAAGAAAAACTACAACAACTAGAAGAACAAACACAAGAAAGATGATGATGGTGATGACAATACTGAAGTAAATACCACCACAGATGAGTTCTTTGTTTGTTATGATTATGATATGGTCAACCTTGCTAATGATGATTCGAGTTGGATTCTTGACAGTGGTGCTACGTGTCATGTTGCAACACGAAAAGATTATTATTCATCTTACACACCGGTGACTTGGTGTTGTTAGGATGGGTATCTTGGGCTATCAAGGATTGTTGGTATTGGAGATATTTGCTTGAAGTTTGACACGGGATGGAATTGGTTTTGCACAATGTAAAACATGTCCCAGATATGATACTCAATATTATCTCAACAGGTCTTCTTGATGAAGATGGTTACCACAATGATTACGGTAATGGTTTGTGGAAAGTAACTCTCGGATCCTTGATCGTGGCAAGAGGAAAAAGGGAATCCAAGTTATACATGACACATCCGAAGATATCCAAGAGCATTGTCAATGATGTAGACAATGATGATATGACCGAGTTATGGCATAAGAGACTTGGTCACATGAGTGAAAAGGGGATGTCTATTCTTTCTAAGAAGAATGTGTTATCTGGTGTGCATGATATCAACTTGAAGAAGTGTTCTCACTGTTTGGCAGGAAAGCAAACTAGACTTTCCTTTAAGAGTCGTTCTTCTTTCAGAATGGAGAACATACTTGATCTGGTACATTCCGATGTTTGTGGTCCCATGAAGACTAAAACACTTGGTGGGTGTTCTTATTTTGTCATTTTCATCGATGATCACTCAAGAAAGGTTTGGATATATACCTTGAAGACCAAAGATCAAGTATTGGATGTGTTTGTCACACCACCAAATTACCTGTTTTGCAGCGGAATGGAATTCCTGGGGATTGACTGTCATAGCATCACAATCACAGTTATATTGAACGACCTAAAGTGTCGTTTGGAAAATACATTGTTTGATTTAATAAAATAATCGATTTTACAAAGTATAGGTCCCAAATGAAAATCAACTTGTAAGGAATAAATTTGTTACAATTCAAACGATGTTTTAAAGTATATGAAACCCAGTGAAACGCGTCGTCACCACGACTCTATGATATGTCCACATGCATGCCATGAAGTGAATGCCTTAGATACCGAGATAAAACATGCTTAAAAGCGTCAACACAAAGGTTGAGTGAAATCCATAGGTTTAATTAATTCGTTTGAACACAATATTCGTAGTGTGAGTTACGTTGTTTCACACTCATCCTTGAAAACAAAACAAACATTTATTTCACTAAGTTCATGACAACCAAAGCGTAAACCTCGTACCAATAGAAATTGGTAAAATCGTTTCATCGCGACCTAGTAGGTAAACTTGCCAATTTACCTTATTGATTCGAATATAGTGCGTTCGATTTCCCTAACTGGGTCAATAAGAACGGAGTGTTAATTCAATAGGCCTATTCACAATATTCGGCTCACTGCAGTGACTAATGGTGCATGATGTAGGGACTTCAAACATGGCAATACTTAGTGACAATAAAACATTTGGATATGGCATACGAGTTTAAAGCATTTGTGTTCGATTAAAATATAGCATGTATCTCCCCAAGAGTTTGTAAAACAATTAAGTAATAGAAAGTGGGGCTATGAACTCACCTTAACAAGTAAAGCGTGAGTACAAGAACGAGCACAAGAAATATCTTAAAAGCAACCCTCGAACGTAGACCTCCCTAGACGCGACCTTGAGAATTTAAAAGAAGACTAGCGTATGACTTCACTATTGTTTCGGTTTCGACTACGGTGTCACTTGTATATACTTTCCTCTCCTTTTGTCGACTTAACGTTAGTTCCTTGAAATATATAAAACCAAAGTCTTGCACCAATGTACATGCACTCATTTACATCTTAGTTCTTTTGAAGGATTCACAAAATAATTGTAACTTTGCATGAGAGTATATATATTACTATTATAAGGTCCCCCAACTTGACTTACTATTAGTTCACGTTTATTGATATATCACGTGCAAATGGTCATTAGTCACAATGTTGGTTTCTAATTAGTGACACATTAGGTAATCTATCATCCATGCTTGCCACGTATGAAACTTACTCATGCTTAACAAGGCAAAATATCATCGTGTAATAATATGTATATACGATATATATAAAATAGAGTATATATATATATATATTTTTATGGGTGACACTAACTATTTTAAAATAGTTTGAGCATATCATTGATAGTTAGTTAACGTTAAATAAAATTGTAGGTCAAGGGTACGTTTATAACATGAAGGTGCTTAAGGAAAGTAAAAAAGACTAAAATACACCGTTGGTCCCTAAACTTGTAGTGGAGGATCGCGATGGGACGACCGGGCATAATCATCGCCACGAGTCCAAGCGAGAGCGATTAAATGCCGATTGGTCCTTGACCAATCCTCGCATTGTCAACGTTATTTTCTTGAGGGCAAACCGTCTTTCAACGTAGCGCATTAAATAAAACCGTTCTACGATGAATGTAGCTAGTATATGTGTGTAACAAGGTTTGATCTACATTTATGACCCATCCCTAAACTATCCTTCAAAACCCGTCCTCTTCAAAAGATAATTGTTTCGAGGATGGTACGTTCTTTGGTGTGGTAAGCAAGCTATTATTCGTATTGTGGACCTCTCGCCAACCAGTCGATTCTTTGGTTGTCTGTTCAAGTAAGTGCGTCTTAATATTTCTTGTGTAAGTTTGTAACAATGGTGGTTGTTTAATGACTTGTCATAACCAACAATAGGGTCTTCTTGTCGGTGGATAAGATGGTATGATCCCGAAATCTGCGCTCGTTCAAGAATGATCATACCAGGACTTTTGAGGGAGAAATGAGCTTGAGGCAAGATTAGTAGCTGCTCAAGGTGATGTGTGTAAGTGGAAGATTTACATGGTGCTAAGTTGGATGTTGTTCTTCATTGTTTATGCATTGGGATAACGTTTAACCTTTTATGTAATGAGGCTAGTTGGTTAATGTTGTGTATCTTGAATTGTAGTAACCTTGTTATGAAGTATTCGGTTTTGTTTGTTTCGATTTTCTATGCCTCATGGCTATGCAGATGGTTTGCAATGTGTTTGGGGTTGACTTTTAAATGTCAACATTCTTATGATGTTCTATTTTAGCTTTGGTTACTTTTGACGCAAACAATTCACACATCAAGCTTAGTCAATTTCAAAAATACACAATAATGACATGGTTCCATAGTTAATGCAAATGGATATAATTCCGGTGCATAAAATTGCATACTTTTCAAAAGCATAGGCGCTTACTGATTACACACCCACACAAATATGTTTTTAGATTACATAACTTGTCCATAGAAAATAAATAGTAAACTAGATGAAACATTGTCTAGATAATTAGCATATGATTTGACCTATGGTGAGGCCATCATTATTTCGGTCTGTACCGCTTCCTAGTCATTCTTCGTGTAGCAGTGGGTTGAAGCGTAAAGCGCTTGAACATCACTTGGTGAATCACTGATGGGATTGCTCATGCATGATGGGATCGGCAATCGGTTCATTTTGAAGTTCTTTGGGATTGTGGAGGATGCATCATGTATGATGGGATCTTGATTCTCGGCTCTTGATTTGTAGATTGAACACCACTTCCTTGAAGCGCACTAACTTGGCTTTCTAGAACAACACCGTACCTTGACTTGTTTATCTCGCTACTACCTTTTACATTTAGGATGTCTTCTTTTCCTGCAGCTTTAGTATGCACCTTTTGACATTTACCTTATTGGCATTTCCACTATGTTGAGCTCCACCATACCTAGGCATGTTGCAGGTTGTGTCCGGCAATGCCACAAATACTACACGACACTCTTCCAAGCCCTTGACGACTTACCATCCTTCACAATCTCTTGAGTTTGGTGCTATCCTAACTCTTTTCTACCTTTACGGCAAAGCGGGTTTGTTTCGGATTTCGTGGAACAATTGTTGTTGGCATAGTTGATTTTTCCCAATGTACTTTGCTAGTTATAAATTTGGACATGGTGTTTGTAGGTAGCCTCCCAAGTGAGAAGATAGTAACAAGGATGAGCCCATGTTTCTCTGACTCAGACTTGTTGGCCATTTAAAGCCATATTCAATTGGTAGCAACAACATGTTTACATGGTAAACCCGTTATCTCCCATCTTCTCGCAAGTACAAGACTTGTGTACAACAAGATAACTACACATTGGTCACCCCATGGTCCACTAACTCGAAACTTAGATCCCCATTCCATAACACATTATACTTATGACCTCTTTCTTAATAGCCTCTAGCATGTGTTGTGCGGTTGGTGTTAATGGCCCATCACTCTTACGAATCACCATAAGAACATGCATTATCCTCTTCATACAATATTCCACGATGTATTCTAAGGTGTAATAATAGGTTTGCTTAACCCTCTTTAATTTTCTCATGAAACACTTGACACATGTTATTAAGTAACACATCGTAAGTAGCTCTCCTAAAGATGACAAGTAATAAACATGTATTAATTGTAGCTGTTTATCTTGCATTTACGATGACAAAGTAAGTGAAACAAATAGATCACTTACATGAGAAATGTGACCTTGACCAATGGATCGGTGGTATCTTACTTAACCAATCATGGGCTGGTTGATTAAGTTTCTTGAGATCGCCATAGCTTTTAAACTGTACACATGATTGAGGTCATTGCACATTTCCACGATGGTCTTTATAGGCCCTACCTTTCCATTGCAATTTCATTTTCTCATGTATGCTTTTAATCTGTAATCGTGTTCGCACTTTCAAAAACTTACCTCTGACTCTACTTATATCCCTGCACAAAATCAAATATCTTTCTTGTCTGTTTCAAAGCAATTGAGACTTAAATTCATGAACAGTAAGAGAGTACCTTATTCATGTCGATAATAAAAGTGATGCTTGAAATTGGCCCAAGTGCTAAATCATCGGATAAACAATGAAGAAACCAAGTCCATGATCCTATGTTATCCGAATCAACAAAAGCATAAGCGAAAGGGTATATACCATTGTTGCTATCAATTCCACAATTGTCATCGGTTGACCATTGAAAGGACCACGAATTGGAAAGCGACCAATTTCAACAACGATCTCCCACAATCTTTAAATCCTTGCTTGATGCACCTAAACAAACATACACTCTCTTGAATTCTCGGTTGGAAGAGACTCATCCGGAGGTCGTTCCACATTCATCTCCCACCGTCGTATTAGGGTTTGTCTTCGCAACTCTTGAACATAATCTCTCAACATGGTAAATTGAAGCTTGAATTGACCCCCGATGGCTTTTATAGCTAGGTTTTGGCCTTTAATACCTTCGCAGGACACTTGAAAGTCGTATTGGTTGGTAAGTTGATTATGCACCGACCGACAGAAGCTGGATTTGTTTCAACTTGTCTTTGTAATTTTACGTGAGATATAGCGAAGGTCAAAAGCTCGACTTCCTTGATTGCAAACAAGTGTGTTGCTCATTATATGTTCGACCGACCGGATACTGTCTCACCATTCCTGCCGACAAACAATAGCCATGGGCGAGTATTTGAAGGGTCCTTTTGGCGAAAGCAATGCTCTTATACCCTTACGCTTAATGGACTTCTAGATGGGCCAATATTGATCCGGGACCTTCACTTGGGCTGGCGGAACAATACCCCACACGACCCTTATTCTTGTTTTGTCATTCTTCAAAAAACAACTCCTCCTAGTTTCTATTGAATGATCTCTTACTAGCTTTTTACTTCCCTGCAGTAGCAAACTCGACCAATTATAGAAAAAGTGGTATAAGCGCCATTAGCAAAGTGGGCGTGTTGGAAACTAACATGGTCACCGCAAAATACTTCATCAACCATCACGGTAAATCATTTACCAACGCATGTCATCACTTATATAACATGTTGTTCCTTCTTCACTTGAATCGATGATCGACCTACTTGTAGCATACCAAGCGTGCATCATTCTCTTGACAAGTGTTATCTTGATTTGGTTCAATGCATTGCCAAATTCACTAGTGTCACTCGCTTGTAACAGGACTAAGATCAACAACAGATCCTCTTCCATGTTATCTCGAGTCGGTTGAAACAGACTTACATCCACATCGAGGCTCCTCAAAGTCGTTATTCACATCAAGTAGTGGTGCGCCTTCTTTGTGTAAATGCTTGTCCTGTGTCAATTGAAACAGATTAACCTCAAAATTTTCGGGCTCCTCAAAGGTGTTATTGACATCAACTAGTCTTTGTTCCACCGTTGTCAAAGTCCTTCCCGAATCACTCTAAGCAGATTAACCTCAACATTATCGGGCTCCTTTAGAGCATTGTCCTCATCAACAACTACTAAAGCACGCTCACTTTTTGAGCAGGTTGGCTAGCAAATGAGCAGTCTAAGGTGGAAAAGAGTGGCTCAATGTTTGGCAAATTGCTAGCTTCACCAATATCATTGACGCCCACAGCAATTGTGTAAGTTGGATAAAGCGATCTAGGCGTGTTCATTATCTATATCATCTAACACCAACCGTCTACAACATGATTGAATAGCCGCAGTAGCAACTTTTCTCCTATCTTCATCCATCTCCCAAAACACGGTCTTAATTGATTGTGGGGACATTTCACAAAATTCTAATCTAGTCTTCCTATTTCAACATACACGTCTATCACCTTATGTTTGTATGACAACATCTTTCAACAAGTCTAGATTAGCGTGTTCACGGAAGAAAACAAACCGTCGTCTAATGTACAACCGAGGCTTAAGAAAGTAGAAATAATTGGTTTGTCGGACTCATAACCGATTTGGGTCATGAGAGCATCCATTTCATCAACAGATACCTCTTTTATTTCAACAAGATCAACAAGGCATTTCTTGCCTCCTTGATATATCCTACACGGAAAGTATTTGAATGTACCTTCATAATGGAACATCATGCTAAGCGATCCGAGTTCACCCGTATATAAAAAATGTACAAAACTTTGTTAAGCTAAAGTTACCTAAAAGGGAATAACTTAATCACTCGTACTAACATATGATTGTAATAGGCTCTAACCAAAAAGACTTACAATATCTCATGACTGCAGATCTTTCCTCCGTTTCACGATCATCATATAAAGGATATTCCCTTACTCGCCACAGAGTAAATCCAAGGTGGTTGTTTGTTATTTTCTTACTCAGATTATTTGATTTTATGATAGACATTGCCTTAGGGTTTTCTGGGTAGGCTTCCAAAACAAGTTTGGGGATGAGCAATGAGTACCCGGTTTTGTTATATTGTACAATATGGCGGGAAATTGGACAAGACAGGTTATACAGTGTATACCACATAATGACTATTCTACCCCCGCAGTACCATGATTACGGGTTTATTTTGGGTATAACGGAACGTTGACAACGCCGTTATTGGTCAAGGACCAATCGGCATTTAATCGCACTTGTTTGGACCCGTGGCGATGATTATGCCGGTTTCGTCCCATTGCGATCCTCCGATACAAGTTTAGGGACCAACGGTGTATTTTAGTCTAAAAAAAATAAAATATATCGAAGTCATAAAAATTATAAAAAATGCATTCCTCTCAAGTATTGGGTGAATAAATAATTATCGAATCGAAATCACGTAAACCGTCGTAAATATATATATAACAATATGTGTACTAAATAAATTCAAAACGTCGAGTAAACTAATAATATAATTTTTATAGCATTAAAATAAGTATAAAAATATATCAGGATAATTTTTAGAATTTTCGGATTAATATTCAAAATAAATGATTACGCGATAGCGTTTATTTAATAGGAAAATACACGTTTAATGAAATATGCAAATCCATGCATGAACTAATATGATGATGATGTTACTAATGATATGTAGACTAAATCTAGTCTAGATGAAATGTCCTCAATGATTTTTCATGAATACGCAGCTAAACCATTACGGTTACGTGAATTTAATACTCGTAAACCTAGTTTACGATAAACGATAAATGATGAAGCATGAATAATGTTTTGAAATATGACCCGAAAATACGAGTTGTCACATTCGCCCAACCAAAAGGAATTAGGTCCCGAATTGGTTCGTGTTAGTCTATTGAATTTTTGAGTTTGTGATGAATATCGAGAGAGAAGACATGGAGAAGTGTCGTTACGGTTATCGAGGATTGAGAGTGTATAAAACATCATAGTAGAAAATGTTGGATAAATCTCCCATGAGTAACACTTTGACTTTGAAATATGTGAAAATTCGCTTGCACTAAGATTTATAAATAATCGCTCCCAACATAACATGATCCCTCCAGAATTAGACATAGTTAGCTAGGCTATTTATTATAATTAAGGAACGATGATGTGACGTTCGGTTTAGTTGTTATAACTCTCAATGTTTACAAAGATTTAAACTGTGTCGTTAAAATGGTCGTTAAAGAAAAAGGAAGTAAAATTCTCGTAAGTGATAACAAATCGAAAAGAAAATAAAGAACGATAGATGAGAATATTTTACAATGAGTGGTTTATCAAAAGTAATACATCTTAAGTTATAAAGATCCGGATACGATGGAAGACATAAATTTAGTGCGACATAGTACATAAGGAAAATAAGACTGTTAGTTTCGAACTTCTTGATCTTCAGCGTTGTTGAAATCTGTTGAGCTTCACCTCCTTCTAACATGTATGCATTCCCATGAGCACCTTCAAATTGTTGACCTCCGTTTGGGGACATTGGTTCGATAGTGTCCTTGTTCCCCACATCGAAGCATGTGACTACGGTCTTACCTCTACAATCCACGGCTAGGTGTCCCGATTTTTGGCATTTATGGCACTTGGCGTGGCAAGGACCGAGTGATGAAAATTACATCGATTACATAGTGGGTGTGTTCCAAAGATAACCTCTACCTTCCATTGGTGCAACGACATAAACCATTCCGAACTTCTTGCCTTCTATTTTGTTGTTGATGATGGTTAGTGTTACGGTTTGGGTTGTTGTTGTTATAACCTCCTTGGTCGTTTTCCCATTTTCTTTTGTTTTTGTTGATTTGGTTATCGTCGTTATTGTTGTTGTTTTGGTTATTGTTGTAGTTGGTGCGGTTGTTGGTATTGTTGTTACGGTTGGTGTTGGTAATGTTTCCCTTTTTCAAAACTCGTTCCATGAGCCTTTGAGATATTCGAATAGATTCTTCAATCGTTTGCGGATCAAAAGAAATCACATCTCCTTGAATAATCTCGGAAGTCCTCCAATGAAAGCCTCCGGAGCTTCTCATTATCCGAAACCATAGATGGGCATAACGCACTAATTCTTGAAACCTTGAATGTAAGTATCAATGTCATACCCAATAGTTACAGTTCATAAAATTCGGTCTCCAACTTTTCACTTCCGTGACTGTGGACAATACTTCTTCGTTACCAAACCTTTGAATTGCTCCCAGTGAGCTTGAAAGCATTTTCCATTCCCATTGGTGAGCATACGAATTCCACCAAGACATTGCCCCATCAAGTAGTGTACTTGTAGCAAACTTAACCTTGCTATCCTCGTGGCAATTACATATGTAAACACAGACTCCATTTTCTCGAACCATCTAACCATGGCGGTTGCTTCTTCAAGTACCCTTGAATTTAGTAGGATCCCCACTTTTAAAATCCTTATACGAACAACTTCTAACCCCGGACCCTCCAGAATTCCTGCAGGAAGAAGTCTAGCGGCTTCGACTTCCCTCGCAATTCTAGTAGTTTCAAGAATTGCAAGATTGCATGCGGCGGCATTAGCAAGTCGGCGGCTTCAAGATTAGTGCGACCTCGTGATAGTGGCGAGTCTAGCGGCTTCAAGAAGGTCGCGACCTCGGCGATTGGCAAGTCTAGTGGTTTCGGCGATGAGTCGCGACCTCAAGCAGCACCGCCCATCGCTGTCTTTCAATCCTTAATGCATTAGCTATACTATCCTCACAAACTTTTGCATAGCCTCTTGAGTCAAAACTTGCGGAGCTTTCTTGACGCCATAACTTCTTCAAAATAAGAGGAAAGGTGAGGCGTAGCAAAGTCGATGTTAATAATAAACGCCCAAAGAGATATGATATGAGGTGATAAGTTTGAGGTTATTTTTCAAAATAATCGATGGTTTCCTAAAAATGGGTTATGAGATGTCGTAAGTGCTTCAAATGTATGATGGTTTAGTGACTTAATGCGCGAATAACGTGTAACTCGACATGTTAGTGGTGAAACAAAGGAGTGATAGTGACTTTGCCCTACTTAAAGGTTTTATCTCGGCATTCGGCGTTATCGGTGATGAATCGGTGATATTAAAATTACGATAGGGAATGACAAAGCATTCTCCACATTAGAGTATGAGGAAATGATAATGGAATGGGTAATTAAAGGCATCCATGTGACAATCGTTTTGAAGTGAAAGTAAATAACTCGAAAAATGTACGTATAAACCGCATGTAAAGTGAGTATGCACCCATGATGAAATGATGAGATGCTATGATAATGTAGTTATAGTCTAGGTCAATGATGCAACCTAGTTCTCTATAATCAAGCTCGATGCCAATCATCACACCCCAAATTACATTTTGCAATGAATGGAATTTCGGGATTGATTGTCATAGCATCACAATCACGGTTATATTGAACGACCTAAAGTGTCGTTTGGAAAATAAATTGTTTGATTTAATAAAATAATCGAGTTTACAAAGTATAGGTCCCAAATGAAAATCAACTTGTGCGGGAATAAATTTGTTACAATTCAAACGATGTTTTAAAGTATATGAAACCCAAGAAACGCGTCGTCACCACGACTCTATGATATGTCCACATGCATGCCATGAAGTGAATGCCTTAGATACCGAGATAAAACATGCTTAAAACTATCAACACAAAGGTTGAGTGAAATCCATAGGTTTAATTAATTCGTTTGAACACAATATTCAGTAGTGTGAGTTACGTTGTTTCACACTCATCCTTGAAAACAAAACAAACATTTATTTCACTAAGTTCATGACAACCAAAGTGTAAACCTCGCACCAATAGAAATTGGTAAAATCGTTTCATCGCACCCTAGTAGGTAAACTTGCCAATTTACCTTATTGATTCGAATATAGTGCGTTCGATTTCCCCTAACTGGGTCAATAAGAACGGGAGTGTTAATTCCAATAGGCCTATTCACAATATTCGCGCTCACTCGCAAGTGACTAATGGTGCATGATGTAGGGACTTCAAACATGGCAATACTTAGTGACAATAAAACATTTGGATATGGCATACAGTTTAAAGCATTTGTGTTCGATTAAAAATATAGCATGTATCTCCCCCAAGAGTTTGTAAAACAATTAAGTAATAGAAAGTAGGGCTATGAACTCACCTTAACAAGTAAAGCGTGAGTACAAGAACGAGCACAAGAAATATCTTAAAAGCAACCCTCGAACGTAGACCTCCCTAGACGCGACCTTGAGAATTTAAAAGAAGACTAGCGTATGACTTCACTATTGTTTCGGTTTCGACTACGGTGTCACTTGTATATACTTTCCTCTCCTTTTGTCGGCTTAACGTTAGTTCCTTGAAATATATAAAACCAAAGTCTTGCACCAATGTACATGCACTCATTTACATCTTAGTTCTTTGAAGGATTCACAAAAATAATTGTAACTTTGCATGAGAGTATATATATTACTATTATAAGGTCCCTGCAACTTGACTTACTATTAGTTCACGCTTATTGATATATCACGTGCAAATGGTGTTAGTCACAATGTTGGTTTCTCTAATTAGTGACACATTAGGTAATCTATCATCCATGCTTGCCACGTATGAAACTTACTCATGCTTAACAAGGCAAAATATCATACGTGTAATAATATGTATATACGCTGATATATATAAAAATAGAGTATATATATATATTTTTTTATGGGTGACACTAACTATTTTAAAATAGTTTGAGCATATCATTGATAGTTAGTTAACGTTAAATAAAATTGTAGGTCGAGGGTACGTTTATAACATGAAGGTGCTTAAGGAAAGTAAAAAAAAAATAAAATATATCAAGTCATAAAAATTATAAAAATGCATTCCTCTCAAGTATTGGGTGAATAAATAATTATCGAATCGAAATCACGAGACCGTCAGTAAATATATATATAACAATATGTGTACTAAATAAATTCAAAGCGTCGAGTAAACTAATAATATAATTTTTATAGCATTAAAATAAGTATAAAAATATATCAGGATAATTTTTAGAATTGTCGGATTAATATTCAAAATAAATGATTACGCGATAGCGTTTATTTAATAGGAAAATACATGTTTAATGAAATATGCAAATCCATGCATGAACTAATATGATGATGATGTTACTAATGATATGTAGACTAAATCTAGTCTAGATGAAATGTCCTCAATGATTTTTCATGAATACGCAGCTAAACCATTACGGTTACGTGAATTTAATACTCGTAAACCTAGTTTACGATAAACGATAAATGATGAAGCATGAATAATGTTTTGAAATATGACTGAAAATCTGAGTTGTCACAGTGTTTGAGTAGTTTCATGCTTTAGTTGAGAGGAGACGAGGGAAGAAACTTAAATGTATTCGAACCGACAATGGAGGTGAATACATTGGCCCTTTGATGCTTATTGTAGAGAGCATGGAATTCACATCAAAGACTCACGAAGACACATGATTGAATGGCTTAGCAGAGCGGATGAATAGAACTTTGGTTGAGAGAGTCGGATGCTTGCTTTCACATGCGGGGTTGCACTGCTTCTTTTGGGGTGAGGCTTTGAATACGGCGGTACATGTTATTAATCTAACCCTTTGTGTTCCTTTGCGTTTTGATGTTCCTGACAGGGTTTGGAGCGGCAAAGATGTTTCATACCGTCATTTACGAGTTTTTGGATGCAAGGCTTCTGTGCATATTCCCAAAGATGAAAGATCAAAGCTTGATATGAAGTCTAAGCCATGTGTGTTCCTCGGGTATGGTCAAGATGAATTTGGGTATAGGTTGTATGATCCAGTTCAAAAGAAACTTGTTCGTAGCCGAGATGTAGAGTTTGAGGAAGATCAAACTTTGAAAGATGTTGAGAATGCTGAGAGGGAAACAATTCCTCAACATAATGATGATCTCATTGACTTGGATCCGGTTCCTCTTAAACATTTTGACCCACAGTTTGGAGATGATATTCAGAATGATGAAGAACAGGGTGATGATGATGTTGATGATCAAGAGCAACCAAACTTAGATGAAGACGTTCATCCCGAGTTACCGTACCTAATATGCCACTCATTCATTCCGCTTAGGCGGTCTACTAGAGATCATCATCCTTCCACACGCTATTACGCACATGATTATGTTTTACTTATCGATGGGGAGAGCCAGTGTTATGCGAAGCTATGGAAGATGAACACAAAAGGAATGGTTTGAAGCCATGCAAGATGAGATGAATTCCTTGCATGAGAATGCTACCTTTGAGTTGGTGAAGGCGCCTAAGGGTAGAGAGCTTTGAAAAACAAGTGGGTTTTCAAATTGAAGGCGAAGAGCATACTTCTAGACCGAGGTACAAGGCAGTTGGTGGTTAAAGGTTTTGGTCGAGAAAAGAGGTATTGATTTTGATGAGATTTTCTCTCCGGTTGTGAAGATGGGATCTATTCGAGTTGTTCTTGGTTTGGCGGCTAGCCTCGATCTTGAGGTGGAGCAAATGGATGTCAAGACGACTTTCCTTCATGGTGATCCGGATAAAGAAATCTACATGGAGCAACACAAGGTTTTCGGGTTAAGGGAAGGAAGAATACGTGTGTAGACTTGAGAAAAGTTTGTGCGGGTTGCAAGCAATCAGACGATTGGTACAAGAAATTTGAATCGGTCATAGGAAGCAAGGCTACGAAAGACTTCTTCGAGATCATTGTGTTTTCTTTCGGAGGTTTGGTGATGATGACTTCATCATCTTGTTGCTATATGTTGATGATATCTTTGATTGTTGGCAAGAACGTTGGAAGAATTGCCCAATTGAAGTGAGATTTGAGCAAGTCTTTTGCTATGAAAGACTAGGGGCCAGCAAAACAGATCCTTGGCATTCGGATTTTCCGTGATAGAGGTGCTAGGAAGTTGCATATATCACAAGAGCAATACATTGAGAAGGTCTTGTGCAGGTTCAACATGGATAAAACTAAAGTGATTAGTTCCCCTCTTACTACCAACTTTAAGCTAACTGATAAAGATTGCCCCTCTTCCAAAAAGAGTATTGAAAAGATGGATAGAGTTCCATATGCCTCAGCGGTTGGTAGCCTGATGTATGCTATGGTGTGTACAAGGCCGGATTTAGTTCATGCAGTTGGTGTTGTCAGTCGGTTCCTGTCAAATCCTGGTAAGAAGCATTGGGAAGCTGTTAAAATGGATATTTAGATATATGCGAGGTACTTCCAAATTGGGTATCACATTTGGAAATGGAAAACCCATGCTTGTTGGTTACACAGACTCAAATATGGCGGGAAATAAGGACAACATGAAATCCACTTCTTGATATTTGATGACCTTTGCGGGGAGATGTTTCATGGCAATCTAGATTGCAAAAGTGTGTGGCATTGTCTACAACAGAGGTGAGTATGTGGCGACAATGTAAGCTGCAAAGAACTATTGTGGTTGAAAAGGTTTTGCAAGAACTTGGTTTCAAGCAACAACGTTATGCGGTTCTTTGTGACAATCAAAGTGCTATTCACCTTGCTAAGAATTTGATGTTTCACAAAAGAACAAAACATATTGATGTTCGTTATCATTGGATTAGAGATGTTATTGAAGATGGTATGTTTGAACTTAATAAAGTTCGACGGATGATAATACTTAGATATGTTGACAAAGGGTAGCAAGAGAAAAGTTGAAGGTGTGTTGCTCTATCGCCGGGATGGCGAACTCATCCTCATAGGCGTAAAAAGGGGAGATTTGTTGGGTATTTTCTTAGGCCATGAGGTTAATAGCCCAACACTTTGAGGCCCATCTTGGGTCCATTTTAGTCTCTATATTCTGCATATGTTCGGTGTTTTAGATAGAGTGAGAGAAGTTTGGAGGAATAAAAGCAGAGAAGAAAGAATTTTTTTTGAGTAAGATATCACCCAAACCCAATGCAGTTGTTCTTCCGATCACGAGGAGATTGCACCGTCGGATCGTCACGATTTTTCGGATGAAGCTTCCTAACATCGAAAGGAATGTTTTGACCGTTGGGATTTTGATTTTGAGGCACGAAGTGCGGTTTTCATACCGCGTATTGCATCTTATTTTGGTGATATTCTTCCTTTGTTCTTTGATTGTTGCCATATATCTTGATGTTTGATTCCAAGATTATGATGTTTGTTGTGTACCTCTAGTGTTATCTAGAGAAGACCTTGTGTACCTCTCCTTGTTGATAGTGGATTTAAGCGGCACTAGGTGTCCCGTGGTCTTTACCCGTTTTGGGGTTTTCCACGCTAAATGTTTGGTGTTCTTGTTGTGTGATTGATTACATTTAGTATTTGTTGTTTGGGGCTGATTAGATATTGTTAGGGGTTGATTAGAGCTGCTTTTAGCTTTTCCTTATTTGTTTGCTTCCTCATAGGTTCACACGGGTTTGGGTAAGTGTTGTCAAATGAAGGTCTAGCTTTCGCATTTGTGTTTATACCGTTGTGATCCATTTACTTACCCGTCACATGACCGGAATAACTATAAGCGGAAAAGGCAACTTGATCAAACCCCAAAATATTCAATCTCTTGTGTGCATCTCGATATTTCAAATAATTTCTAGAAATTCTTTCTGCGCTTGCTCTTTTCCTATTTGGTGGATCAATCGCATCGGCCTCCTTATGCTCGTCATGTTCATACTTTTTCACCTTTTTTATAAGTCGTTGTACTAGAACCTCTAATTTACGCGTACAACTCTCCTCCTTCATCTTCTCTTCCCGTATAGCCGCCTCCAACAACTTAATTCTTTCACCGTTCGCAAGCCACCTGTTGTAAGCTTCCTGTACATCTCTAACCTTGTCGGCTATGCTTGTTGAATCCGCACTCTCAGAAACCTTGAAAATTTTCATATTTGACTGCGCCACAAAAACTACTATAACTAAAAGAAAAATTCACAAAAAATGATACTCTAATTTGAGAAGTGGCAGTAGCTTAGATTGATATTGGCTGATTACAACATAAGGAAGGGACATACATGGTAACAAGGGTTAATATTGGGCCTGTTATTTGCGGCTTGTTAATTACATCAAGATGTGCTAACTTATAATTAATGATTGATGAATTAGAAGGCGACTCCGGATGTGCACTTACAACATTACGCCATGTGTGACCATTATAGGGGTAGTATAGTAAACACCCTATTTTGGACCTATGTATATATGCTAAAAGCAGTGCAAAGTTGCAATGACAGGGCGAATCATCCATTGCGTAATAACTAAATATAGGCGTATGGTTTATAGTACGGCAAGAAAGAACTCATTTCTATCGGCATTGTTAACATCTTAACTAATGATCCCAAAGGCCGAAATTAAGAAGTTGTTGATGCTTCAAGTACAAGAAAATAATGTTTTTCCTCTCCCAATTTTAGACTATCATAAAACAGTCTACCTCAACCATTCATCCAGGACCGATTCCATTTTTCTGTTACTAATATGTACCCACTATCACCAGGATCTCAAACAAATGACATATTCAGCAGTTAGCTCTAACTTAACTTTTAGTAATGCCAAAGAAGCGCAGTCCAGAAACTCCTGTTAACAGAAATATCGCAAGTAGTTTGAACCTAGAACATTCAAAATCTCACACTTTTCCATATATACCATCTCCTTCTTTTAACTCTTATCTAATAATTCTAACTATAGAGTAACTATTAAAGCAAGAATTGGTCGTTTCGTGTCTATTTTGACCCCTTTTACTACATTTTTTTTTATTAATCATAACTCGTCTCATCCTTAAAGTTCTAAGTAGAAATCAAGTCTTTCGAACTCCTATCACCACCATGAATTCTCTTTTTTTCCTTACTACTTGCACTTTCTTTTTAAATTCAACGAGCAGTCAAATTTGAATATTTACTGCTCCAGTCATGACCCCTACCACTAAGCTACTTCTACCACTAAGCTACTTACTTCTGCTTATAACTTTATAAGTGTTTAATCATAGAGCACTACTTCCGACATATGCTAGTGGGTAATCTTTGCAGCGAATAGCAATGACAGGGATTGAATTGTTCAGGCATAAGACAAAGTTGATAGGTCTCAATTCTTACACTGTGGTTCGATCATTTTTCACTTTATAATAGCAACGGGTCTTTAAGTTTAGTATCTTATTGTTTTTTGGTCTCAACATCCTATAAGTGTCTATCGACTCTACTCAACTCAGCAACACACACCATTCCATTTCTGGAAGCAACAAAATGGGTTATATGGATACTTGCTGCATTAGTCCCACTCACAAGTATCACAAATTCACAATGCTATGCCACATAAAGTTCACACGGTATGTGTAGGTTGGTCGGGACCCACACATCCGACTTGATAGAATCACAATCACCAAAGCACATATACATACAAGATGAATGACCAACGAACTAAAATCCCTTTTTATTTCCAAACTGAATTCAATCCTAAACCATAATCATTCATTATCCCAAACCTCCGTGATCATTTGCGACCCATAGATGGTATGGTTATTGTTAGGAATTAGAAATTCCAGGTATTAAAGAGTCGGTCACCTCAAGTATATGTAATCATTAGAAAGCTCGTAGTCGTAGTTCTTTTATGTTAAGTAGTATTTAGTTTAGTAACACCGTGGAGGACGGACGGGTCTTTACCCACTATATGCCCCGATCCATGACCCGTTGTGTGGCTTTATGTAAGACTATAAATACTCTCTACTCCCAAGTAGAGAGTTGGAGCTCATAATAATATATTCTTTCTCTCACTATAGTTCCCAACTCTCTTCCTTTCTCTCACTAGAACTTTTTCTCTAACATACTTATATGCCTACTTTGATCATGGTTTAGAGTGTATATGAACCAATATCTTACAATTGGTATCAAGAGCCATGGTTTGATCACTCATCTTTCATGCTCTTTGTTTTGGTGGATTTCATAAGGTTTTGGAGTATTAAGGGTTTAGAGAGTTTGATTCATTTGGACAAATTCTAGTGTTAAAGTTTGAATTTTACTTGTACTTTTGTGTTTAGGATCATCATATGTGTTTATGTTTTGAATTGGAAGGCTTAAATCATTGTGGTTTGGTTGTTTTGGATTGATAAAGTGGTTATTTTTGAAAGAAGGACGAGCGAGTTGAGTCTCGGACTTGTGTTTCTTCAAAGCGAGTTGCTTTGTTATTTGATCTTGAGTTGGTACATGCGACTTAGTCATTTTAGCGAGTTGATATTTATGCGACTTGGGTTCTAAGCGAGTTGTTTCTTTAGCGACTTGAGATCTAAAGCGACTTAGTTATTTAGCGAGTTGTAACGCATAGCGAGTTTCTTTAGCGACTTAGTGTTCAAGCGAGTTGATTGTGTTGCAGTTGATACTAAAGCGAGTTGGCTATTTAGCGACTTGATTCATTAAGCGAGTTGACGTGTTGCGAGTTGATCTTGATGCGACTTGGCTATTAAGCGAGTTGATTACTTAAGCGAGTTGTTAATTGCGAGTTGTGTGGTTAGGTACTTATTCATTTAGGCTTGTTACTTCTTGGTGATACATTCTTACGGTTGTTCTTTTGGTTTAGTAAAATCCGTGAAAGAATCAATTTCCGGTTTAATCAAAGAATAGTAAAATCCGTAGAGCTTGAAACATGTCTACAAACGTTCCTACTATCATCTCCATTATTCTCGAGGATGTTCAAGCTACCGGTTGGTTCGGATACTAAATCACCCATGCTTGACAGAATCGACTACGACTCTTGGGCTCAACGAATCGATTGTCTTGTCTTGGAAAAGAAAATGGAGTCAACATTCTCAAATCCATTGATGAAGGACCATATCGGGTTGAGACGACTAGAGACTTAATTGATCTGACTAAAGATGGAACAATGATCTATGGAATTGATGGACTAAAGACATATGATGAGCTCGATGATAAGGAGAAAAGAGATTCGATGTCGATATCGTGGCTTCTAACATCGTACTTCAAGGTCTTCCAAAAGATATCTAAGTCGATTAATCACAACACCAAGCAAAGCGTTATGGGATAATGTCAAGATGCTTCTCGTGTTCTTAATTAACCATGGAAGGCAGAGAATCACAACCTATGATGAATTTGAACACTTCAAGATGAAACCGGATGAGAGTGTTTATGAGTACTATGTGAGATTCCACAAGCTTGTTAATGATATGAGGAACATCGAATGACTATGCCTAACATTCATTTGAACTCTAAATTTGTGAACAACATGAATCCCGAATGGCACAAGTTTGTCACTCGTGAAGCTCACTAAAGGATCAAGAATACAAACTATGAGCAACTCTATGCCTTCCTCCTTCGAATGAGAGACATGCTATGTTTGAAAAAGGATTCTTAATCGTTCAAAACCAACCAGGAGAGACAAGCTCTTCTAATGACTCAACCGCCTTCTACTCAAACATCGAATCACAACCAAAGCCTCACAAGTCATACCCATGGGTAATGGTAATCACAAACTCATTCCCGATCCTATGTTCAAACAAGCTTATCTTTGATGCACACGTGGAAACATCATTAATCAACTAGCTCTTCCGATTAGTCAAAACATGAATTCTCTCCCACAAACCAACAACAACCTTAGAACAACATCTAACCCACACAATCAAGCTACATCCGAGATGGGAGGATAGTGGTGCAACCGATTCGGAAAGACAAGATGATCGGGGAAGAGGTGGAGTGGTAGAGGTTATGTTGGTAATCAATCGAGGAAGGAATGGAAATCAAGGTCAAGCTAAGCCGATCAAATGCTACAACCGTGGTGGTGAGGACACATTGCAAGGAACCGCACATCTCCAAAACGTCCACGAATCGCCGATTACAGAGATAAGATGTTGCTTGTATAAGCTCGGGATAATGGTGCCGCTTTGGATGAAGAGAGTTGTTGTTTCTTCTTGAGGGCAATGCCAAGACCCACGATCTTGATGTGGATGAGCAACCAATTCGTGAGATAGGTCACAATCATCGAATGCCTTTCAAGTCGGCGATTGTGATGCATACGACTGATGTGGATGATGGACCCATCGCACACATAATTTTATGGCTAGCATTACTCCAATGGTTTCTCCCAAGGTCTTCTTCACCACAAGTTGGCCCATCCAATGACAAACTCATCTCGAGGTATTAAAACTATACGATGATCTTGATGTGCAAAGATGCATGACAAAGTACAATCATACGAAACTATTTAATCAAATATTGAAAATACGGGTAATATCAATGTTGTCCAATATGATCAATATGTGAAACAAAGTGAAAGTGAAGTTGTACCAAGTGATGCATCTTCCGCGATCAACAATGACTATGTTTTGATGAATTCACCGCATATGCTTCGATGATTACGTAATTTCCGAACTAAATGCCTATAAAGAACGTGTTGCTATTTATGAACAACGCAAAATTTGAGTTGACCACTCATGAAGGTGAAATGGATGACCAAGTGCGTCAATCATTAGAAAAGTAATTTTAGAGAAGTATTAAAACAAGAGTTAAATTCCTTGCAAGAAAAGCTTTCTAAAACCGCTAAGCAAAAACAAGAACTTCAAGAAAATATGAAAAGGCTTAAGCAAGAATTTAATGCAAAGGAATCAAAACTCTTGAAAGATTTTTCTAATCGAAAACTTTGAAAACAAACTTGAAAACAAGTTGTACATACAAGGAACACCATTCAGACCGCTCACATGATCACTAAGCATAGAGTATTAAGCGATAAGCATAGCATTCCCTTGTTGAGGAACCAAATCCAGAGGTCATTAAAAGGATAGAAATGCTCATAAGGTTCTTTATGATGGCAATGAAATCCTTAAACCTAGACGAAACCTAGTTGCGTTGAGTGCGAGGAAGATAAGAAATCGATGAAGTCACTAGGGAAAAGATGAACAAGAAATTAGGTGATCCTAAATGTAAAGAGATGAAAATAAAGATCACACCTCGATTACAAGAAGGAAAATTGGATTTCCTTGAACATGTTTAAGCCTCGGACATTGTTAACACCCGAACAAGTATTCGGAAAATGATTTAGATAAGCAAAAAGCAGAGAATCTTGTAGTAACGAACCTCCCTTAGGAAAATGCCTAAAGCTACCGTGTATCCTCCCAACACACCAATGCATCTAGTTCCTAGAACTATTGCTACTAAAAGCAAGACCTTAATCGGTCAATATGTTATTTTTCAACTATTTGTTGATTTTGAGAAAACTTGTAAGAAAAGGATCACACCCATGGGATAATCAAGGGAAAGGGGTTTGAACAAACAAAGAATGCTATTTAATCGAGGTCATGCCTTTCTTTAAACTTCTAAAAGATCACTTTGAGAGTCTTAAAAGGGGATAGATCACGATATTAAGGAATGGAAAAGGAATTTGATGCAATGATAGTTGAGGTTAGTGACTATGAGCGAGCACTAAAATATAATGAGATTGAGAGGAAGAACTTGCATACACTAAATGAGAACACGATTTCAATGTATTGCTCAAGATGTGTTCTACATCGCTACTAACTGTTCTATTATCGCTTCGATTCCATGAGCTGTCTGTTGCTTTGAAAGTCTCATGATCGTGTCATTGAGCTTGAAAAACTAATTCAACTAAATGAGAAAATTGAGCCGGATGATCACGACAATTTGGTTAAACATTTTCTAAATTAGAAGTTGAGCATTTTAATTTACAACTAAAATATCAATATCTTAAAGAAAATGTCAAAACTTCAAATATCAAGACATCCTCATATGCTCCAGAGTTTGATGCGACTTTTCAAATTAACAAACGTGATGAATGATTCAAGCTCATTGCAACACGATCGTAAAGTTGAAAGCCCAAATCTCTCAATTAAAGGGTCAAACGAACAATGTGACTGGTCCCTAAATGCCTCCTCCTTTAGATTCTCGAATTCTCAAACTTTCATCTTTAAAACTTAGTAAATGCTTTACAAAAGGAAAATGAGGTTTTCTTGAAGAAAATGAAAAGGTTAAACGTCATTTCAATGAATTATTTGAATCTATAAAGGTCACTCAGAACAAAAATAACTAAACGGTAGCCTCGTTAAAAAAGAAATTGAGAATCTAAAGAGTCGTGTAAAAGGGAAGATGCCAATGACCAATGGGAGAATGGTGTATCAAAGGTACATGTCTCGTAATAAATATGCTTTGTCTGAAATATGTTCCTCCTCATCTTAGGAATAACAAACTTGCTATTCAAACATATTTCTCATACCTTAAGGACGACCTAGAATGTCTCCGTGAGATTGTAGAAGAGGATAAGTTAGAGAAACCAGATGATAATGCAATTGGCCATGCATGCTTATATGCCAAACGATCTCAAGAACTTCTAGAATGCCTAATTACAAAATGCCCTAAAACCTTAGGTGAGCAAGTCAATCCCTTGATACCGTGTTCTATGCCTAGTGCCAAGCATGCAAGTCATTCAATGCCAAATGTTATGAATGTGAACCCTAATGTGCCTTCAAGTAGTTCAGATTTCAAATCATAGTGCTAAGAATGTGAACTCGAGTGTACCCTCTAGGTGTTCAAATCCCAAAGCTATTCAAGTGCTAAAAAGTTAATCTTAGTGTGCTGCATGTAGCTCGATCCCAAGACATCTAAGCAGTGAAGTAAATAGTAGCCAAACCAACTAATGTTCCCATTCCTCACAGAGTAATCGGTGACATTAAAGCAAGCGTGTCAAAGTCTCAAGACAATACAAGGAAGGACACGACCGCAAGCTAAGAATGTGCATTGGAAGAAAGTAGAAGACCTACCTAGGAACTTTAAGTTTGAGCCGAAAAAATGAATCGTGTTGATTCTAGTATTAGCCATAGGCGTCTTGTAATTAATTCAATTATGATACTATTTGCAAACCTTGTATTGATGTCTCGCTTGAATCGCTTTCTAATCATGAATGTGGTGTTAATGTTTTTCCTAATGATGTTAATTGTCCAATTAATATTGTTAATGCTAAAATCATGCTAAGAAGGCTAAAAGGCAAAAGCGAAGAAAGTTAGAAAACAATTGGAAACCCGGGAAGAACATTTAGTAAGATAGGCTATCATTGGATAAATGTTGGTCATAAGACTAATCGACAATGCCCCTAGAAAATGGATGCCCTCTTGGTAGAACTATTCCCTAAGAAGTGAGCATACTTTGAATAGGCTATCTGTACACTAGTACTACATCTATTTATAATGATTCCATTGCCTTAATTTCGATATGAATGCTTCTATTTCTAATGTGGGTGTTCCAACCATTGTTACTAACCAAATGGAACCCATTCTTGCATGGGGATCCCAATTATCCAGCTTATCCATTGTTGTCTGTGTTCAACCGCGGATCGCTCAAATCGCTCGTGGTACACGGACTCAGTCGCTCCAACATACGATGTTGGCGACCGGTCATGCTCATGAACTTCGTGAGCAAATTCATCGGAGACGATTAGATTCGGGAATGATCATTTGGTGCAATCATGGGTTATGGAGATTATGTTGTTGGCAAAAGTGTTATCTCCGTGGTTTACTATGTAGAAGGTCTTGGTCATAACTTGTTCTCTCGTTGGTCAATTCTGCGATTACGATCTAGAAGTAGCCTTCTAAAACATACCTACCGTTAGAGAACTTGATGGTAAGGAACTTTAAGAGGTTCACGTGGTTCAAATCTATACACCATCTCTATCGAAGATATGATGAAGTCTTCTCCAATTTGCTTGTGTCAAAGGCTTCTAAAACAAAGTCATGGTTATGGCATCGCTGCCTCAATCACTTGAACTTCGCACCATCAATGATCTCACCGTAAAGGACTTAGTTGTAGGTTTACCTAGACTCAAGTATGAAAAGGATCATCTTTGTTCAAAGATGTCAATTGGGAAAAAGCAAGAAGTATGCCCATAAACCCGAACCTACTAACTCGTCACGAAGTTCTTCATATAATTCATATGGATTTATGTGGACCAATGAGAGTCTGAGAATATCTATGGGAAGAAATATGTGTTAGTTGTGGTTGATGATTACTCTAGATTCACCGGTCAAGTTCTTAAGGACAAAGGATGAAACTCGATATCATCATCAAACTCATCAAACAATGCAGTTCGACTTAACAAAACAATGTAATTATCCGAATGACAATGGAACCGAGTTTGTTAACAAATAACTTAGTGAATTTTATGAAAGCATTGGAATCGACCATCAAAGAAGTGTTCCACGAACTCCTCAACAGTAACGGTGTAGTTGAAAGACAAATCGAACTCTTGTAGAAGCCGCTAGAACGGTCTTCGATTTACTCAAAGGTTCCAATGTTTCTCCTGGTCAAGCTATTGCCACTGCATGCTACACACAAAATCGCTCCACGATTCACACTGCTCATGGAAAAACTCTATATGAACTTGTCCACAACAGTAAAACCTAATCTCTTTCCTTCGTGTGTTTGGTGCATTGTGTTATCCAACTAATGAGGGTCAAGACTTAGGTAAACTTAGAGCTAAAGCAGACATTGAGTTTTGTAGGGTATTCACCAAACAAAAGGGATACCGAATCTACAACAAAAGAACCCGAAATATCATGGAAACAATTCACGTTACATTTGATGAGTCGACCGGTCAAATGGCTCTGGACAATCCATTCAGACCCGTGCTTCAAAAAAATTCCATTGGTTCATCCCTTGTTCCAAACTCTTCTCAAGAAACCCATATGTACCTCCATCCGAAGATGATTTAAAGAAATTGTTTGATCCTATGTTTGATGAACTTTATGATCCAAGTACTAATGAGGTGTCGATTCCTACAACAGAGGTCGCTCATATTCACGTGAATGAAGTCAATCCTCGGCCTCAATATCTTTAAGTCAAGAGCGCTGCATTTTGATCCTTGATCTCATCAACAAATCATCATTCTTCAAATGTACATCATGGAAATGTTTCCGCATCAATGATGAAGTTAATCCCTTTGCTACTCACGAAGATGCTCCATTTGAAAACATATTTGCTCTCGAATCTTCATCGAACCATCTTCTTGGGAGACATCGACTGCTACTTGACCCCTCAACAACTACCACATGAACACCTCGTAAAATGGACTCACGATCATCCATTAGACAACATCATTGGAAATCCTTCTCGTCGGTATCCACTGTAAACGACACTACGATGCCTTATGGTGCTTCTTTAACTCTGTACTCAAAGATCGAACCTAAAGATGTTAAACCGCTATGAATGAAGGCAGTGGTTCAATGCCATGCAAGATGAAATTCATGAGTTTGATCGATTAGATGTATGGGAATTAGTACCGACTCAGATTGTGCTATGGTCATTGCTCTTAAGTGGATCTTCAAAGTGAAGCTTGATGAGCATGGTGATGTTTTGAAAAATAAGGCTAGGTTAGTGGCTAAAGGTTATCGCCAAGAAGAAGGCATAGACTTTGAGGAATCTTTTGCTCTAGTTGCTCGTGACGAGGCGATCGTAATCTTCTTAGCTAATGTGCGCTAGCAAGAACATGGTTGTTTATCGATGGACGTGAAACCGCATTTCTTAATGGAGATCCGAAGAAGTGGTTTACGCCACCACCAGAGGGTTTTGTGAATTGAGCATCCTACTCATGTTTATCGCTTGAAAAGGCCCTATATGGTTTGAAGCAAGCTCCTAGAGCATGGTATGATACTGTTGTCAAAGTTTCTTCTATCTACTGGATTCAAGAAAGGAGCAGCTTGATCCTACTTTGTTCACCGTAAAGTCGAGCAAACACTTAATTCACGCTCAAATCTATGTTGATGATATTATTTTGCCTCGACCGACCTAATGGAATGTGATCGTTTTCTAATGAAATGGGTTCAAATTTCAAATGTCAATGATGGGACAAATGTCATTTTCTTGGGATTACAAATTTCACAAAGTCCCGAGGCATTTTCATAAATCAATCTAAATATGCAAATGAGATTTTAAAGAAATTTGGATTTGATTCTAGTGACCCCGTTGACACTCCCATGATTGAAGCGAACCAAATCGGATGAGGACCACTCGGGATCATGGTAGATCAAACGAAATATCGAGTATGATTGGATCACGATGTACCTCACGCTAGTAGACCAGATATCTTGTTCGTTGTGTGCATGTGTGCTAGATACCGAGCTAAGCCTACTAAAAGCACCTTGAAGCGCTTAAACGGGTCTTTTGGTATCTCGAGGAACCATCAATATGGGACTTTGGCACCAAGGACACCGGTATGTCTCTAAAGGCCTATCGAGATGCCGATCATGCGGTTTGTCAAGATACACGTCAAGTACGTGCCCGAGGTGCTCAAATTTTGGGTGATAAGCTTGTGAGTGGTCTTCAAAAAGCAAATGAGTACTTCTATTTCCTCTAAAGAGGTTGAATACATAGCCATGTCATCTTGTTGTGCTCAAATCTTATGGATGAGATCTCAATTATCCGACTATGGCTTTGAATTCAACAAAATCCTCCGATCGTGACAATAAAAGTGTTATTGCTCTCTCATGAAACAACGCTCAACACTCAAGAGCAAAGCATATCGACATTCGACATCACTTCATCAGGAACAAGTGGAAAAAGGTGTGGTGGAACTCTATTTTGTGAGGTCCGAATATCGTTAGCGACATCTTCACCAAAGCTCTTCCAAGAGAACGTTTTGAGTTTATTCTTCCGCCTTGGCTTGAAAAGTCTTCAACGAGAGAACACTCAAACGCCTTCGAGGAGGAAGGCGAGTAAAGGTCTATCTTCATCTATCTCTTGTATATATCTATTCGAAAACAAAATACAAAATTATAAAACACATAAAATCCATAAAATCAAAATTGAAAAATCTTTAAAAATATTGTCAATTTGTTATGCTTTTCTCGGTTCGTCAATATCTACGGTCTTTGTCTTTGTCATTCAAAGAATGACACGGACTTTAGATGTTGTTCAATTTTAAAATAAAATAATAATAAAAATAAAAATAAATAAAATAAATCAAAAAAATTATTTTTGGGAGAAAGAGAAACAATGGTTTATTGTTATTTCGGGCAAGTAACCTTTCTTAAAGAAAGAACAGAGCTATTCTTTATCATTTTTAAAATTCCATGCTCGATTCTATAAACATTTATCTCGAAAACTAATCGCTTTGAAAAATAAGTGGGTCTCTAATTTTGATAATCATCGGACTTATTTGTCATAATATTAATCTCTCAATCAACAACCTATGTCATTGATTGAGGGGAAGAATGATTTCAATTAAATTAAAAAGTTATTTGGCATTCAATTGTTTTCAAAAGATATACATGCATGTTTTATGAATGGAGTTTTAAAGTCTTAAAATCCGATCCTTATCAGTTAAAACGCTTTCATAATCAAGACACAATTCCCCTTAAAAGCTTTCAAAATCAATTTAAATCTATAAGAGATCACAAATCTCAAATGATTTGTTAATTGTGATCGGGGGAGAATGTGTGATTTAAATTGGATTTAAACTGATAATTCGGTAAATGGTTTTATAAGAATGTACAAGCTCACCTTCCCACATGTGACAAACGATTTCAAATTTTCCATGCACATGTTGAGGGGAGCATCTATCTTAAACCTATGATTTGAAACGTGATCACTTATCTCATCGTGGGTTCCTCTAGTATGCAAAACTCTTTTCAAATCTCGAGGCACATATTGAGGGGAGCAAACTTATGAAAACCTCATCCTTCCGGAAATGCTTTATCTACTTGATTTAATCGTGAAGTGATGTTGATATCTTTAGAAAATGGTAATCAAAGAAGTAAATTCTTCCTCTTGCCTCCGTGTGCAAAACGATTTCAAACATTTGGTGCACATGTTGAGGGGAGCACTTGTTCTAAAAATATCAAAACAATTTAGGTAAAAATGTTTTGATAATATATCACAAGTATCCGGATTGATTTTCAAATGGTTTTTCAATTGGTTCAAATGGCGATGAACAATACCAAATAGACCGACCAAATTTACTTTATATGCGGTGATATAAGGATGATAAGGTTAGGTATTGGTTCCCGTGATCCGCGAGAACCGGAGGGATCTACCCAGGACAATCCACTAGTTAGTGTAGAAGTCCTTAGGTATGATGATAAAAGGAGAAAATGAGATATGGGAAGAATGCGGATGAGATAGAGCTAGTCTTGGAACAAACCCAACAAAGTTCTAGCTATGAAGTCTCGTAAGCAATCAAGGGGTCAAGAATTAAAAGAATTGAATGAGAAAAGGGTGAAACAAATAGCCCTCCATATATTCAACTTTAGGCGAAACCGGTTCAATTCATATGCTAACGATGGTAACATCGGTATTGAAGACAAGACATCATGGACCCGGTGGACGCATCGCACTTCAACTTTCCAAACCACCAAGTTCCTCTTAAAAGGACTTGTTTCATTCTCACGGGAACCGACATTATCTATCGACTTTCTCTTAGAGATTGTTGATATGAAGAAGGATACCCTCCACAATCTCCCACGAGGATCCAAATATGCACATATTGAGTCTAGAGCCACGAGATCATCAATAAATCTCATTAGGACACTTTCATTGAAGACTCTCTGCTTCACACAATGTGGAAAGAGAGATTTTATCTTGAGTCCCACGCATTATCCTTGTGGTATTGCTGAACATCCGAGTGATATGCAAACATACTCACAATGAAGATGGAAAGCCTTCGAGCCAACATCAAACAAGCTCACGGTGGGTGGCATGTGAGATCTATCAATTAGATCAACCATGTGACAACCGAATGTAAACAATGGGGCGATCAATCTTTTGAATCAATCTCGGTTCAAAGTTATGGATTGCGGATACCTTTGAAAACCGGTCATTGTGCTTAAAACTCTTTTCTTTAGCACATTGACCGTGTTCGATATTTCAAATCAAAGGTGTTTTATGATTGATAATTGATTTTCATTAAAACCTTCGTTGTATTGCAAAACAATTTCTATTGAGCAATACACGATTGTCTTTCAAATCTCTTTTCATCAATCGGTGAATTTCTACTACCGGTTCACTCACTCCGTGTTGTCTTCTTTGAGATGTTCCATTGAGAACAACTAGAGCAAACCGCGAACCCCGTCAAGGAAATTCTTCAATTATACCGATCACAGCAAGACTTGTCTTGATCAACGGGAACCGTAGGTCGGTACCTCAATTCAACGAAATTGATCAAAGACACTTTCGTGCGCTTTATTACTAATCTTTTTTGCGGTACACCGACGTTGCGGTGATCGTAATGAAGCGGTCAATCCATAGCCGCATGCTCACACTACACATTCATCTCAAAAGAAATCATGATAAGTGCATCAATGACTTTGATATTTTCACTCCATGCTTCGCTACTGTTCACGCCAATATCATGAATCAACGAAAGCTTCGTTACTCGATGAGAAGATATCATGATCCGAATGTGAGCATGTTGGTCCGAAAGTCACAACATCACATAATACCAACACCAAAATGGATGTCTCGTAGATTTTGTTGGTGATGATCTCAAAAGTCGGCTTGAAATTATTATCACGTGGATCAAGAAAAGACCTCCACTTGGATTAACCAAACATGCAATGAGTGGAATCAATGACTACGAGCTTCGAGCAAAGTACTACATCAAGAATGCAAGAACAATTGTTAATGTAATATCCGTTTGTATTCAATGTAATTTTAGTACATGATTGAGGTGACCTCCTTTGGGGAGATTGTTAGAATTAGAAATTCCATGTATTAAAGAGTCGGTCACCTCAAGTATATGTAATCATTAGAAAGCTCGTAGTCGTAGTTCTTTATGTTAAGTAGTATTTAGTTTAGTAACACCGTGGAGGACGGACGGTCTTTACCCACCGTATGCACGATCCATGCCCGTTGTGTGGCGTTTTATGTAAGACTATAAATACTCTACCTCCCAGGTAGAGAGTTGGAGCTCATAATAATATTTTCTTTCTCTCACTATAGTTCCCAACTCTCTTCCTTTCTCTCACTAGAACTTTCTCTCTAACATACTTATCGCCTACTTTGATCATGGTTTAGAGTGTATATGAAATCCAATATCTTACAGTTATGGTACCATCAATTGCACCACATTTTAATATAACAACATATAGGGTCATCAAATCGACCCGAAATCAATAAATGTCGATCTCAACGTCTATCAACAACCCATATGTGCTAATCCATGCAATTATAACCCACAACAACAACAAAAAAGTGCAGAAATCTTCAAACACCTCATACACTGAGAGCTTGCTGATTATTACAAGCATGGTGTCAAAAACACCATGGACTCCCTCAAAACGCTTTAAAACGCTTCAAAACAACTATAGACGAAATCAGCACAGCATGCCCGTAAAACTTGATACTATTAACACACTTACACTCAAGTGACTCAACAAATAATCAAGCCCTTTTACAAAATGAAGTTAACTCAAATTAGCCACTGATCTCAATCAATTTGGAGTTGTATTTATTTTTACAGGAATTTTAGAAGACGGACTTATTGCACTCGTCTAGAATCTGACCCATTCTGAAAAATCATCGTTTTTGACCCATTTAAAGACCAGTTATAAATGAACTTTCTTCATATCGAATTTAGACTCACGGTGATGCAGTTTTCTTGACTGTGTCTTAATATTTATAGTGTCTCGCTATACCTATGGTCTACCCTAATGCACTAACGGGCAAGTGTGCGGTCGTGTGTAGTGTAGTAAATGGTAAAGCCGAGGTCGTCCCAAGAGCTATGTGTGTCGGATAATTACTAAGTCTAATTATCACGAATATTAATGGTTTGATAGGATTTAATTAATTAAACTACTAATGCGTAATATAAAAGTAAATAAATGGTAGAAGGAAATCAATATAGGAATAGTGGTGTTAACCTAGTTAATCCTCCTAACTAGTTATGTCTACGTCTACCTACTTCCAATTACTTGGTGGGGTCAAATTCGAGAGGACAACATTTGGTCAATTAAGCCTAACCTATCAAGAAAGATGCCACCACAGGAGAAATCAGCGCACCATCATAAGTCCCGTTGTTCCCGGTCCCCTGCCGAGTCATTAAGTACCGCTACATGCTAGATTCTAAATAGTGAGTGCCCGGCCGTTAGGAACTTAGACACTACACCCCAATTCTTAAGTTCATCCAAATGATAGGTGATCGGTTGGTCAAATCGCACAAGTAGAAAGGGTCGATCAGTTAGTCATATCTTACCCTTCCGCCTTAGTCCGCTCACCTAGAATTGGTTGGTCATATCTCCTAGGCAATTGGCCTCTATCGCCATTCAAAACTACCGAACCGGGGTGACTACCAAAGAACTATGCATGCATACACTTAGAAATAATTGTACGGAAGTAAAGGTAAACACAAACAAAACAATTAAGGAATCATAACTAGGCTAGCACCAAAGGGTGCTTAGCCGCTCATATTAATCATGCACATCAATTCAATATTTAAAGGTACGAAATACATGAATTGAAAGTAAAGAAATAATAAACGCTAAAGCTTATCGTAATGGTGTGACTTCTCCTCGAAACAAACTCAGTATGCTTCCCTAGACCTCCTTGAGCTTTTTCCCACGTTCGAGTGTTGTGTGTGGAATGGGATGATTTGAAATCTTGGAATTCGTGGGGTATTTATAGGCCAGGTCTGGGTTACGCGCCTACACCCCATCCCGTCTGGAGAATGATATGATTGACCGAGAGTACTTATGAAGCGTAACCCATAGAGGAGTTACGCCGTCACCTTCTATTTCTTCATAAATGCACTAGATCTGCTAGTTACGGGCGTAACCTAAGAAGTGGTTACCGTAGTCTTCAATAAACTCGGTTACGTCGTAAGTGATGCGAGTTTCTGGCGTAAGTATCGGTGACGTGGAACCTCTTTTGACCTAATGGAGTTACGTCAGAACCTTAGGGAGGAGTTACGCCAGTAACCTCTTGATAAGTTGGACTGGTCGCATAATAGTTACGGCGTAATGTGAGATATGAGTTCTGCCGTAACTTTCAAAATAAGCATCTTGTGATAAATCTTTTGTAACGTTTCCATTTCCGCGTCTCTTTAGCTCCAATGCTCGTAATTTACCTGAAAGTGCAAAACAACGGAAAACAAGCATAAATCCATATAAATGATATAAATAACGAGCATTAACGGGGGAAATTGACACTTAATATTCAGGACTATTTGATGTTATCACGAAGCTTCTGAGAAAACTAAGAATCATCTTATTTTGAATTAGTTATGAACACGACCGAATTCCAGAATTCACAACAACCAAAACACATATACATACAAGATGATGACCAATGAACCCTAAAATACATAGGTTTATACCATCATCTAAAAACCTCCCTTGAATCCCATCTTCTAGTATGTTCGACGATCTAAGCACACAAACTTAAACACACTAGAATCACTACGGGTGTTTGTTTAAGCTTATATAGCGGGTTTATCTCTTATATGGTTTTCTTCTTATATTTCAAAAGCTCACTTTTTGTAGCTTATTTTGAATTTTTTCGGCTTCTATAATTATCATGTCATAAGGAGTGTTTTTTAAGCTTATTCGGCCGGCTTACGAGCTTATTTTACTTTTGGAAAGCTCATAAGCTCAAATTTGAGGCTTTCAAAAGTTCAATAAGCTCATAAGCAAAAAATCAAAATAAGCCACAGAAGTGAGCTTATGAAACATAAGTCGACAACTACATAAGCCATAAGCCCATTATATAACCTTAAAAAATTGCGTCAAACCACACACGGATGATGACGTTGCATTTTCCAAACTTATTATTATTTTTTTAAACCACAAACAGTAAAAACAAACACGCAGTAAATAACCACAGAAGTAACTAAAACAATCAGTGACGATATGAAACAGTAACAACATTATGACGATAAGCTTATTATGTCATAGGGTGGTTTTGTTTAAGCTTATTAAACTTACGAGCTTATTATACTCTGAAAAGCTCATATGCTCAAGTTTGGCCTTACGAGCTTATACACTTGGAGCTTGTAAAGCCTAAAATTTGAGGTTTTCAAATGTTCAATAAGCTCATAAGCTAAAAAATTCAAAATAAGCCACAAAAAGTGAGCTTATGAAACATAAGTCGAAAACCACATAAGCCATAAGCCCACTAAATAACCTTAAACAAACACCCCCTAAAAAGGCGCCAAACCACACACGGATGATGACGTGGCATTTTCCAAACTTATTATTACAGTATTGTTTTTCAACCACGCACAGTAAAAACAAACATGCAGTAAATAACCACAGTAGTAACTAAACCAATCAATGACGATAAGAAACAGTAAGCTTATCATGTCATAGGGTGGTTTTTGTTTAAGCTTATTCGGCCGGCTTATAGCTTATTATACTCTGAAAAGCTCATATGCTCAAATTTGGCCTTACGAGCTTATACGCTTGGAGCTTATAAACTTCAATAAGCCATAAACTCACATTGTTAAGCTTGTAAAGCCTAAAATTTGAAAAAAAATTCAAAATAAGCCACAAAAAGTGAGCTTATGAAACATAAGTCAAAAACCACATAAGCCATAAGCCCACTAAATAACCTTAAACAAACACCCCCTAAAAAGAAATGAAAACATAACTAACATTATGATGTTAAAAATTATAAGAGCAAGAATAGTGGTTGTTGTTACCTGAATTTTGGTTGTTAACTGAAACCCTAACGGAAAACTTAACGGGATGTTAATGGAAAATTAATGCTCTGTTAACTTAAGTGATTGGTGAAGTGGTCTGCAAGCATATGTAGTGTCTTTGATCATCTTACAATTTTAGCTGTTATCAAATAAAAAAATATATCTCTTTTGTTACAAGTTACTATGTTTTACTTTAAGGTGTGACGAGATACATGAGCCTTGTTGTTTAGAGCATACTTTTGAGGTCTTCGAATAAGTATTGGTGGTTTGAATTTGAAGATAGGATGTTTATTCTGGTTTGTTTTTATGATTCTCAAAATGTTGAAATTTAAATATAGAAGGATTGTATTGCTGTTTAAGTATAAGCGAGTTTCCATTTTTTTTATCGGCCAAGCATTTTCAGAAAATTTAAGATGGTTTATGATGTTTATAAGAACATGGCAATACATTGTTGGTGAAATTTTAATAAATAAAGATGTTAATTTGATGACTGTTAGCTGTTTTTGAATTATGTTTTTGTGATTTTCATCTACAAGAGATTGTGTTTTTAGAGATTACATAATGTGATGCTCTTTTCAGTTTATTTCAAGTTTATGTAGTGTTTTCAACTTTTAGAATTTATATCGATTCTAATTTGATGCCAAAATGTATCACAGATGGAAAAATTTCAAAAGCCCGGCGTCCATATGAGAAGGGGCGTTTGGATGCTTGAGTTGAAACTTCGTTGGAGAGTATGGCCTTGATGTAAGAGAGCTTTGGAGGTGCAGATGCTCTTGGCGTGATCCGTAATGCCGCAAGAGTGCTTCTCACCCTCGAGGAGAAGGACCCACGAAGAATCTTTGAAGGTGAAGCCCTTATGAGGAGAATGAGCGGTATGGGTTATTGGATGAGAGCCAGAACAAACTTGATTACGTGTTGGCCCTTACTGTGGAGAAATTCCTTGAGCGCCGTCTTCAGACACAAGTGTTCAAGACTGGTATGGCCAAGTCCATTCATCATGCTAGAGTGCTTATCAAGCAAAGGCACATCAGGTATAATCAAAATTCAAACGGAGTACTTTACTTTTTTTCCCGTAATCTTTACCCATTTAACTTAATTATGATTGTGGTTATAGGGTTGGAAGGCAAGTGGTGAATGTTCCATCATTCATGGTGCGAGTTGACTCACAGAAACACATCGACTTTTCACTCTCAAGTCCTTTTGGAGGTGGCAGACTGGCAGAGTGAAGCGAAAGAACCAAAAAGGCTGCTGCAAGAAAGCGGTGGAGGTGATCTTGATGAAGATGACGAAGAGTGAGCTCTAGGCCATCTTTTTAAATGAAAGGTTTTATCTTTAATATCTTAGTGGACATCGTTTATTTCATCTTTTTCGGAACCTCTTATGTTTAAGGAAGTTTTGGTTGTTATTTCTCATGTTGCTAAGAAATTTTAAATGGATTATGTTTTGGTGGGTTTACTTTTGGCTAACATCAGCTCTTCTTAATGCTTTTAGCATGCTATCCCTACGTGTTGTGTTTTATGTGCTGTGTTGTACTGTGATGATGCTCTATAAGAGTTCTTCTTTACTTTTGGTCCAGAAAAGCAAGTTCAAGATGTTATCAATAGAGTAGAGTTGGGCAGGTTGCGTACTCTATTCGTACGTTTAATGATCATACAAAGATGGCAGTGTGTTTGGTGTCGCCTATGAGAATTGATTTTAACATTATGTGTTTTTAAATTAGCTAACCGACAGATAATTATATGAACAGCCCTATTCGTAATTAAGATGTATTTTGCAGTCTTAATTCTAGTACATAAACCGTCTTGTGTTGAAGGATTTGCAAGCATAGATTTTGTGTTGTATTTCTGCAGTCTTTTGTAGTTCTTGCCTAGTTGGTTGTTAGTTTTATGGGTAATCTTGGTATTCATAGAGGTCTTCCGGTGTTTTAGCTGTTACTTTTTGCGTGTTTGGTTTTGGGTGTTTAGGGTCATGTTTCAGGTTTCACTTTTGTTGTTTTCTTGTATATGTCGTTATATCTGCTAGCATCTTGTTATCTTTTTTTAATAATACGGTAGACAAAAGAGCTTAAATCATCAAGCAAAAGATTTAGGTGTATAAGACACCAATATCATGAGCTTAAAAAAAACACTAAAATAAGGGAGCTTATGTGGATGATTATGTTCAAAATCAATGATTTGCTCATGGTGTTTTAAAGCCCATTTTGTTAATTTTATTCCTGGAAGGATGATTGTGACAAATATGTGAAATGATACATGAACCTAAATTTAGGCCTAAACTTAGACTTAAAACCACTTGGCATCATTCTTATGGGTTGTAAAATAAGTGGGTCCATTTCTACAGCAACCATCAGGATGGTGACACTTGGTTTTAGGTTTAAGTTTAGGCCTAAGTTTAAGTCCATGTATCATTTCGATAATATTGTTAACTTTATAAATTAGAAACAAACTTTCTAACTTCTACATATGTTGGTCGAAATGTTCTCATGTTGGTATTGAAAGTTGTTGGTTATTTGTATATGTTACCAAATATGATGACCGCCACCACTACAAAACACCATGTCTAGCCTATAGATTATAATTAATACATGTTTATTCTTGTTTATCTTTAGGAGAGCTATTTCTGATGTGTTACTTAATACCATGTGTCAAGTGTTTCATGACAAAATAATTGAGGGTTTAAATAAACCAATTATTACAGCCTTAGAATACATCAGGGAATAATGTATGAAGAGGATAATGCATGTTCTTATGGTGATTGAGAATAGTGATGGGAAACTAACACCAACTGCACAATACATGCTAGAGGGTATTAAGAAAGAGACTGTTAAGTATAATGTTTTATGGAATAGGGGAACTAAGTTTCAAGTTAGTGGACCATGGGTGACCAATGTCTGGTTAATGTTGTAGAAAAGTCTTGTACTTGCCGAAGCTGGGAGATAACAGGTTTACCATGTAAACATGCTATTGCTACCAATTGGAATATGACTTTATATGGGCAACAAGTAGGAGCTGTAGAAGCATGGGCTCATCTTTGTTACAATCTTCTCACTTGGGAGGCAACCTACAAACACCATGTCTAGCCTATAACTAGCAACGAACATTGGGAAAAATCAACTGTGCCAACAAAGATTGTTCCACCGAAATCCGAAACAACTTCGCCTAGCTCAAGAGGTAGAAAGGGAGTTAGGATATCTCTTGAAAGTGAAGAGATTGTGAAGAATGGTAAGTTGTCAAGGGCTTGGAAGAGTGTTAAGTGTAGTATTTGTGGCATGCTGGACACAACCGGAAAATATGTCTAGGGAATGGGGAGCTGAAAGTAGTCGAACTGGCCATAAGGGAAATGTCAAACAAGTGCCTAAAAAGGCTGCAAATAAAAAGACACATCCTAAAGGTAACATAGTAGCGACAAAAAGACACATCCTAAAGGTGCAGTGTTATTGAAAGTCAAGTTAGTGCGATTCAAGGAAGTGGTGTTCAATCGAAAATCAAGATCAAACAATGAAGATCCTATCATACATGATGCATCCTGTCTCAATCCTCAACATCAAGATGAAGCAACGAAGATCCCGGATACAAGATGAATCCCTCTCGATCCAGCAACATCAAGATGAAGCAATTGTCGATCCTAGCATACATGAGCAATCCGGTGTCGATCCCAAACAACATGATCAATCACGGTATGATTCTCATTTGTAGTCAGTGATGTGCAAGTAGTTTTGCTTCAACCCGACTTCTGCTACGAAGAATGACTAGGCGCGGTGACTTTGGAAAGAATGATGGCCTCACCATGGGTCAATTACATTATGCTAGCTAGACAATGTTTCATCTACTTTATTTCCTATAGACAAGTTATGTACTCTAAAAACATATGTGTGTGTGTCTAGCGTAATTCTCATGCTTGAAAAGTATGCAATTTTATGCATTTGTAATTATATCCATTTGCATTAACTATGGAACCGGTCATTATTGTGTATTTTATAGATTGACTAAGCTTGATGTGTGAATAATTTGCATCAAAAGTAACCAAAGCTAAACAAAACCTCATAAGAATGTTGATAATTAAAGTCTAACCTAAACAAATTGCTAACGTCTGCATACCCATAAGGCATTGAAAGTCAAAAACAAACCAACCGAATACTTCATAACAATGTTGACAATTAAAGTCAACTTTAATCTTAACCATATGCATAAAGCCATAAACATCGGTAAACCAATCACAATAACAAGATTCATAACCTTACGGGACACAACATTACTACAATTCAAGATAATGAACATTAACCATCTCGCCTCATTACATAAAAGCTAAAAAGTTATCCCAATGCATAAACAACCAAAAACAATATCCAGCCGAGCACGTAAATCTTCCACTTCCGCATCACCTTGAGCGACTTTAATCTTGCCTCAAGCTCATTTCTCCCTCAAAAGGCTGGTATGATCATTTTGAGCGAGCACGGTTTGGGATCATACCATCGTATCCGACAAGAAGACCCTATTCATGATTATGGCAAGTGATTAAACAACAACCATTGTTACAATGTAGTTTGCTACTGCGAAAAAAAATAATCTGATACATATTAAAAGACACTTACTTCAGCGGGACAACAAAAGAATCGGCATACAGGTTGGCAAAGGTTCACGAAGTGCCAATTATAGCTTGTTTACCACACTAGCAACATACCATGTTGAAAGTATTATCGTTTTGTGGAAGACTGTTTTTGTAGGATAGTTTAGGGATGGATGATAACTGACGACCAAGCCGTGTTTTTGTAGGATAGTTTAGGAACACTGTACAACGGTTTGTATAAAATGCGCTACTGATGAAAAGCGGTTTGCCCTCAACAACATAACATTGACCTCGGCGTTAATGGTCAAGGACGAGTTTAGCATATAAACTCCATGTTTTGGACTCTAGCGATGAAAAGGCAACTTTTATCAATCGTGATGCGTGTGTACAAGATTAGGGACGAACGGAGTATTTTACTCTTTATAATATATTTTCTTTGAGCGATTACAAATTATAATTTTATCACAAAACATTGTTTTAATCCCTTTATGTGAGAGCATTAGAAATCTTATTTGTAAGCGTGTTAATCACTATTGATGATATTACTTATTAGCACAAAGTACACATTCTGAAAACAACTCTAAATGAGACGTTTTAAAATACATTATCATTCGAATTTATTCATAATATCATAGTAGAGGTCCATAATGTACATAATAAGTTTAAAAGTTTTGAATGATAATATGCATAGTCTTCAAAATGCCTATTACGTGTGCCTTCATTCGCGTGCGGAACATATCTTACGGACCCGAGATAAAACATGTCGAAAAGTCAACACAATGGTTGAGTGAATTCATAGTTTGAAAAGCGATGGTGGACAATAGTTTGTAGTATAATTGCAATGTGTACAATTATCTTCTTGATAGTTATTATTGCTCTAAGCTCATGGAACTCACGGTGATTGTTGTATATATATCACGGACGATATATATAAATATATAAGCAACTTGCCCGGTAGGTATTTTGCCATATACCTAGGTAATTCAAATAAAGTGCGTTTGATTACCGATCCGGCTAACACAAATGGGATTCGTCGATCCCGATGAGCCTATCCACGATTTGCGCTCACTCCCGGTGATTAGTGGTCCATGATGTTGGGGACTTTTGGCATAAACAACTTAGGCATGCAATAATACATTCAAGGCATTCGGTTTGCAAGTAATTGTCCATAATAAAACGTTTTAGCATGTATCTCCCAGTAGTTTACAAAGCAGTTAAACAAAGTTGGGGCTATGAACTCACCGTAGTTATCATGGTAACTTATAGCAATAACGATTGTATGTCGAGGCTGCGATCTTTAGTGATTACCTACGAAAGTATAATAATTATGTTTTAGTATAGTTTTCAATATAAGTGTACAAGTATATGTAATTTGTTGGCTTATGATGTTGTACATGGATATTAAGTTAAGGTATCCATAAGTGTTGGTTTGGCTCATAGCCTTTTTATAAATGACCTCGTACCACTGTAAAAAGTAATGCACGAGGCAGGACACTTTAAATCGTAAATTCACAACTCGTCGTCGATGCCGAAGAGGCCTCTTTATGATAATGAAATTCTACTATTGTAGTACTTATCATTTATAAGTAAGTATTTGACGAGACAAATGTTGTATAAAACATGTGTCGTGTTTCGTCAAAGACTATTGTTGAACATGTGTGATAGTGTTATGAGTTGTGTCGTGAAGTAGTTTAGCGTAATATTTATCATGTGTAAGTGTTGTGATGAAAATGATTTCGGCGTGTCATATTATCATGTTGCGAAATATAAATGTTTCAAAAATAGTTTTTAGATTAATAAGTTCATGGTTTTAAATAAGAGTTAAAACTTGTGAAAAAGGTATTTATATAGTTTATATGTCATATAGTCATTTATCTAGTTTTGTCAAAATCTAGTCAAGTTTCAACTAATGACCAAGTTTTTGAAACAATTTTCCGGTTAACAAACCCAAACTAGCCGTGCGGCTAAGTTATGATTGAACAACTTTGAAACAACAATCATGGTCATATCTAGTGGCTATATTTAAGTTAAAATAGCTTGAGACAACAGCCTTGGCTTAACCTTGGCTTTGTTTGGTCTCAAAGAATCAAAATACAACTAAGTTTTCATGACCATGGTTATTTTTCTAGTCACAACAGGTCCGTTTAGTATTTGCTGTTTTTAAGACTTTTCGTTCACTTTCTGCTTATGTGCACCTGAGTTTTTGAAGAATATTTCAATCCGAGCAACTTTCGTGTTTTACACTTTTGCTGATTCGGACCAGAAAAGGGTTTAAATCGCGTTTTAAAATCGTTTCAGAAGACTTTTGACTTAATAACCAATTTCATCTAGTCAACTTCTTTTAACCATAACTTTTTATCTATAAGTCCATTTCAAGTGATTCAAAAGCCCCAAATTCTAGTTTTTACTTCCTCTAACAACTTCTTAAACTTAATCTAGTCCAAAGTTTAGGATTTTTATGTTAAAACTCATGATAATTCATTAGTTTCTTACTAGTTGTCTTAATGAGTTTCTACACTAGTTTTTACCCATCAATTTTATGTACAACATCAAGCAAGCCTTATTACATATACTACTTATATCAAATTAAATCAAATAATCATAAATATCATTACAACCATATTGAATGACAAGAATTTAAAAACTTCTTACAAGACTTATCTTTGAATGGTCAAAGAACAATCAAGCCTAAACCCCTTCAATTTTAACTCTTGTCTTCAACCTCTTAACCCAAACTTACAAACCCTTTTACCCTTGCAATAACCTTCTTATTTCAGCCCTTATGCCTTGAATATCTTCTACTTTACCCTTGAAATCAACAAAACAACCCTAGGATCATGTAGGAACCAACTCTAGCTCCATCTTCTTAGTGATTTTTGAAGTATGAATCAAAGTGTGGATTGGTGTTTTGGTGTTGGAAGTGGAAGGCAAGGAGGAGAGGGGAGAGAGGTGTGTGTGCGATTTTGCAAGTAAATAGATAGGAATGAGGTGACTTTGGGGTATATGGGGGACAAGGTGGGTGAGTAAGTGTGTAAATGTGTTGATAGAAGGCCACATGGCCTTGTGATAAGGCTTCACACGCCACCTCACTTTTGAGGTGGTAGTGTGTGTGAAATTTGTGATAACTTTAGTTTTTAGGGTATAGTTTGGTCCCGGTAATTACTAATGTTAAGCCCTTAATTCACGAAACTTAAAATCGGGTAACGTAAAAATGTAATACTTCCAAAAATGTTAAAACTTATCAATATACTCCAACTAGGTCTACTAAAAGTATATTAAGTCTAATAGGGTGCTTTTATGTTGTTAAAACCTAATAACGTAGGTTCGGGCACGCGTATTACTTAAAGGTAAAATGTTTACCTAAAATTGGCAAAGTGGCAATAAGTCATATGAATTATGACTAGTGGTGAAACTAAAGTATTTTTGAACACATAGACTTTTCCTAGTCTTGTGTTGGTTGGGAGGATAATTCACACTATTTAATTTTTGAGATTACTTATATAAATAATTAAAAGTAATTTACATAATGTAAAATAGTAAAATATAGACACGAAATATGTGAGGTGCTCTGACCTTCCCACATTGGAAATCATGTCCTCATGATTTAGTTTGATGTACCAGAAGAGATGCGGATATTCACATAGCATTTGGTCCTCTCTTTCCCGGTGTATTAAGGCCCCAAATCGAGAATTCCAGCGTACTTTAACGATGGGGATTAGACTTTGTTTCAACTGTTTGACCTCTCGGTCCATTATTTCAATAGGTTCCTCAATAAAATGTAGCTTGTCATCGAGCTTAATCTCATCTAGTGGAATGACAAGGCTTTCATCGGATAGACATTTCTTAAGATTTGATCGTGGAAAGTGTTATGGATTCCACTTAATTCTTGAGGTAGCTCGAGTTTGTATGCTCTGGACCAACTCTTTCTAGGATTACGAATGGTCCAATATATCATGGACTTAGTTTCCCGCATTTTCCAAAGCGGATTACGCTGTTCAAGGAGAGACTTTCGGTATAACCCTATCTCGATTTGAAATTCCAAGGGTTTTCGCCTAGTGTCGGTAACTTTTCTCAGCGATCTCTAGCGGTTTGTAGTCTTTCCCGATCTGAATAATCTTTTCGGTTGTGTCGTGTACAATTTACGGGCGGTGAGTTGAACATCGCCAACCTCGTTCCAAAGATACGGAGATCGACACTTCGACCATACAATGCTTCGTGCGGTGATGATTTAAGGCTGGAATGATAGCTATTGTTGTAAGAGAATTCGACTAATGGTAAATGATAGTCCCAACTTTACCAAAATCGATAATACAAGCTCTTAGCATATCTTCCAAGGTTTGTATGGTTCTTTCGCTTTGAGTGTCTGTTTGCGGATGATAAGCGATACTCGTATCGGTTTAGTTCCAAAAGCTTTAAGTAGCGCCAAAATTTGAAATAAATCGCTATCTCTATCACGAGATAATTGAAATTGGTACACCGTGTCTAGATACTATTTCTTTGATGTACGACTTGGTGGTGATCCATATCATGAGTTTATTTGATTGGAATAAAATGAGCAGATTTTGTTAAACGGTCCACAATTACCCAAATGGCGTCATAACCGCTCGGTGTTCTGGGTAATTTCGTAACAAAATCCATCGTGATTCTTTCCCATTTCCACATAGGAATCTCGGGTTGTTGTAATAATCTTGATGGTTTTTGACACTCGGCCTTGACCTTAGAACATGTCAAGCACTTACCAACATATTTGGCAATATAGGCCTTCATGTTAGGCCACCAATATAGCATTTTGAGATCATGATACATTTTGTCGGACCCCAGATGAATGGAGTACTTTGCCTTATGCGATTCGTGCATAATCAAATCTAAATGCGCCTCCGTAGAGTGGTATCCAACTTCATCTTTGAAGCATAACATTCCATCAGCAGCTTTACAAAACCGTTTTGTTCTCTAACATACCGTAGAGATTCTCTTTGGGTCGGTTTTCTTCTTTGATAACTTCGGTTTGTCTTTGCAAGTTTGTGAGGGTAGTGGTGATCGATCATCATACCCAACGATCTAAACTTTAGAGGTTTGAGTCGTTATTTTCTACTAAGAGCATCTGCCACGGCGTTTGCCTTACCGGTGATAGCAATTTCCGGTCGTAATCACTAAGTAATTCTAACAAGCGGCGTTGTCTCATGTTTAGATCTTCGATCGAGAATGTGTTGCAAGCTTTTGTGATCGTGTATACTATACACTTTGTGCCTTAGAATATGTCTCCAGTTCGAAGAGCAAAATGACTGACCACAACTCTAAGTCATGAGTGATGTAGCTCTTCCGTGCTTTTAAGTTGTCGTGAGGCGTAAGCTATCACCTTCTGTCTTTGCATTAACATCTTGCTCCCAAACCTTTATACGAGCATCGCGAAGACACAACAAAGTCTTCGTTGCCTCGGGTAAAGCTAAGATAGGTGCATGCATAATTTCTCCTTTAGAAATTGAAATGCTTCTTCTTCTTTTCGCCCCAATCGAACTTCACATTCTTTTGAGTCAATTTAGTTAAAGGCTTTGCTATCTTGGAAAAACCTTCAATGAATCTACGGTAATATCCGACCAAGTCCTAAAATTGGCGTATTTTAGTTGGATTTGTAGGGCATGAAGTCTTTATGGACTCTATCTTGTGGGATCCACATGAATTCCATGACTATCAATTCGTGGCCCAAGAATTGTATACTTGAGATCCAAAATTCACATTTTGAGAATTTAGAGTACAACTTCTCATTCTTGAGTAACTCTAAGATCGACTTGAGATGTCTTTCATGTTCTTCTTTACTCTTAGAGTAAATTAGAATATCATCTATGAACACAATCACAAACTTATCAAATATGGTCTCACACTCGATTCAAGAGATCCATGAATCTACTGGAGCATTAGTTAAACCAAATGGCATAACTTGAAACTCATAGTGACCATATCGAGTCTGACGCATGTTTTGAAATATCCTCTTCTCGAACTCTAAGTTGGTGATATCCTAATCGCAAATCGATCTTGGGTATACGCTTGAACTGGAGTTGATCGAAAAGATCATCGATTCTTGGAAGTGGTATCGGTTCTTTGCGGTAAGTTTTTAACTCCCCGTAATCAATGCACATTAGAAGGATCCATCCTTCTTTTAACGAATAAGATTTGGAGCTCTCTGGTGATGAACTTGTTCGAATAAAACCTTTATCAGTAAGTTCTTGTAATTGGTTGGATAACTCTTGCAATTACGAAGGGCTAGCGATAGGGTGCTCGAGCAGGCGGTGCGGCACCGCACCAAGTCGATTTTGAACTCCACTTGTCTAGGTGGTGGAAGTGCAGGTAAGTCTTCGTGGAAAGACTTCAAAATAATCACGTCAATAGGTGCGTCTTGAGTCGTTCTCCTCTAACTTTTTCTCCATTACGTGGGCTAAGAAGACATAACATCCTTTCATGATGTACTTTTGAGTTTTAATGCAAGGAATGATGTTTAGGCGAGTTCCACTTCGATCCCCTCGGATAACCAAGGTTTCATTATCGATAGGAATATGTACAACTTTCTCGCCACATATGATATTTGCATTTTGTTGCGATAACCATTCCATACCAATTATAGCGTCGAAACTTCCGATTTCTATTGGCATGAGGTATATTTTGAATGGATGACCTAACAAGTTTAGTGTCTGGTTTTGAAGTACAATGTTGGTGGTTACAAGATTCCCATTTGCTAACTCAATGGTAAAGGCGATTGTATAATGTAGTGGGTGCAATATCAAGTAAAGATGCAAATGCGATGAGATATAAAACTTTTATCGACACCGAATCAAATAAGATTTTAGCATAATGGTTATTGGTAGAAAGCGTGCAGTAACCACATTCGGATCTGCCTGTGCATCTTTATCACCTAATACATAAGCCCTACCACGAGCTACGCCTTCGTTGACCATTGTTTGGGGACATTGTCTCTTGATGTGTCCGCGTTCTCACGCCCAAAACAAGTCAATCTTGGTTGGGTGTTGGCACCGATAATGAGGCCCTTCCCTCTACGGTCCTTGGTTTGATGCCTGTATTTTGGCAATTCTTGCATCTAACGGTGCAAGGGCCTTCATGATGTAACTTGCATCCGTAACACAAAGAGCATTCCTTGATAACCTCCTCCGGTGGTGCTGAAGAAGACATGATACCTCGGCAATTTCTTGCCTCTACGGTTTCTTGGTTGTGGTGGTTTATGTTTCGGTTTTGTTGGTTGGGATTGTTGTTGTTACCCTTGGCTATCATTCCACCTTCTCTTGTTGTTGTTGTGGGTATTGTTATTGGGATGGTTGTTGTTGTTATTGTTGCGATTCAGGTTAATGTCATGAATCGAGCAGTTCATGCTCTAACAACCGCTGATCCATCGATCTACGAGTCATTCTCATTGCGTCATCTATCGTTTTGGATCAAATGAGGTCACATTTCCTGTATAGGTTGTGGAAGTCCCATATGTACCTCTCGATAACTTCCATTGGTTGGAAAAATTGTTGGGCATAAGATTGCCAATTCATTGAATCGACGATTGTATGTGGTGATATCATGCCGCCTTAACTATGTGGTTCAATTCAATTTCCAACTTACGTACCTCGTTACGAGGACAATATTGTTTGATCATCATTGTTTGAGTTCGACCAGAAATTTTGTAGGCATTTGCAATGCCGATTGGTTGAACTACGAAATTCCACCGAGGATAATGCTTCATCCATTAAAATCTTGGTGGCGTATTTGACCTGCGGTCTTGATGGTGTTTACGATCGGGAATATGATTGATCTCTCGAACCATCGGGTTAACCTACTGACTCCTTGATGCCTTTAAAATTTGTAGGTTGGCATTTCATGAATTATTGTATGAAGCGACCCACTTGGCATTGGTTCGACATTTATTCTTTCGGCACCAATAGTGGTCCGTAACATTAGAACCTCCCGCTCAACATTAGTTGCGGTGGCCTAGCGGTTGCAAGTGCCTCGGCAACATCGGCGATTTTGCGGCGACCTCGGTGGCCGTGGCGGCATTTGTAGTATGGTTGCCCGCTCGACTCTAAGTCGTCGGCCACTTTATCGGCAACCATTTTATCAATAGCGACTTGGCTTTTCGTTTTAGGTGGCATGATTCTATCGATTAAACAAGAGATGTGGTATAAGTTTGATGTTGGATAATAAGCACGATTAGAAATGATAGAAGAACAACGTTGGAAATTAAATCCTGACACAAGACAAGATAGATTTATACAACAAAGTTACATTCATATATAGTTAATCGGTTATATCGAGTTACAAAATCGAAACCGTGAAAGGTTTCTTTAAAATTCTTGTGAAACTATCGTCGAGCAATTACATTGTTTACTAGCTATTACATATTCTACTAAGTCTCTAACTATTATAACAACACTAGTCTTTCAAGAGTCAGGAGATTGATGCGGTTGGTGATTGTTATTCCGTGAGCGACCAACACATCAATGGCGTCATTTGGTGAAACTCCTAGATCCCCTTAGTTCTTGAAACATGATCCGCATTTACGCTCAAATGCGTTATAGAGGTCGATCTCGAGCCTATATCGGTCGGTTTGAGCAATCTCTAGCGGGTTTCGGCCGAAGCTACAGCGGCGTTTCAACTCTTTAATCATTCACCGTCTTCATTTTGTGCTTTCTATCCATACGGGTGACTTTGTTATTGAGCCTTTGGAAAGCGGTTATAGGAACCAAGACAATGTCTTTCACGCGTGTAAGGCCATCTCGGATATCACTCATATCCAAGATTGTCGGATCGGTTCATTTCGAGCATTAACGGTTTCAACTCTTATTGAAGAGATCTCCGTTTCCACGACGATGCATTGCCGCAGCGGAAAGTGGACATGATTTTGAAGTGCCATGACATCTTGTCTCGGGCATCCATTTCGTACCTTGGGAAGTTTGGAAAAGTATTAGATAGTCCTCCAACCGTGGGTGAGGAAGGGCTGATGATATAAGGCCTTCCCGTGGCGGGAGTAACCAAAGCAGAATTTCGGAGTTCTTTGAGTAGATGGTGACCTTTGGTGATGGTGGAGGTGGAGATCCGTTGAGTATGACATCCACTTGAAGGTTCTTCCTCTTCTTCGTCATCATCGAAATCACTTCCATGTCATCATCATCATCATCATCTAAGATCATATTTTCATCTTCTTGGGATCTTCGTCCGGTCATCCTCGGGTTCATTTTCATCGCCTAAATCTTCATATGGTTCCTCGTCCCGGTCATCCCATAGTCCACAATTTCAAAATAATCATCATCTTGATCCAGGGGATTACGTGGCGGATGGGAGCGGAAGTACTGCTCTTGTTGATTTGGTATAGCTTGATTGGAATAACGAGATCGTGATGCGGGGATGGTGGTACGACATAATATGCGCATAAGGTATCCATGTTCGAGTTAGTTAAGCGTTCATAGCAATTTAAGCGTTGATATGTCAAATAGTGGGCATAGCACACGGAATATGAAGACTATAATAAGTGAATCGGTAGATAGTAGTTATAGTCTAGGTGTATAATGCACCGGTTCTCTATAAGCTGTAGCTCGATGCCAATCGTAACACCACAGGTTTTAATAGCGTGAAGCTAATCGAGGATATTACTTATTAGCACAAAGTACACATTCTGACGACTCTAAATGAGGCGTTTTAAAATACATTATCATTCGAATTTATTCATAATATCGAGTAGAGCTCCATAATCTACATAATAAGTTTAAAGTTTTCGAATGATAATATGCATAGTCTTCAAAATGCCTATTCCGTGTGCCTTCATTAGCGTGCGGACATATCTTACGGACATGAGATAAAACATGCGAAAAGTCAACACAATGGTTGAGTGAATTCATAGTTTGAAGGCGATGAGTTGACAATAGTTTGTAGTATAATTGCAATGTGTACAATTATCATCTTGATAGTTATTATTGCTCTAAGCTCATGGAACTCACGACCGATTTGTTGTATATATATCAGGACGATATATATAAATATATAAGTAACTTGCCTCGAGTAGGTATTTTGCCATATACTAGGTAATTCAAATAAAGTGCGTCTAGTTACCGATCCGGCTAACACAAACGGGATTAAATCGATCGATAGCCTATCCACAATATTTGCGCTCTCCCGGTGATTAGTGGTCCATGATGTTGGGGAATTTTGGCATAAACAACTTAGGCATGCAATAATACGATCAAGGCATTAGGTTTGCAAGTAATTGTCCATAATAAAGCGTTTTAGCATGTATCTCCCCAGTAGTTTACAAAGCAGTTAAACAAAGTTGGGGCTATGAACTCTAGTAGTTATCGATGGTAGCTTATAGCAATAAAAGTGTATATCGAGGCTGCGATCTTTAGTGATTACCTACGAAAGTATAATAATTATGGTTTAGTATAGTTTTCAATATAAGTGTACAAGTATATGTAACTTGTTGGCTTATGATTTTGTACATGGATATTAAGTTAAGGTATCCCTTAAGTGTTGGTTTAGCTCATAGCCTTTTATAAATGACCTCGTACCACTTGTTCGGACTATCAAAATCAAGAGGTCGGTAGTAATCATACGAGGAGCAGGACACTTTAAATCGTAAATCATGACTCGTCGACACGATACCGAAGAGGCCTCTTTATGATAATGAAATCTACTACTCTTAGTACTTATCATTTATAAGTAAGTATTTGACGAGACAAATGTTGTATAAAACATGTGTCGTGTTTCATCAAAGACTATTGTTGAACATGTGTGATAGTGTTATGAGCTGTGTCGTGAAGTAGTTTAGCGTAATATTTATCATGTGTAAGTGTTGTGATGAAAATGATTTCGGCGTGTCATATTATCATGTTGCGAAATATAAATGTTTCAAAAATAGTTTTTAGATTAATAAGTTCATGGTTTTAAATAAGAGTTCAAACTTGTGAAAAATGTATTTATATAGTTTATATGTCATATACTCATTTATCTAGTTTTGTCAAAATCTAGTCAAGTTTCAACTAATGACCAAGTTTTTGAAACAATTTTCCGGTTAACAAACCCAAACTAGTCGTGCGGCTAAGTTATGATTAAACAACTTTGAAACAACAATCATGGTCATATCTAGTGGCTATATTTAAGTTAAAATAGCTTGAGACATCAGCCTTGGCTTAACCTTGGCTTTGTTTGGTCTCAAAGAATCAAAATACAACTAAGTTTTCATGACCATGGTTGTTTTTCTAGTCACAACAGGTCCGTTTAGTATTTGCTGTTTTTAAGACTTTTCGTTCACTTTCTGCTTATGTGCCTTTGAGTTTTAGTAGAAAATTTCATTCCGAGAAACTTTCGTGTTTTACACTTTTGCTGATTCGGACCAGAAAAGGGTTTAAATCGCGTTTTAAAATCGTTTCAGAAGACTTTTGACTTAATAACCAATTTCATCTAGTCAACTTCTTTTAACCATAATTTTTTATATATAAGTCTATTTCAAGTAATTTAAAAGCTCAAATTCTAGTTTTTACTTCCTCTAACAACTTCTTAAACTTAATCTAGTCCAAAGTTTTGGATTTTTATGTTCAAACTCATGATAATTCATTAGTTTCTTACTAGTTGTCTTAATGAGTTTCTACACTAGTTTTCATCCATCAATTTTATGTACAACATCAAGCAAGCCTTATTACATATACTACTTATATCAAATTAAATCAAATAATCATAAATATCATTACAACCATATTGAATGACAAGAAATTTAAAAAACTTCTTACAAGACTTATGTTGAATGGTCACAAGAACAATCAAGCCTAAACCCCCTTCAATTTTTAACTCTTGTCTTCAACCTCTTAACCCAAACTTACAAACCCTTTTTACCCTTGCAATAACCTTCTTACCAGCCCCTTATGCCTTGAATATCTTCTACTTTACCCTTGAAATCAACAAAACAACCCTAGGATCATGTAGGAACCAACTCTAGCTCCATCTTCTTAGTGATTTTTGAAGTATGAATCAAAGTGTGGATTGGTGTTTTGGTGTTGGAAGTGGACGGCAAGGAGGAGAGGGGAGAGAGGTGTGTGTGTGATTCTGCATGTAAATTGATAGGAATGAGGTGACTTTGGGGTATATGGGGGACAAGGTGGGTGAGTAAGTGTGTAAATGTGTTGATAGAAGGCCACATGGCCTTGTGATAAGGCTTCACACGCCACCTCACTTTTGAGGTGGTAGTGTGTGTGAAATTTGTGATAACTTTAGTTTTCAGGGTATAGTTTGGTCCCGGTAATTACTAATGTTAAGCCTTTAATTCACGAAACTTAAAACCGGGTAACGTAAAAATTTAATAATTCCAAAAATGTTAAAACTTGTCAATATACTCCAACTAGGTCTACTAAAAGTATAATAAGTCTAATAGGGTGTTTTTATGTTGTTAAAACCTAATAACGTAGGTTCGGGCACGCGTCTTACTTAAAGGTAAAATGTTTACCTAAAATTGGCAAAGTGGCAATAAGTCATATGAATTATGACTAGTGGTGAAATTAAAGTATTTTTGAACACATAGACTTTTCCTAGTCTTGTGTTGGTTGTGAGGATAATTCACACTATTTAATTTTTGAGATTACTTATATAAATATTTAAAAGTAATTTATATAACGTAAAATAGTAAAATATAGACCTGAAATATGCGAGGTGCTACAATGTTTAAACAACTTGAGATGATATTCAAGGTCATTCCTATGGTTATGTATAAGTTTAAAGACCTTAAGACAACAGCCTCGGCTTAACCTTGGCTTCGTTTCGGCCTCAAAGGATCAAAATACACTAAGGTTTCTTAGCCATAGTTGTTTTATAGTCAACAACAGGTCCGTTTAGTTTTTGTTGTTTTTATGATTTTTCGTTCACTTTCTGCTTATGTGCTCATGAGTTTTTGTAGAAAAAATCATTCCGAGCAACTTTTGTCAAAAATCATTCCGAGCAACTTTCTTGTTTTACACTTTTGCCGATTCGGACCCGAGGAAAAGGGTTAAAATCGCGTTTAAAATCGTGTCGACAACTTTTGATCCAACAACATATTCTCTAGTCATCTTCATTTGGCCACAACTTTTAACCATAAGTCCTTTTTAAGTGATTCAAAAGCCCAAATTTTAGTTTTTACTTCCTCTAACAGCTTCTTAAATTTAATCAAGTCCAAAGTCTAAAGTTTACTTATATCAATTGTCTAATAACAAGTATTACTTATATTTCATTGCAGCTGCACATTCAGTCCTGGAAAAATGACCATAAGTTGAGTTATACAACTTTTTTTGACGCGCGGATTTCGCCAAACTTCAAGTTTAGGTCTTGGCTACATTTCATAAAACTGAGTCGACTTCTAGAAATGACCAGAACCATGGGCTTTTCTTAAATGAAATCTGGTGTGCAGTGTTTTGCCATTTTGACTCTCATTTACTCATCGGGAGGAGTTATGAGGTGCGACACCCGGAGAAACGACCGTAAGACATAGCTCTACAAGTATATCTTATTGAATTAACCTTAAAGTTTACTGAGATGATCAGTTTAATCAATCTTTGGGACTGTTGCAGAATTTCAACTTACAAAACCTACCTAAGGCTTGTTTTAGCTTCTTTTCATGTTACAAACTTCATGTACAACATCAATCATGCCATATTACATATACTACTTAAATCAAATTACATCCAATAATAATAGAGATTATTACAACCATATTGAATGAATATGAAAATAAACTCAAACCTTACAAATGATAGGATGAAAAGTTACTAATAATCAAGCATAACTTCTTTCAATCTTCAACCCTTGTCTTGAATCTTCAACCCAACCTTGGTTTAGCCTTAGAAAACCTTTGTTATAACCCTTGTAAAAACCTTCTTATCTTAGCCCATAAACCTCTAGATCAAATCTTTATAACCTTCCATTTTACCAAAGAGATGAAGAACTATTACATGGACCTAACAAGAACACTAATACCTTCAAGTAGAACACAAGATTAACCAATAAAAATCAAATGAGAGGCTGGTTTGGGGTCTTAAGCTCACCCCAAAGATGAAAAGGGAGAGAAGGATTTGGTGAGTTTGCATGTATGAAAAAAAAAGTGATAAGTGTTGTTAATAGGATATGTAGACACATGTATAAACATGTAAGAAAGGGTGACACCACAAGGACACATGTCCTTGTGGTTTAAACATATATAAAGAGTCAACAATGTGTAGGATAAGTATTGGTGAAATTTTTTTACAATACTTAAGCTACGGGGTGTAGTTTGATCTCGGTAATTACTAACGTTAAGTCCTTAAGTCACGAAACTTAAAACCGGGTAACGTAAAAATATAATACTTACAAAAATGTCTAAACTTATCAATATACTCTAACTAGGTATATTAAATGTGTGATAAGTCTCATAGGGTGCGTTTATGTTGTTAAAGCCTAATAACGTAGGTTTGAGCACACGTATTACGTAAAGAGTAAAATATTTACGTAAAAATAACAAAGTGCTAATAGTTCATATAAAATATGACTATTGGTAAAAGTAAGTATTTTGAACACCTAGGCTTATCGTAGTCTTGTGTTGACCGAGAGGAAAGTTTACGATTAAACTTTAGTAATTAATAAAGTAACAACTTTAAATAATTATTTATAGCCAAAGGTGAACAAAATGTTCAGAGTGTAATAATTGAAACATATTGAATTATTTAACTTGAGAAATTCGGTTACTATCAATTCTGATTTGCTTTACGTTACCATAAAAGTCAAATAGTAAAAGTCAAAGTCAAGGTCAACTTTTAAGAAGTTAAAGGGTAAAATAGTCATTTTACCTTATGAAAATTTACGAGTTGCTACATATAGGTTATGTTTGATGGTCGAGTTAAGTTGGAAAATATAGCGGTTTGAAACACCCTTTTGGTTTAGCATTTTATTTTGAAGGTTTATAGGTTATGTATGAGGTTAAAGTCTTTTATAAAGTTAAGTTAAACAAGCACTTTCAAATCATCGGTTAAGCGGAAATAAGTTGTTGGGTTCGAATACCCAAACCCCTTAATCTAGGATTTGAATAGAAAATAACCTAAGTGCTTAATTACACGCCATCCTTGAGTACATAGTCTCGGTGAGCCATCTTCAAGATACTCGGGATGAGGCGAAAGAAGTCTCTCCACTCGAGGCGGAACTTAAAGTGAGAAGAGTCAAGAAGAAGATGGTGGATTCAAATGGTGATGACAATAACTCACTGAATCCTTCAAACTCCTCACCAACTACAAACATCAAGATGATCGAATCAAGACTATGAAGGCGAAGAATGGGCGGGACAAAGCGGTTATGCTTGAAGCGATAAAGGCGAGTGCCTATCTTCAATAAGTCAACTTTCCTGAAAGGGCCAAGCGTCATTCTTGACAAGTAGAAGTGGCTTTGTCCCTTTACCTAATATAGTCTTTAGAAACAGAGACAAAATACATCGATATTTTGTCTACTGCTAATGTCGGTTTGTCACTTAGGAAAGAGTTAAAACTCATACTTATATAAATAGCATAAGAGATGGAGTGAAAGTTTAAGCTTGTGAATTGTAAAACACACATACACGCAGTCATCTTTCACTCCTCCAATCTACTAAATCGCGAGATAGCTCGGTGGGTGCTTTGTAGTTGTGCTCGGACTTAGCTTCGAGCTTAGAGAGGAGTTACCAACACTTTGTCATTTCAATCCACAATCTCCGCACATACTTGTGGAGTAGCGATTCTTTGATTCATTTCTAATAAGAATATGATGTTGAAAATTACTCTTAGTGTTTTACTTATATCTTTAGGTCATTGATTCACTATTAACTTGTTTTACATACTTAACTATTTTTTAAGATAGTGAATAGGAACAACATAAGTATTATATTTGAGGGGGCGTTTGTATATGCCTATATGTGGGCTTATGAGCGTATTTGATTTCGGCTTATATTTCATAAGCTTCATTTTTTTGGCTTATTTTGAAACCTATGGGATTATATGAGTTTATCACATCATAATAAATTTGTATAAGCCCACAAGTCTCTAAAATAAGCCAGAAAAATAAGGCTTATGAAATATAAATCGAAAAACAAATTAGCTCATAAGCCACATATGCTTAAACCAACACCCCTAAGAGTACTATAAGTTTAGGTTGAATAAACACTTTGGAATAACTTGTTAAGCACAGAAACAGAAGCAATTTCAAACACCTTTCTTGATTTAGCAGTTAATGTTTACCGTTAGCGTAGTTTTTGGGGTGATTGTTTAAGCTTATATATGGGCTCATGAGCTTTGTTTTCATAAACCAGAAAATAAACTTAAGAAATGAGCTTATGAAATATATGCGAAAATCATAAAAGCTCATATATAAGGTTAAAAAACAGCCTCTTCATATTCGTCAATTTAATATATTGTTAATATTTTTTTTGTGACTGTAGTGAATCATAACTTTTGTTTTTACAGCCGAGGGAGAGCTTCAGGCTACTACTGCAGTAACGTTGGACAACCATGGTGCACGTCTCGTTTTACCGCAACTCTAACTTTTCCATACAAAGGAAAAATACAACCTTTGAAGAAAATAAGAGATGGTTTTCTTCATATGTATGGTATACTACCCCAAAACTTAGTATATAACACTTAATTTTCATGATATATGGAATTTCGATTTAAGCAGCTTGCCTATATTAATGCCCCACGATTGTTTCCACAAGACCAAAATGAACCTCGCGAAAATATAAAGTTTTGGAATGGGTTAAGTTCCCATTTAATGTTTAAAGGTTATATTTTATGTAGGCTTTATATGATGATTAAGTCTACGCAGCGTTCGTAGGCATGCTGCACTCAAATAAAATTTTCCGATTAATCATGTATTTTAGTTTATTATGTTCTTTTTGACAATAAATTTACGGATATCAAAATTTCATTTACCTTCGTTCTGTTCGGCTTGAGCTGATTGTACCGCGTCTGATTCGGGTTAGAGTCCGTTTGGCCGCCTTTGTTCGGGCTCGAGCCGTTGTACCGTCTGCTCGGGTTAAAGCTCATTTTGCCTGGTCTGCCGTCTGCCTGCTCGGCTTTAATATTCAGATAATGCGCTTTATTATTGTATTAGTGACATTTAATGATGGTACATGCGCGTATGGCATGCAGATGCTGCGAAATAAAACTTTCAGTGAATAATGTATTTTAGTTTATTATATTCTTTGACAATAAATTTCTGATTTCAAGAAATTGCTAAATTTAGCCGTCTGTTGAGCTCGTTCGTTGCCAGACCCGCTCCTACCAAACTCATTTAGCTGTTCTGCGTTTCGAACTTTAATATTATTGTATTAATGACATTTAATGTAGGAATTGTGTTTAATTTGATTGTACAATATGCTTGATAATTTGTATTTATTATGTTAGGTGTGTTTTAATAATCAGATTAATTGATTTATTGATCGGTTAATTAATCGACTATATTAAATAGCATTAATGTGATATTTTTTTAATATGCATTAAAGTGCCAGATCTTTATGTTTTGTTTTGTATCGTCCCGAAAATTATATGCATTAAAGTGTTGTATATTATGTTTCGTTTTTTAATTATATGAATTACTAATTATAAGAACGTGTGTAGCTTATATTTTTAAAATTTTCTTTATATAAAGTTCTAAATACATTATAATGTAGTATAGATATAGATATTTTTAAATGTTGTGAGATTTATTTGTCGACTAATTAATGGGGTGAGCTCACAAGCCTCTCCTTTGAAGAGTCGCTAAAAAATTTAGATTCTCCACACTTTTACTTAAATATAGAAAACAATTGTATTTATCACATTTCTAAATGCGTAAAATATATCAAGTATAATTTTCATATTTTGAAAAATTATACTTACAAAGTTACAATGCGTATAATGTTGGTTTTAAAGAAGTTTACATTTAAAAGTGTATGACCCAATTGAATTGTTCACACTTGAAAGTGTAAAGATTTGAATGTTGAGGGATCCAACTAATTTACTCATACTTAAAAGTGTATACATTTGTAACTAATTTCTTCATATTTTTTTAGAGTTTTTAACATAATCAAGTGTGCCGAAATTAGAGATGAGCACGGTATTAGATTGGTATCGAACCCGTATCGAATTAGTGATACATTTTTTTTCCTGAACATAAAAGAAGGGTATCGGTACCTACCAAACGGGATTCGGATGGCAGAACCGATACATGTTCTCGATACTGAGAAATCAGTACCTATAGGGTTCTTCCGCTTTTTTGTTAAAAAATATAATAGTAAATTCCAGTTTATTTGCTAGTATGTAGTTCTAAATTTTTTCTATACAAGCAAAGAGTTTGGTTCAATAAAGATTAAAGAAAAACCAAAGATTAAATAAACAATTCTCAACCACTTATTTTTTCATCAAAACAATAAATAAATTTTCACCTTCATTTTTAAAAACTAAAAATCTCACAAACTATTGATCGTTAGACGAAACTAATCATACTATCACGACAAGCATAAAATTACCTATAATTTGATATCCCACATCATATACTTTCGACGAATTCCCCCCCCCCCTCCCGACTTTTTTGTGGGTTTAGGGTTTACGGTTAGGGTTTAGGTGTTTAGGGTTTAGGGGTTTGACTTTTTTGGGTTAAACTTTTTAGGGGTTAAAGGTTTAGGTTTTTTACGGTTTAGCGAATATGGTTTAGGTTTTTTTAAGTTTAGCGGTTAGGGTTTTAGGGTTTAGGGTTTTTAGAGGTTTAGGGTATTTAGGGTTTAGGGGTTAGGGTTTAGGAGTTAGGGTTTAGGAGTTAGGGTTTTTAGTTTAGGGGTTGTGTTCACACAAAAAGTATTTTAAAATTTTCATTTATAACAGTAATATATCGAAACCGTAAAAATGATAAAAATAAGTCGTCGAAAGTATACAATATTAGATATCTATAGAAAGATAATTTTATTCTTGTCACAATGATATAATTAGTTTTATCTAACTATTAACGGTTTGTTAGAAATTTAATTTTTAAATATAAGAGTGAAAGTGAATTTAATTAATTTAACCAAAAATAAGTTGAGATCGATACATTTTCTCCCTCATAATTTTTTTTAATCATTTCCCAAAAGCCAAACCTATGACCAAAACAAAAGCACCCGATAGAGTCGGCAAATCGTGTCTTAATGGTCCTACATGAATAACATAAGTTTCAAACACGAAACAACTCGCTTAATACTTACGACTTTGGTGGTTTGAGTATAAGCAGATATCGCTTTATTTATCAAAAAGTTAAATATTGAACCCTAAAATACTAAAACAAATATTTTAAAAATAAAAAAATTGATAAGACATTTTTTCTCTTAACACGCCTTAACATGCACACCGATTCAATTTCTAACCCGAACTTTGTAAGTTGTATGTATCAAAAGTTCAAATATAGAAAATGTAGTACGAAATTACATAGCCCAACCTAATGGGCCCAAAACCCACACCGGCCCAAATCATAGAAAGAAACCTAAACCCTAGTCATATTTCATCGCCTCACATACACACAAACACAGCAGCTGCAGTTTGATCACACACACAAATCACATCTTCAGGTTGCCGACATTTTCATCGTACCTTTTGTTTTTGTCTTCTTAAATTCAGTCCTATATTGTTTATTTCTTAAAGATTTAAAATGTTATGATGGTGTTTATTGTTTTGTTTGTTAATAAGCAGTTTTAATAAGATGGTTTGGTTTTGAGATTTGGTTGTTTTGTTGAATAAGCACTTTGAAATAAGCAGTTTGGAAGAAAATATAAGTAGTTTGAAATACCCTTTTGATTTAGCAGTTATTTGTTTGCATTTTGAGGTTTGTAGGTTTGTTTTGAGGGTTTAAAATAGTTGAATAAGCACTTTGAAATAAGCAGTTAAGAAGAAAAAATAAGCAGTTTGAAATACCCTTTAGATTTAGCAGTTATTGATTTGCATTTTGAGGTTTGTAGGTTTGTTTGTGAGGGTCTAAAATAGTTGAATAAGCACTTTGAAATAAGCAATCAAGAAGAAAAAATAAGCAGTTTGAAATGCCCTTGTTCGTTTAGCAGTTCATTTTGTAAGGTTTATAGGTTATTTATGAGGGTATATCAGTACATATCAGTTTAAGTAGAATAAGCACTTTGAAACAAGCAGTTTGAAATACCCTTTGATTTAGCATATTATGTTTTAACGTCTATAGGCTATGTTTGAGGGTTAAAAGTACTTATGTGTTTAAATAGAACAAGCACTTTGAAATAAGCAGTTAAGTTGGAAGATTTAGCAGTTTGAAACACCTTTTTGATTTAGAAGTTTAAGTTGTAAGGTTTAAAGGTTAATTATGAGGGTCTAAGAGTACCTATAAATTTAGGTTGTATAAGCACTCTGAAATAAGCAGTTTCAAACACTTTTGTTAAATAAAAGTTTATGCTGCAAAGTTTATAGGTTATATATGTGGGTCTAAGAGTACTTATGAATTTAAGCTGAGTAAGCCCTTTGGAATAAGTATTCAAGCAGAAACAGATAAGCAATTTCAAACACTTTATTGATTAAGCAGTTAATGTCAATTGGTAGCGTAGTTTTGGGGGTGATTGTTTAAGCTTATATATGGGCTCATGAGCTTTGTTTTCATAATCCAGAAAATAAACTTAAGAAAGTCGCTTATGAAATATACGCGAAAATCATAAAAGCTCATATATAAGGTTAAAAAACAGCCTCTTCATATTCGTCAATTTAATATACTGTTAATATTATTTTTTGTAACTGTAGTGAACCTTATCTTTTGTTTTTACAGCCGAGGGAGAGCTTCAGGCTACTACTGCAGTAACATTGGACAACCATGGTGCACGTCTCGTTTTACCGCAACTGTAACTAATCTAGCCCCTTCAGTTTTTTTATATATGCGTAGTTGATTCATTTATATATGCATAGTGTTGAATTTATTTTGATTGGACTTGGTCTAGTGGTACTAATAAAGATGTCTTGTGTTATGCTAAAGGGTTCGTAAGCTTTTACGATTTGCTAGATTCACGTTTTGAGTTTTGTAAACTTGTTAGCAAATTGGATTAAAGTGTAGTTTTTGATTCTTCTGTAAAAAACTCTTTATCAAATTAAAAAATATATCTCTTTTGTTACAAATTACTTTGTTTTACTTTAAGTTGTGATGAGATACACGAGCCTAGGTTGATTAGAGCATACTTTTGAGGTCTTTGATTAAGTTCTGGTGGTTCGAATTTGAATATAGGATGTTTTACCTGGTTTGTTTTTATGATTCTCAAAATGTTGAAATTTAAATATAGAAGGATTGTATTGCTGTTTCACTATAAGTGAGTTTCCATTTTTATTTTTATAAGAACTTGGCAATACGTTGTTGGTGAAAATTTAATAAATAAAGATGTTAATTTGACGATTGTAAGCTGTTTTTGAATTATGTTTTTGTGATTTTCATCTACAAGAGATTGTGTTTTTAGAGATTACAGAATGTGATGCTCTTTTCAGTTTATTTCAAGTTTATGTAGTGTTTTCAACTTTCAGAATTTATATCGATTCTAATTTGATGCCAAAATGTATCACAGATGGAAAAACCTTCAAGAAGCCCCGACGTCCATATGAGAAGGAGCGTTTGGATGCTGAGTTGAAACTCGTTGGAGAGTATGGTCTTCGATGTAAGAGAGAGCTCTGGAGGGTGCAGTATGCTCTTAGCCGTATCCGTAATGCTGCAAGAATGCTTCTCACCCTCGAGGAGAAGGACCCAAGAAGAATCTTTGAAGGTGAAGCCCTTATGAGGAGAATGAACAGGTATGGGTTGTTGGATGAGAGCCAGAACAAGCTTGATTACGTGCTAGCCCTTACTGTGGAGAACTTCCTTGAGCGCCGTCTTCAGACACAAGTGTTCAAGACTGGTATGGCCAAGTCCATTCATCATGCTAGAGTGCTTATCAAGCAGAGGCACATCAGGTATAATCAAAATTCAATCTGAGTACTTAATTTATTTTTTTACCCGTAATCTTTACCCATTTAACTTAATTTTGATTGTGGTTCCAGGGTTGGAAGGCAAGTGGTGAATGTTCCATCATTCATGGTGCGAGTTGACTCACAGAAACACATCGACTTTTCACTCTCAAGTCCCTTTGGAGGTGGCAGACCTGGCAGAGTGAAGCGAAAGAACCAGAAGGCTGCTGCAAAGAAGGCAGCTGGAGGTGATGCTGATGAAGATGACGAAGAATGAGCTCTAGGTCATCTTTGTTTAATGAAAGGTTTTATCTTAATATCTTAGTGGACATCGTTTATTTCATCATTTTCAGAACCTCTTATGTTTTAGGAAGTTTTGGATGTTATTTCTCTTGTTGCTAAGAATTTTATAATGGATTATGGTTTGGTGTCTTTTGAATGCTTAAACAAGAATATGACCACTATGGAATCATTGGTTTTCGTGGGTTTACTTTTGGCTTAACATCAAAGGATTGTTGCTCTTTAGCTCTTCTTAATGCTTTTAGCATGCTATCCTTACGTGTTGTGTTTTATGTGTCGTGTTGTACTGTGTTAATGCTCTATAAAAGTTAGTCTTTACGTTCGGTTCAGAGAGACAAGTTCAAGCTGTTATCAATGTTGCCATGGTAGAGTAAAGTTGGGCAGGTTGTGTAATGTATTCTTAGGATTTATCATCTTACAGTCTGGGTAGGTCGGTTGGGTCATCTTAGGCATTGGTTTCTGTCATTGTAGTAGCTGATTACAATATTGGTTTGGTTGATTGTGGTTGGTTGTAACAGGAATAAACAATGATGCCAGGGTGCTTGGCCGTGGCCTATGATAATTGATCATGTGTTTAAATTAGCTAACGGCAGATAATTATATGAACAACTGTCTTGGTAATTAAGATGTTTTATGATCGCCATAAAAGCCTTAGCGTTGACTGTTGATGTCTTTCGCTATGTTTGAAAAATACATTCGTAGTAGTTTATACAATGTTTGGTTTGCAATCATACTTTAGAAAATAAATTCGAGTTTGCAAGATATTTCTAGAGATTAGAGACCTGCCATGATTATTTTGTTGTAAATATAAACAAGGCTCACTTGAGTAATTTAGTTTTCTTTTCTTATTCTAGTCCAAAAACCATCTTGTGTTGAAGGATTTGCTAGTATAGATTTGGTGCTGTATTTCTGCAGTATTTCGTAGCCTTGTTGGTTGTTGGTTTTATGGGTATTTTTGGTATTCAAAGAGGTCTTCCGGTGTTTTAGCTGTTACTTTTTGCGTGTTTGGTTTTGGGTGTTTAGGGTCATGTTTCGGGTTTCACTTTTGTTGTTTTCTTGTATATGTAGTTAAATCTGCTAGCATATTGTTATCTTTTTTTTTAATAACACGGTTGATAAAAGAGCTTAAATCATCAAGCAAAAGATTTAGGTGTATAAGACACCAACTTTCTAACTTCTACATATGTTGGTCGGAAATGTTCCCATGTTGGTATTGAAACTTGTTGGTATATGTTACAAATATGATGACCGGCTACCTGCTACGCCATCAAAGTTACCGTCTCCACCATCTTGATATACTTACATGTTTTTTTTTTTTAATTTTTTTTTATGAGTAGGATCAAAACCTTGATGAAACAACCCGACCTACTTAATTACTTAACCCATTACCCGACCCACTTAACTAGACTTATAAAATTAAACCCTACCCTCCACTTAATTACATAGCCCTAGCTTTTTCCCCCAAATCACCTCATAACTAAATCAGCTAGATTATGACTGTGAAGAAAAGTGAGTGTTTGAACCGGACAATGCTGACGAGTGCTAGAATATATAGTTTTATGGTTAGTTTGAATAAATGCAATTGTATAATTCATCTATGCTATCACGGGGAGTGTTCATGGAATCATGGGAAGTGATCAAATATAATGCCATATTTTAATCGTAATATGTAAACACATTTCGATTTATATATTTGAGATATTTAAAAATTAACACTATATCGAAAAATCCATAGCAGTCGCAAGACCCGCCAATCTTTTTTTGCGCTAATATATTTCACAGTTAAAAAAAAATAATAATAATAAAAAAAAATAAAACTAGCAAGATGTAACTGGTTTGATTTAAGACAAATGCCCATGTCCCATGACCCTAACAATTATTATACAGTATATTGTTTGGATCTCGAATGCTTTTGTTGACTTATGATCAATCATATAGTTGTGTAGTACTAGTACCAAGCACATGTGTAGTAGTGTAGTACCAAGTAGGCAAAAGTACAACTTTGCATCCTATATAACTAGCTAGACTGATATGATCAAGCCACATTCTTGGAGTAAATATTAACTTTGAGTTGTGTTATATACAAGTAAATCAAGATTGACGTGCTTGTGAATGATGAAGAACATCGATCCGAATCATGTCATGTTAAAATCTATGGTTAGTTTGGTCCTTTTTCAATCTTACGTCTTTTACAAAACTAGGATTCTGATATCTTGATTTTGTGTTAACGTTTAAACCCGTACCTTTGTATCGTCTATATAATTTTGAATGTGGTACGAGATTATTGAGATATTTCGATTGAGTTACTTGTCAAATTGTTTTAGTTACTTACACAGCATATTGCTTTGGCTTTTATACTAGTATGTTCTCATTTGAAAAACTTTGATGTGTAACAAACAAAGGCTGATTTGGCATTTGGATTGATTTGATCTCCGTCATTGACAAGCACGTCGAACTTTATCTACTTCAAAGGTTATGCACCTTGAGATCATTCGATACCTTATGATCCTCACGTTGAAGGACGTGGAACAGGTAAATATACCATGAGAATGAGTAGAAATTTTGTTGTTGATGGATTACCATTAGCTAGATTTTGTAATTAAGGTTTGGGTTAAAACAATTAAACTGATTTATTCCATAAAGCTTATTAACTGCCTCAGACAAAAGTTCGAATCTATTTCAATCTTTAGCTTACATGGTCAAACAAAAAGCAGTGACAGATATAATTGCCTTTGGTTTCACTCAAGCACTTCATAATTGATGACGCCTTTTGGTTCCGGAAGAACGATATGTCCTGCCTATGATTTGGCTTTGCTTCGTTTAATTTGGAATACTTCTTTGCTAATTTGATCGACATTTCCATAGGACACCACCTAATAGTTTTCATGTTGATCTTTCTGTGAGGATCGAGTTTAATTATCATGTCCATGAAGAACCCTTTTGACAGCAAATTAAAGATCTCTTCTAGGAATGAGCATAAAACCACTTGAATATATTCACAACACGTAGCTTTACGTCTGCAATGTACAAAAAGAATATACACTCTAATAAAATCATGGATGTTCTTCTAAAGTTTGTGATCATATTCAAGCAGCAATCAGACGTAATGTTGCATCTACGGTTGAAAACGTAGCTATAACTGAAAGTTGAAATGCTGTAACAAGTTAAACAGTTTGTCGTCCCACAAAGCTATTAGGAAACAAGACTAAACCCAATAATGACTCTGAAAATAAACATGTAGGAGTTGAAGATTATAATATCTTCTGTTTCATAAAAGTTTTAGTCAGATGAAATTTGTAATTGAAAGCAGATGATACATGTTCCTGAAATCAAGATTTTATGCAGATTAAAGTTTGCAACCCAACCACAACTTTCCATATTAATTTACTTCGAAGATCACTAATGATGTATCAAAAGCAAATCGCAAACGGCTTCTAGTTTTCTAGTGTCAAGTGCCACTTGGAGTTCCCCCAAACACTTCAGTAGGATCTAGCTTCTACATGAAACAATATCTTAATGAAGTGTTCGGAGGATCTCTGAGGGACACTTGACGTTTCCCTTCATTTGTATTTGTTTATTTTGCTAGTGTCCAGTGTCGAGTGCCACTCGGAGTTCCCCCAAACACTTCAGTAGGACATTCTAGCGAAAACCATATCCCAGTGAAGTGTTCGGAGGATCTCTAAGGGACACTTGATGTTTCCATTCATTTGTAGTTACTTGATGTGTTTGATGAATAAAACATGCATAGTTACGGGTATTTATAAGAAAGAATATATGGAAGTGTGCGATCGATGAACATAGATATGATGCATAAGAAGCTTGAACATGGTTGGCATTGTGTCTCGATTAGGAGACTAATGTTCTCATGTGCTTAAAGGATAAAAAGATATGAAAATGATAGTTGATGGTGAGGACCAGATGAAGATTCACAGTGGTATGTTATATTCTCACATCATCATCTATCCCTTATACATGACTAGGTTCAATTTCACAATTCATACATATTTACTAATTTACATACGATTCGATAATGCATCGACAATCATTTCAAAATTACAAATAATTCGATCTCTTGTCAAGAAATTATCAAAAAATCTACTCTATCACAACATAACACTAGCACTTTCATTTATAGTTTCCAAAAGGTAATCATAGTACTAGCAATTTCAGTTACTAATCCCAAATCTAATCACTAAAAAGACTTCCTTATTGGATATAAACTACGAGATTAACCGCAAATAATAATGCAGCTTTTGCAGATTAAATCAATATAAATGATATGATCATTGTTCCTCTTTTAATCGTAAAACACCAATAGGATTATTAGGCTTTAGTTGAGAGGTGGTGTCATTTGTTGCGTCATGGATGCTATATTTTGACACCAGCGCTTGATGGTTGTGTTTACCTTCATATGTGGTTATGACGGCTGTTGGATCGCTTGAAGGTCTCTCAACATGTTTTCGAACATTGCAACCTTTGATCGTGCACTTGTAATAACTCCTGTAAGAGTATTGTGACATACTGACATTAAAATTTTGCAAGAATTATTCCGGATCTTCAACGAGAATGCATAGCAAAATAAGGCAAATGATAATGATTTTACTCAACTATTTGCAAGGTTAAAAATGGTTCAAAAAAGTGTTTTATCATAATAGAAGGAGGAAAAAATCCTGCCTTGGATGAGAATTTCCTTTAACTGCTTTTTGCCCGTATTTGCGCCATTTATAGCCGTCCTCTAGAAGATCAATTTTGCTGGTTGCTTGAACGATGATCCTAGAATCTGGAAGTGTTCGATGGGATGAAACTGGATCAAACCTCTTGGCCTCTATGTTTCTACACCATACCATAATAAAAGAGTTAGTACTTTTGAAACCATGCATAGTTGGTTTTTAGTTGGAAACTAACAATCGTTGTAAACATTTGGTAAAAACTCTACATCATTTGGGATTCGATAAAAGTGCCTCTTTTTTGCTTGATGTTTGGCAACATCATCGTTGTCCCATGATCTGTTTGTCCTTTTTTATCGATGAATTTTCCCTATAGTAACTAGTTTGATCGTTGAAGGGTTCAATATCATTCAAATTTCCAACAGTTCGAGGTGGTTCGTGGTTATGCTTCCCTTTGTTGATAATCTCGGTTACTAGACCATCTACACCCCGCTCAACCTTTTTCTTAACAGGACAACTTTGATGTGTGCATTTGTAATAACTTCGAGTGTATTCACTTCTCTTCACTTGCTTTTGCCCATATTTCCTCCAATTGTATCCGTCTTCAGCTGGCTTGTCAGCCGCTACTAAGGGTGGATGGGAGTGGCTACTGGATTTAGATAACTCGGGTGCCATCATCGTGACATTATGGTCTGGCATTGGTGGTGGAACACGGTGGTGTGTGGTTGGTATAGGCTGCAGTTGTGCAGCCTTTGCTGTAACATGAGCTAGTGCTTGCTGGTGGGACATTCCAAGCGACCTCTATCGACAAGGAAAAGTGTTATTCAAGCCAGTGGGACAAATTATGATCGTTCAAAAGGGTTGCGTTTTGAATGTGATTTATTGCGTTTGGACATTGCTTATTTGAAACTAATCTTCCTTAACAAACAAGCCTGCAACAAACAAAGTTGTTTTAAATGTTTACTTGCTCTATATTAAGACTTACACATTTTATACACACGCCAAAACGCACTCTAGTGTGTTAAATATACAATTACAAGCAAAACTAGTTATCTTATACTAAAAATATCTCGTCGACTCATCGATCTATCTACATCACAAATTTCTCTCGTGTGTGTTTGGTCAATAAAAATCTCAATTTTATTTATTATTGTTTTATATTGGGCCCAACTGCAGAACTTGGAACCCTATTATATCTCGACGCTTTCATCAGATCTATCTACAACACAAATTTCTCTGTGTGTGTTTAATTTGGGTCATTAAAAAATCTCAATTCTTGTATGGTTAAAGTCATCTATGCTAATATGATATCATGGGGAGTGTCCATGGAATGCCATAATTTGACTTTTTATATATATATTTTTTCTAATTTATTTTACATTTTCACAAAAAATAAATAAATAAACAAAACTAGCAAGATGTAACTGGTTAGATTTAAGGCACAAATGCCCATGTCCCATGACCCTAACAATTATACTGTAATACAGTAAGTTGCTTGAATCTCGAATGCTTTTGTTGACTTATGATCAATCAAATAGTTTTGTGTAGTACTAGTACCAAAGCACATGTGTATAGTAGTAGTGTAGTACCAAGTACACACGACCAAGTTGGCAAAAGTACAACTTTGTAGCCTATAACTAGACTGATCAAGCCACATTCTTGGAGTAAATATTAACTTTGAGTTGTGTTATATAGAAGTAAATCAAGATTGACGTGCTTGTGAATGATGAAGAACATCGGTCCGAATCATGTCGTCATGTTAAAATCTATGGTTAGTTTGGCCCTTTTTCAATCTTACGCCTTTTACAAAACTAGAAAATTTGATATCTTGATTTTGTCTTAACGTTTAAACCTGTACCTTTGTATCGTCGCATAGTTTGGTATTGAGTTATAAAATTTTGAATGTGGTATGAGAGTTCTGAGATATTTTGATTGAGTTACTTGTCAAATTGTTGCTTTGGCTTTTATACTAGTATGTTCTCATTTGAACAACTTTGATGTGTTACAGACAAAGGCTGGGTATTTGGATTGATTTGATCTCCGTCATTGACAAGCACGTCGAACTTTATCTACTTCAAAGGTTACGTACCTTGAGATCGTTCGATACCTTATGATCCTCACGTTTAAGGACGTGGAACAGGTAAATATACCATGAGAATGAGTAGAAATTTTTTTGTTGATGGATTACCATTAACTGGATTTTGTAATTAAGGTTTGGGTTAAAACAATAAAAGCGATTTATTCTATAAAGCTTATTAACCAAATTTAGATACAAATTAATGTCAATATAATCATGTTAACTGCCTCAGACAAAAGTTCTAATCTATTTCAATCTTTAGCTTACATACTTGGTCAAACAACAAGCAGTGACACATATAATATATAGCCTTTGGTTTCACTCAAGCACTTGATAATTGATGACGCCTTTTGGTTCCGGAAGAAGGATATGGCCTGCCTAAGAATTGGCTTTGCTTCATTTTATTTGGAATACTTCTTTGCTAATTTGATCAGCATTTCTATAAGACACTACCTAATAGTTGTCATGTTGATCTTTCTGAGAGGATCGAGTTTGATTACTGTGACCATGAAGAACCCTTTTGGGAGCAAATTAAAAATCTCTTCTGGGAATGATAATAAAACCACTTGAGTCCGTGATTCTGAAGTTTCTGATCATATTGAAGCAGCAATCAAACATAATGTTGCATACATCTAGGGTTGAAAACGAGCGTAGCCTTAACTGAAAGTTGAAATGTTGTAAAAACTTAAACACTTTTGTCGTCCCAATAATGACTCTGAAAATAAACATGTTGGAGTTGAAGATTATAATATCTCCTGTTTCATAAAGGTTTTTTACCAGATGAAACGTGTAATGGAAAACAGATGATACATGTTTTACGCAGACTAAAGTTCGCAACCCAACCACAACTTTGCATATGAATTTACTTCGAAGATCACTTATGCTGTATCAAAAGCAAATCGCAAAGGGCTTCTAATTTTCTAGAGCCAAGTGCGACTTGGAGTTCCCCCAAACACTTTAGTAGGAACTAGCTTGTACATGAACAATATGTTAATGAAGTGTTCGGAGGATCTCTGAGGGACACTTGACGTTTCCCTTCATTTGTATCGGTTTGTTTTTTCTAGTGTCGAGTGCCGAGTGCCACTTGGAGTTCCCCCAAACACTTGAGTAGGACATTCTAGTTGAGACTATATCCCACTGAAGTGTTCGGAGGATCTCTAAGGGACACTTGACGTTTCCCTTCATTTGTATTCGTTCATTCTTCTAGTGACGAAGCCACCGAGTTCCCCAAACACTTTTGTAGGACATTCTAGTGAAAGTTATATCCTGTGAAGTGTTCCGAGGATCTATAAGGGACACTTGACATTTCCATTCACTAATATTAGTTTCTTTTTAGTGTCAATTGCCACTCGGAGTTCCCCAAACACTTCAATGGGACGTTCTTGTTGAAACTACATCCCAGTGAAGTGTTCGGAGGATCTCAGGGACACTGACGCTTACCTTCACTAATATTAGTTTCTTTTCTAGTGTCAGTGCATTCGGAGTTCCCCAAACACTTCAAGAGAATTTTAGATAAAGCAATAGCCCAATGAAGTGTTCAGAGGATCTCTAAGGGACACTTGATATTTCTATTCAATTGTAGTTACTTGATGTGTTTGATGAATAAAACATGCATAGTTACGGGAATTTATAAGAAAGAATAGAGGGAAGTGTGCGATCGATGAACATAGTTATGATGCATAAGAAGCTTGAACATGATTGGCGTTGTATCTCGATTAGGAGACTAATGTTCTCATGTTCTAAAGGGTAAAAAGAGCAGAAAATAATAAGTGATGGTGAGGACCATGTGAAGATTCACAGTGGTGTGTAATATTCTCACATCATCATCTATCCCTTATACATGGCCAGGTTCAATTCACACATATTTACATACGATTCGATACTGCATTAACAATCACTTCAAAATCAATTATAATTCTCTTGTCAAGAAATTATTAATAAGACTACTCCAATCATTTATAGTTTCCAAAGATTATCACTAACCAGATTTCTAAATTTGATTGAAACTATGAAATTATTCACTCTAGTTACATAGTATTACTAATCCAAGCCTAATCACTAAATAGTCACTTCTTAATTTGTTAAAAACTACGAGATTTGCCACAAATAATAAGGCAGCTTTTGTGGATTAAAACGAACATAAATGATCATTGCTCCTCTTTTAAACGTAAAAGACCAATAGGATATTAGGCTTTAGTTGAGAGGTGGTGTCATTTGTTGCGCCATGGATGCTATTTTTTGACACCAACGCTTGATGGTTGTGTTTACCTCCATATGTGGTTATGATGGCTTATGTGGTTATGATGGCTTTTGGGTCGCTTGAAGGTCTCTCAACATGTCTTCGAACATTAAATTGCAACCTTTAATCGTGCACTTGTAATAAATCCTGTAAAAATATTCTGACATTCTAATTTTTGCATGAATTGTTCCGGATCTTCAACTAGAATGCATAGCAAAATAAGGTAAATGATAATGATTTTACTCAAATATTTGCAAGGGTAAAATGGTTCAAAAAAGTGTATTATCATAGTTGATAGAAGGGAAAATAATCCTGCCTTGTTGGAAAATTTAGTGTGACTTCTGGGATTAGTTCACATCTCAGAATGGGTTAGGAGGACAGAGTGTCACCCATAAGGCCCACGAACACCCGACTTTTATAGTGGTTTGTATTGGTAGTCTTGGTGAAAGATCGCCGCTGGAAAGATCGCTGAGAAAAGATCGCCGCGAAAAGAAATCCATGGTTTCCATCGACAAGCGATGTTTAATCGATGAAAGCGATGTTTAGCTGAAGTAGTGTATCCACTACTTAGTACTATGAAAGATCGATGCGGTGTTTCCATCGATAGGTTGTATTTCCACCGCAGTGGAAAGCATCGCTAGCAGTGGAAAGATCGCTTATCGAAAGATCGCTAAATGGCGATTATAACCGCATTATGACCACGCTTAATTGGTCATGTAACCACTAACGCTATAATGGGGATAGTTATGAGTGATTAATGGCCGATTAATCCTCATAATTCCATTTGAACGGTTGAGAGTAATTTCCATAAACAGGATATCCGATTATGCATGAATAACACACGTAAAAACACTAAACACTTATTAGCGAAGGGTTATAGAATTGTGCCTAATTCTCTAACCTGCATTTGGTCTTATCCCAAGTAGATATTCGTGATACCTGCAGATTAGGGTCGAATAGTTTACTTTGGAAAGTGATCACACGATTCCAAGTGATATCCCAGAACCACCTACCAGATTAAGCATCGCTATCGATTGTCTTAACCCCGATCCGGGAAACATACCACCAACAATCAAAGTAAACTATTTTGTGATAATCAATGGCAATCGCCGTAATGAAACACATGGCTTCAAACTTTGCTAATTCGGACAAGTTTGAAGGGTGGACTTTAGGAGGTGGCGGAAGAAGATGCACTTCTGGCATCAAGCATGAGTGTGGTCTATGTCGACTACTCCAATTCTCGATGATGGTGATGATGCTACGTGGAGCGGATCGTGAGGAGGAGCAAGTGGGAGAATGATGAGTACATATGCAGAGGTCTTATTCGAATGGTATGTTCGATTCTTTGTTTGATATTTATCGAACTTTGAATCTTCCAAAGAAGCGTAGGATTCCTGGATGCCAAATATATGGTCGAGGATGCATCAAGTAAGAAGTTCCTGTTAGTAATTTCACAAATTACAAAATGACCGATTCAAGACCGGTTATGGAACAATACAATGAACTTTGGGATACTGGAAGGTTTACACAACACCAAATGAACATGGATGAGGCTATCAAAGTCTCTTGTGTCATTGATAAACTCCTCCTTCATGGAAAGATTTCAAGCATACCTGAAACATACGAAGGAGGAGTTAACTCTTGTTGAGTCAGGAATCATCCGCACATCGAGGAATCTCTCGGTGCGGGGATAATGACAAGCCAAAGAGTGGCAATGTCTTTGGACCATCTGTTGTCAATATGGTGGAGCATAACAACCCACCGTACAATGACAACAAAGGCAAACGAAATATCATGACAACACAAGGGCGATCCTAACAAGAAGGCAACACCTACTTGTTGGAAATGTGCAAGACCGGTCACATTAAAAGGACCGCAAAGGTGTTAAAATTGGTGGTAAAGCCAATGGATCGCACTAATGGTCTGGAGTGGTGGTTCACCAACTCACCGAAAGGTCGAATATGTTTAATAAGTCTTTTCATTTATTATGTTACATATGTATCTCAATCTTTTATGTGCGGATGATGATGTTGCGTGGTGGGTCGACTCGTGCAACAGCTCATGTGCAAAGATAGAAGTCGGTTCAAGGCTTATGAGTCATCGAATGATGGTTCTATTCTTCACATGGAAATGAGTCAACAAATTTTGGTGCATGGTCGTGGTTGTGTAGATCTTAGGTTTAGTTCGAAAGATTGTAACTTTGTTTAATGTTATTCATGTCCCCGATATCGGGAAGAACTTGGTTTCAAGTAGTGTTTTGAATAATCATGGATATAAACAAGTTATTGAATCGATAAATTTGTTCTTTCTAAATGTGGTGTTTTATTGGTTTTGGTTATTTATGTAATCAAATGTTCGAGCTTAATATTACCACCGATAATGTTATTTCACCTTTATGACCACATATGATCGACCGATTCTACCCTTTGGCATGCTAGACTTGGTCATGTTCACTATAAAAGAATGCAAGATATGTCTAGGATGGTTTAATCCGCTTTTGACATGGACACCGAAAAGTGTAAAACTTGCATGTTGACCAAGATAACCAAGAAACCCTTTCGTGGTGTTAGTCGTGAGACTAAGATCTTGAGCTTATTCACAGTGACTGTGTGATTTGCATGCCACTCTTCTTCGGGGAATAAGAAGTACTTTGTGACATTTATTGATGATGCTTTAGATTTTGTTATGTCTATCTCGTTACATACCAAGGATGAAGCATTAGATAAATTCAAAGTGTTTAAAATCAAGTTGAATTACAACTCGGGTCTTTGATCAAAGATTAAGGATCGATAGGGGAGGCGAGTACATGGATACCAAGATTTTTCATGTTGGAATAATCCATGAAACGATCGCCTTTATACTCCTCAAAGAAATGGTATTTCGAAAGGAAAACAGGTGTCAAGGAGATGGTTAATTCCATGTTGTCCTATTCAGATCGAAGTCAAGGTTCGGGTGAAGCTATGCTAATGACTTGTTATTTGTTAAATAGGGTTCCCAACAAAAGGAACAAGGTTACCCTTATGAACTCGGACTAAAGGAAACCCAACTGAATTATCTCAAGGTTTGGGGTTGTAGGGTCATGTAAGACTCCACGATCTAAAGCAAAGACTTTGGGTGAAAGAGGCATTGATCGCATCTTTGTTGGATATGCCTTGAGCATTCCAAGGCTTTTAGGTTCTATGTTATTGAACCTAATGAACATGTTTCGCTTAACACAATAATTGAATCAAGGGATGCGATTTTGATGAGAATAGATTCTCATCGGGCCCCAGACCAAGTCGAGGATTCCTAATGGAACTCATGACATCAGATATCGAGGTCACGATGGTGAACCATCGCTGGTCCCCGATGAGGTTGTGGTTCAACAACTCGAACTCGTGCTCGGGAAGAGCAAAAAAGGTCGGGACTCAAAGTCATTTGGACCGAGTTTCAACTATACTTAGTTCAAGGTACAAGGATGAGGTCTCGCATCAATACTCCTATTGCTTCATTGTCGAGGATGATCCCAAAACATTTGAAGAAACAATGAAGTCCCGTGACATTGCTTTCGGAAAGAAGCAATCAATGATGAGATGGATTCCATCATGGGCAACAACACTGGGTGTTGGTTGATCTACTCCTCGGTTGCAAACCTCCGGGTTGCAAATGGATTTTCAAAAGGAAATCAAGGTAGATGGAACTATTGAAAAGTTCAAGGCTAGACTAGTCATTCGGGGCTTTAAACAAAAGTCGAATAGACTATTTTGATACTTATGCCCCGTGGCTCGTGTCGCACTATAAGATCGCCGATTGCTATGGCATCTATTCACAACCGTTATTCATCGATGGATGTGAAACAACTTTCTTGAATGGTGAATTGGAAGAGGAGGTTTATATGAACCAACCTCGTGGCTTCATCATGCCCGGCAATGAAAACAAGGTGTGTAAACCGATTAAGTCTCTTTATGGACTAAAGCGGGCACCTAACAATGGCATCAAAATTTGATGAAGTGGTTTTGTCTAGTGGTTATGTTCTTAACCAAGTCGACAAATGTGTATACAAAGAAATTTGATGAATTTGGTAAAGGAGTCATCATTTGTCTATATGTTGATGACATGTTGATCTTTGGCATCGACCAAAATCGTGTTGACCGACAAAGGAATTTTGTCATCAAGGTTCTCCATGAAAGACATGGGGAGGTGATGTTATCCTTGGTATAAGGATTAAACATGAAAGTAATAGAATTTCTATGTCTCGCCTCTCATTATATTGAGAAAATCGAGGAAATTCAATTACTTTGATTGTACTCGTGAGTACACCTATGGATACTGTGAGAAGTCGATGCCTAATCATGGCAAGTCAGTATCTCAACTTGAGTATTCTAGGTAATTGGCTGCCGATGTATGCCATGACTTGTAAAGGCCCGGTATTGGTTTTGCAGTGGGAAAATTGAGCGGTATACTAGCAATCCTAGTGCTCATCAACGGCAAGCAGCTCAGAGAGTATCAAGTATTTGAAGAGAACTATGGATTATAGTCTCATATATCGGTTACCCATCGATGTTGGAAGGTTACACCGATGCAAGTTGGATCAAGAACATCGAAGACAATTGCCTCACCGCGGGTCGGGTATTCCTATCTGTGGAGGTGCAATTTCTTGGGCATCCAAGAAACAAACTTGCATCACCAGTTCAACAATGGAATCGAATTTGTGGCTCTAGCATTACGGTAAAGAAGTCGAATGGTTGAAAACTTGCTTTTGAGATTCCATTGTGCCTAAACCTATAGCACCTATTTCTATCCGATTGTGATAGTGCTGACTACATTGGCTAAGGCTTATAGCCGATGTACAATGGTAAGTCTAGACACTTAGGTGTCGGACATAGCATGATTCGTGAGCTTATCATGAATGGGGTGGTATCTATAGAGTTTGTGAGATATCAACATAATTTAGCCGATCACTGACGAAGGGTTTGGCTAGAGACTTGGTTATAAAGTCTCGCTAAAGGGACGGGTTTAAGTCCAACTTAGTCATCGAATGCTAGGACACCCAACTCCTCCTAAGGAAACTTGGGAGCCGAGTTCAATGTGGAAAGTCGAACATTCGATGGATCGGAGCACATGTTTATTTACATCCCAAGGTTGTGCTCGTAACCCTGCCGAAAGGAGGATGAAGTCTTTACTTTAATGGTTAATTTTCTTTGAAAAGTGCTTGGCGAGCATGACTAAAGAGGAACCACCTATGTAAATGTTGAAGTTTTGCCGCTCAGAAGCTTTGGACTTTTAGCTTTTGCAACATTTATGAATTTGGATATGGACACATGGCTTGTATAGTGTCGTGAGCTTTTATGTGTTTGAAAACTTGTGTGTATTTTATCTTCGTGTATTCAAATGGGTTGAAGGTTCAATTCTTGAACACCCTCGATTCTCGAATATTTGAACGTGTAATTTACTAAGATGGAAATTCAATCCCGGACATTTTCGTTTATGCAAATGTTTTGATTGATGTTTAATTTTCATGCAAAGGAAGTGAACTAAATTGGGGAGGATTGTTGGAAAATTTAGTGCACTTGTGGGATTAGTTCACACCTTGTAATGGGTTAGGAGGTACGGAGTGTACACCCATAAGGTCCATGAACACCTCGACTCTTATAGTGGTTTGTATTGGTAGTACCGTGAAAGTACCGCTTGGTGAAAGTACCGCTTGTGGAAAGTAATCGCTTGTGGTTTCCATCGATAAGAAGTGTTTCCACCGATAGGTAGTGTTTCAATCAAGTAGTGTATCCACTACTAGTACTATGAAATCTTGATAAGCGATGTTTCCATCGATAGGTTGTATTTCCACCGCTAGTGGAAAGTATCGCTTATTGAAAGTATCGCTAAATGGCGCTATAACAGCGCATTATGACCACGCTTAATTGGTCATGTAACCACTAACGGCTATAATGGGGATAGTTATGAGGTGATTAATGGGCCGATTAATCCTCATAATTCCATTTGAACGGTTGAGAGTAGTGTCCTATAAATAGGACATCCGATTATGCATGAATAACACACATAAAACACTAAACACTTATTAGCGAAAGGGTTATAGAATTGTGCCTAATTCTCTAATCGCATTTGGTCTTATCCCAAGTAGATATTCGTGATACCCGTGCATTAGGGTCGAATAGTTTACTTTGGAAAGTGATCACATGATTCCAAGTGATATCCGTAACCACCTAGTGGTTTTGCATCGCATTGATTGTCTTAACCCTGATCTGGGAAACATACCACCAACATGCCTTGGATGAGAATTTCCTTTAACTGCCTTGGATGAGAAAAGAACAATCAATTGTTGAGTTAATTAGTACAAGGTAGTTGAAAATTTATTTTGCCAAGGTAGAGTATTAATATGTGTTTTGATCTATAAAAAATTGTTACTCCGTATGACCTTTTTCTTTGAACAATTTTATGACTTGATTATAGATTCTAAAATATATAAACTAGAGTGTTTGATATGCCAAAGAAAAATATTTCAAAGCACAAACTAATGCCCATGTCCACTAGTAGAATCTATAAAATATACTTAACAATTTATAACTTTATTAAAAACATATTCCACGTGTAAATAAACAAAACTAGATCATGATTACAAAATGGTACAGATGGAAGAAGAATATGTTTCTATCTTCATATGATAGATTGTTTGGTGATGCGTAATCGGCTAGATCATGATTGTGAAGAAAAGTGTGAGTGTTTGGACTTTGGATCGGGACGAATGTTGAAGAATGCTAGAATAGATACTTATATAGTTGTATGGTTAGTTTGGATAAGCGCAATTGTATAATTCATCTATGCTATCACGGGGAGTGTTTATGGAATGAGGGACGGAACCACGACCAAATATAACCGGATGCACCAATTTTTTAGAATCGTAATATAGAAACACATTTCAATGGACCGGGTGCATTTAAGATGCATTTAGAAAAAATTGATGCTTTTTTCAAAAAATAACACTATATCGAAAAATTCATAGGGGTACCGGACACCCGCCGAGCTTTTAGCAAGATGTAACTGGTTTGATTTAAGACGCCCATGTCCCATGACCCTAGCAATTATAATACATGAAGTTGTTTGGATCTCGAATGCATTTGTTGACTTATGATCAATCAAGTAGTTTTGTGTAGTACTAGTACCAAGCACATGTGTAGTATTGTAGTACCAAGTACACTCGATCAAGTAGGCAAAAGTACAACTTTGTAGCCTATAACTAGACTGATCAAGCCACATTCTTGGAGTAAATATTAACTTTGAGTTGTGTTATATTACAAGTAAATCAAGATTGACTTGCTTGTAAATGATGAAGAACATCAATCCGAATCATGTCATGTTAAAATCTATGGTTAGTTTGGTCCTTTTTCAATCTACGCCTTTTACAAAACTAAGAATTTGATTTAATGAGACCTGTTTGTCTGCTTATATGCATCGCCCTCCGGATTTTGGATCATGTGCATCCCGATTATGTTTGTTTATTGTAGCGGTCTCTTTATGGTCTTAAGCAGCACCTCGAGCATGGTTTCATTGTTTCTTCGCTTATATTACTACTGTTGGCTTTAGCTCTAGTCGGTGTGACTCTTCCTTGTTCACTTACAGTGTGGTGTCGATATCGCATTCTTGTTGCTTTATGTGGATGATATTGTTCTTAATGCTTCATCCGATCGCTTGTTACCGCAGATTATATCTTCTTTACATCGGGAGTTCTCTATGACCGGTTTAGGTGCTCTTAATTATGTTTTGGGTATTTCGTTACATGTGACTCTTCCAGGATGTTTTGTCACAGTGTAAGTATGCTATGGAGGTTTTAGCGTGCACATATGGTTGGATGTAACCTTTCTCGGACTCTGTTGATACCGAGTCCAAGTTGGGCTTGGTGGTACTCAGTTGATGATCCTACGTTATACCGAGTCTTGCAGTTCTCTTCAAGATCTCACATTTACTAGACCCGACATTTCATATGTCAGGTACCGTGTTTGTCTTTTATGCATGATCCGCGAGCCACACTTCTCGCTCTTAAGCGGATTTTACGGTATGTTCGGGGACTTTGACTATGGTTTACAATTGTTTTCATCTACCATCGACTTGATTGCATATTCGGATGTCGATCAAGGTGTTGCCCGACTACCGACGATCTACTTGTGGTGTTGTGTTTTTCTTGGTAACAACTTACTATCATGGTCCTCTAAACGCCAACCGACGCTTTCTCGCTCCAAGATCGTCGAGTATCGTGGTGTTGCCAATATTCTTTGAGACATGTTGATTCGAATTTACTGTGAGCTTCATACTCCGCTATCTTCGCCTACTATTGTGTATTGTGATAACGTGAGTGGTGTGTACTTGTCTTCTAATCCGATTCAACATCGCGTACCAAACACATAGAGATTGATATTTATTTTGTTCGGGATTTGGTTGCTCAAGGTGTTCGAGTTTTACATGTCCCTTCTCGGTTTCAAAGATGCGATATCTTTACTATGGCTTACCTTCGGCATTATTTGATGAGTTTCGTCACAGCTTTAGTGTTCGTTGTACCCCGCCTAACCGTGGGGAGTGTTAGCGAGCTTATGCGTAGGCTCGACCCATGTTGGGTTATGTGTAGGGTGGAAATCGAGTCGTGTCCGTGTTAACCTATTCGGGTTCGCGTGTTGGCGGTTAGTATAACCTTACCCAAACACCCCATTTATTAATCGTGTCAAGAAACTCAACCCCAACCTGCACTGCATAACACGTGTAACCCATTTGTGACTCGCTTAACCCATTTAAGTAAATAGGTCAAGTAGTGAATAAAGTTGGTGGTTTGTCGATTTAACTAGTTTAAACGCAAAAATGATATAAGGATCTAAAATATGATAAGAATAACATACAAATAACTATGCGATAATTTTTCAATTACAAGCATCAATTTTCATGATATCTAAGGTATAAAATTATAATTCACTCATACTAAGTAAATAAAAATACATTTAAGCGACATCCAACATAAAAACCAAGGGTTATATATTTTATTTTAAGATCTTATATACATAAACGGGTTCACGGTTGACCTGTTTAATACTTACTCAACCTGAAACACGACCCGCTTATTAAACGGGTTAGACAGGTTGACCCATTTTGACCCAAACATATTTATCCCCAACCCAAACCTGCTTAACTTCGTGTCGTGTTCGTGTCGCTTATCGTGTCGGTCGAAATTGCCACCCCTAATTATGTGTAGGCTCGCCCATGTTGGGTTTAGGGTTGTATTTGTGTATTACTTGTATATATACCAAAACCGTGTTTAGGGTTTTAATAATCAATACACCGAATATTATATCTTCCCACATATAAGTGACCCAACTAAACTCATTTTACGAGTCATGATCAGAAGCTATACAATTGAACAAAAGGAAACACAACCTGATGATTACTCATTCTCATGGTATATGCAATATCATATTAGACTAGTTGCACATGGAGAAGGAACCAACTTGAAGAATCAATCATGGAATATCTATCCACAAACATGCAAGCTCGTCCCACTTGTTATATCCACATTATCCTACTATATTCCGTATCTTTTTATAGGCTTCATGCATAATTTATTGTGCATACTCATTTATAAATTCCATCACCCCATCGCTTATAAGAACACAACCAGAGCCCTATTAAGTTGAGCACCTGACACATCGAGTTCAATTGAGTCACGAGGAACAACAAGCATGCAGAAGTCCAAGACCTCGATCTTAATGACGTACATATGAGGTAATTATAAGTTAATCCCTTCAATCTGTTTAAATTACGTATTTTACAAATTTGGCTAAAAGGGTAATTTGATTCCCTTTGAAATAAAGATTAAACCATATTTACCCATTCATGAATCATTTCAAGAGTTACAATACAAGCCTCTTGAACTATAATTGGCTTCTAAAAATAACTCATTTTGTTTATGAATACCATGCACTTGGTACATCACAAATCAACAATCATAAGAATGTTCAGTTGGTACATGACAAATTAACAATCATAAGAGTACTTTGTTATATCACTAGGCATTCTTTATTATTAACTTTATAAAATATGAAGGTGAATGATCATAGAGTATATTTTTAATAAGGTTTGACTTGTCTTTATGATGAGGTATCATATAAGCTAGGTTATGGTGCCATTGACGGAAGTTCGCAATCACTATTGAGCAGTCAAACCGCTAGATTATCTTTCAAGCACCTCGTCTAATCGTGCTTTGATGCTCAACCCAATAATATCCTCACCCTTTTAAGTAATCCAAGTTGATGAGTGGTAAATAAATGGCAACTATAGTCATTACAGAGACACCAACTTGAAGTTCGATGAATCATGATATATCAATCTATGTGCGGAGTGGGTCTGCCACACAGGTAAGTATATCTCCTAATTGATACTATCCAGTTTACTCTTTAAGTTCAGTAACAAGTAGGCCATATGAACCACGAATGAATATAGAGTACCAGTTTACTCTTTAAGTTCAGTAACAAGTAGGCCATATGAACCACGAATGAATATAGAGTACCTATAACCATAAGTATATATATCTGAACTCAACAAGAGTAACCCGATGTACTGTCAACTTATCTGCAGCTCATTGATAGCAAAATGATACAACTAGGTTGGAATTAGCCTTACCAAGTTATAGCATGTCCAACTAGAGAAACTTACTAGCAAATATACATTATTGTTACTCTCATAATTAAGGCTATAAATAGGAACTACATATAGCACACTTATGCATATGTAGCCAAGTCATACATATATAGAACTTGCAAAGACATATGAGTACTAGCTTAGTGGCCAACAATTATGATGTAAATGATATTTCTTTTTAGAACAGATATACTCTGCATCCTTTGTTTTTGGGAAAGGAGGCTATAAAGTCAAGCATAAGTTATATTCACTCTTATTTTTCAATGAAAATATGCCAACTTTAGGCCATGAAGCCGTCAGTCCAAATATATTTTCGAACAATAAAAATATGAAAATGACAACACGTATTGGACAAAGTTGTTAGACACAAGAGGAATTAACATATGATAACAATATTCCTTAAGAATGTGCGTTTTATTTGGCCATGCTCCTTTTTACTATTAACTAAGCTTTTGGAGAATTTTCACATATGCTTACGAGGTTCCAAACAATCATGTGCTACACATATAATAGGTTTCTATACAATTATCATAGTCTGTAAAGAATCACAGCTCTACATGGGTTGGGACTAAAATTTATACCAAACATCCATGGTTTAGAACACCACACATTTGAAGATATACCGGAAGCAAAGCCAAATTCATAATATGAAACAACACACATTTAAACAAATGCATGAGTATCATTCACAGAAGTGTTGATAAGACACACGAGTAATTTTCTGTCAAAATTACTAAAGAATGGAAAGCGAAGAGACAAAACTCGATGACCAACCAGTTGTTTGTGATACACAGCTGGAAGAGTTAAATGGCAAAGCACTCGTACAATTTTATAAACTAAAGAAAAACAAGACGCGAAAATGATGTATCCTTGTATAAGTACCCATGATGAACTACTATTGTTCGTCTCATGACATGGTTAAAAGGAAAGGAGCAAGGATAAAAGGTAACATTTATGCATAATTCCATTATATGTATACTACTCTTATAAGCCTATACGGTTGAATGCACGATCACTACGCAAACATGGAGGTAGGATTATACAAACATAGCGTGGGAAACGAGCAAAATATTTGTCTTGCATATCAAAGTTCTCTAAGGGTTGTGAAGATAATGATGGTGAAGAGATGAAAGAGGCTTGTCTTATTCATTTTGGTTTGTTGAGTTTTAGTGGCTTGTGACGAAGGTTGAGAAAGAAGACAAGGGGAAATATGATACAAGATTTTTGGTAATGGTGTTGTGGTGTTATACGCCGGCTAGGATTGAGAGTAGTATATCATATGGTGGTAGATAATTAAATGGATGAAATGACAAGATTGCATTTGGTTGCAAAGGTATTAATACTTTTAATGCGTTTATATTTGATATTGTTTGTTTGCTAGCATATCTTGTATATATAACCGATCTAACAAAAAAAAGGCAAGAATATTATGTATATTCTATAGGAAAGAGCTATATAATGATGCAACGAAGTCGAGAGTAAATATATCAAGAAACTTTCAAGGCCTTTTCAAAGACGTGAAACCATATCACGCAAAAGCGGAACAACCGCTCCAAAATCGTGAAACTCCATCACTCAAAAGTGGCGTGACCATTGCCATGATTATCTCTCGACATTAAAGGGATGAAAATCTTTAAGTAGCTAATCGCAAGCTTAAAGCTAAGTGAAAAGGTCTGGACCAATACAATATCCCGCCATTAAAGGGATAAAAAGCTATAAATAGCTAAACACATAGTGGCATGACCACCCCAAAGACGCGGAATTATAACGCGCAAAAGTGGAAAACCGCTTTAAAGACGTTAAATTCCATCACGCATTAGCGACATTATATTATCACCCCAAAGACGCGAAACGCAATCGCTCAAAATGGCAAGTCCACTCCAATGATACTAATCCCGCCATTAAAGGATACTAAAAAGCTATAAATAGCTCATGCACGTACATAAAAAGTGTCAAAACTAGTGCATAATCTCGTCCTTAAAGGGATAAGAAGCTATAAATCGCTTACACAAAAAGCTATATATGATACGTAGCTAATGCAACAATATACAAAAGAACATCATCCCGACAAAAAATGGGATATGAAGCTATGAGTAGCTGTTACACAAATTCTAATACATAAATGACGAAACGTATAAATGCACCGTCTCGCCAATGTATAGCCATTTAAAAGGCAATAAAATGCGAACACACAAATCTTAACACATAATAATGGTGAAAATGTCAAAATAAAGACGTTATAACACCAATTAAGCCATTTAAAAGGCAATAAACTCATAACACAATCGTAATGAATAATGATGGGATAATTTTCAACGTAAGACATTGTCCCTCCATTGAAGTCATAAAAAAACACATATATTGACTACGATTATATGGTCAAATCTGAGTTTGAAAACACTCCAGCAAGAGAATTTGATTCCTAATGTTAAACATACTTAATACTCATGTTGGTATAAGTTGCATATACATACCTAAGTTACTAAAGTTTATGCACGCGACATCTGCGACTAGCCTACATAAACTCGAGGACTTGATAGTGTAACCAACATAATATCCAAAATATAATATGCATTCACCTAAACATACATGTAAAATACATTTTATAATGATTAACTTATATATACAAATCAAATGGATGATATTACGTGTACATGCAAAGTAATATTCATGCATGTGATATGGAAAAAACTGGTGAAAACCCTAAAACAAATTCTCTCTGGTGAAAACGTCGACCAAAAACCATAACCATTCTAAATTCGATTCTACTAATTTTCTGCCTAAACCTTTATGATTCTTGCAACGATTTGTATTAGGTACTAACTAACATTCGTGTTATTTAGTTTTCTTTACAGATTTGTTGATTGGTTCATATGTTTTTGGTAGATTGATAGTAGATTGATCGTAATCTATTTTTTAGGGTTGTTTGTGCCGACTTGAGTTTATTGATCGTTACCTATTCTTATTTGGTTTCTAAGTCGGTTTTGTGCATTCTTCTACATCTTGTTGGTGTTTCGGACTTGTGTCAATCGATTTAACATATTTATCTTATGATCATCATGGTGGGTTACTGGTTAGTTCTTGGAATCTATAGTATTAAACCCTAACTTTTTAGTTAGGTTTCGTTTTAATTGTTCTAAGTTGTTCCTTGTGGTTGAATTTTGTTTGTGTGTGGTGTTTGTTTGGCTTGTGTGGGTTTTAGAGAGATGGAGAAAGGGTTTTAGACAAAGATGGTTCACCGAAAAGTTGCTATAGCAGCCCACCAACTGGCCGATCAAGTTGGCTTGAATTTGGATTCGAATCCTGTATGATAGGGTGGATATTACTACCGGAAGATAGGTTGAATCGCCTTAAAGGTGTTGGAACCATGGGACTTGATAGAGATAAGGTAGGCACGCCAATGGGTAACCTGGATTCGGGCATGAATGACAATGTTCCTAATTCGGTTTGAATGTGAATTTGGTATCTCCTAGTGTTGATGTTCATTCGCATTCGCATTTGGGGTACTAATAACTGGAAAACACAAGTTATAGTGCTACGCTTGTGGGTGGATTGGATTCGAGCACCAAAGTCTTTTCGACTAATGTCACGATGTGGTGAATTTCGTCCTAACGCTATGTAATGCTTCTACTTGTGTCCTAATGTGCTTGGTAGGGTAAGTAACGAAGTGAGGTCATTTGCTAATGTATTAAACCCGGAACGTGTCTCTAGGAAAGTTAATTTTCGTGCCTTGGTGAATGAGACGCGCATTGAAAATCATGATACGGTGCTTCCAAAGGTGCATGGAGGTGTATTCAACCGGTATGAAAATACACTTGTTGGCTTCTTTGTTGGCAAGAATGTTGCTTTTCATTTGGTTAAGAACTACGCTCCAACACGTGGGGTAAGTTTGGTTTTCGTAAATTAATGAAGAATGATGATGGTGTTTTCTCTTTAAATTCGATTCTAAAGAGGGTGTTGAGAATGTTCTTCAACGGGCCCTTGGATTATTCGCAATTCTCCTCTCATTCTTACTAGATGGACTCTCGATGTTCTATTGTCTAAAGTGAGGTAACTAGAGTTCTGTTTGATTAAATTGCATAATGTTCCATTACTTGCATATTCGTAAGATGGGTTGAGCTTAATTGCTACTCAGTGGGTAAGCCGATTATGTTAGATGCTTTACAAGTTCCATGTGTGTTGATTCATGGGGTCGTATTAGTTTTGCACGTGCTCTTGTGGAATTATCATCCGATTTTGAGCTTAAACATGTGGTGACTATGGCGATCCCTAACAAGGATGATAGTGGTTTTACTACGGCAAGTATAAAGGTGGAATATGAATGGAAGCCGCCACAATCGCTCGAATGTAAAGTGTTTGGGCATGTTCACGCTTGTTGTCCTAAGAGTATTAAGGAGAATAATGATGTTCCCCACCTCTAATGTGGATGAACATGATGATGGTTTTAAGGTGGTGCGAATCGGAAAGCCAAACCTAAAGGTACGAAGATGACCGTGGTATTAATATGGGTAAGGGTCCTAGATTTGCACCTAGGAAGGTGTATATGTTGAAAAGACGAAGACACCGGCAAATGCTAGTGGTATTGCTAAAGATACACCAATTACTACGCCAAACTCTTTTGGGACTCTTGAGGTGGAAGATGACTCGGGCATCCCAAGTATTGTGGATGATTCTTCATTAAAACGGTGAAGACCGGAAGTCTTCGGTACTACTAAGGAAGCGGTATTGATGGCTCTTGGGGAAGGACCTTGGTGAGAGTCTAAGCCTCCGGAGAATGGGACTTCTTCACGCCAAGCTTGTGAGTGATTCAATGGGATCAATGGATGTTGGTTCTACTCCCATAGTGAGAAAATTGGTAAGCTAGAAAGCTAATTATTGATGGGAAAGCTACTCTTGTGGATGATGATGGTCAACCTATTCCGCTCTACCTCTTCTACTAAGAGAGTCAACCATTTTTCTAAAGTGGGAGAGATTGTGGTGTCTCGATTTCAAGATGAGGTTGTTGCTAACCCATTTGATGAGTCTGTTAATATTTTTGGTGGTGGCCACGAGTTTGAAGATGAATATGATGACTATGACTTGACGACTATGCGAAACAGTTCGTGATCTTCCGGAATTTGATTCCTTTAATGCCATGTATGGCACAAAGTTTCAAGGTCCTAGGAAGTAATTTTATTTTGTTGTGTCATATGTTATCATTTGAGTAGTGGTTTGTTTTCTTGTTTAGAGAATAGGAAGTATCTTGTTATGTAAGCTTTATGCCTATGTAACGGGCTGAGATATGGGACTTCACTCATATCCATTGTACTTAAACGTTTATTTGGTTAATATATTTACCAGGGTGCAGGATTACTCCCCTTTACCCAAAAAAAATATTCATGCATGTGAAGCAAATATAAATAAGTCCATAGCTGACATACATGCGAGAATCCTAAATGAATTACCTTCTAGAAGTGGCAATAAATGCCCAAACTGAGCCAATTGCACAAGTTTCAAATATTCGGATAAAATGTCAGAGAATATGACAGTAGATCGAATATATTTAAATGTGAGATATATTGTTCTTATCCGATTTCAAGATGTGATTCGTTACTCGCCTATAAAGGGAAGGCAGGTAAATTGCCAAAGCACACAACAAACACATCTCATCTCTTCACTTCTCTCTATCTATGCTATAATTATTCTCTCAACTATTATTAGTAGAATCTATACATAAGGGAAAGCCCTATAGTGATTTACATCTCCATTAATTCCTAAATAGGAAAAGTGGCGAAACTACATATGTAATATGAAGTTACCTCAGGGGAATCGCCACACGAGAAATTATTAATAACCCTTTTGTATCCTTCGATGTTATATCGTTAGAGACATATAACATTTCATACAACACACAAATTCCTCTCAATCTCTATTACATTATAATGCATACACTATATATATGCTCAATACTGACTTGATCGTCGGAGGGTTCCCCCGGGCTCTGGCCGGGGACCTCTAACGAGCTTTCTTTGTCTTTTCAGCACTGTTACCAAAGTCCCGAAGTCAAGGCCAGCACAAGTCAAACGACCAGCTCATCACCTTGATGACCATGCGGATTTTGGTAGCATTAATCATACGTATAAGTGTGACCATAAAAATTAGCTTTTTCGTATAACTGCACAGGGTAAGCTTAATAAAGAGAAGTGACCATAAATATAACTTCCTCATCAATAGGCATGTGGCCTAGTGGTCAAAGCTTAGGTTGTTGCGAGCCACAAGTGAGAGTAGTACCGGTGGGTGACCCACCGGAAGTCCTCACTTGTGGTCCACATGCTGCTGATATTTGCAATGAGGATTTGAGCCCTTAGACCAAGCATGGGGTTCAAATCGAGCAAGGTCGGGTTTTCATCCGGACGTTACTCCAGCAAGGAAACTTGTGTGGAGGCGGTACGGTTTCCTCGCGACACCATGAGCCATACATTGTACCAAAGGACCCGGTTAAGACAACATAGTCCGGTCGATGTGGTGGTTAGGGCCCTTGATTTGAGGGTGGTAAAACCTAAGTTGGAAAGTTACATGTCAAAAAAAAAATATAACTTTCTCATTGCATCCAAAATGAGTGTATATTATTTTACATGGGTAACACTTTTACCCAATATGAGTGTATATTCAGCCCCTTTGGATGTCATTTTCCGCTATTAGGGGTGAAGGGTGTAACAATGAACTTGCTCAAGATACTTGAATTTGCTATAATCAACTAAAGGTAATGTATTTTTCCTACATGATACATGCATTACTTCAATCGGGTGACACATAACACGCTTGCATGCATGTCAACCTCAAGTTCACATTAAACCTGAATATATCTTTTGTTTACACGGGTCATAAAATGAAGTAACATTTTATATGGGATAATTAAGGAATGAACCTAAAAAGGAAGTCCCATTAACCCGCCACTTGCGTCGACGTGTTGGCTTCAATGAACGCCAAAAATTCGACGGTATGCAATGTACGAATTTGCTTACGCCTTTTTTATCGTTCAAAAGTTACCATTTCTGGCTTAAAAGTTACGCCAAAAATTCGACGGTATGCAATGTATGAATCATGTGAACCGTGTACATGCTCATTATTTGAGTTTTGGGTTGACTAATGACATTAGAGATCTTGAATTGAAGATTTAAGTTGAAGTTTATTGAAAAGTTGGAGGGTCTTTTTAATTTATAAGAACCCGAAGAGTCGTTTATAACTAAAACATTAGATTTCCATTACATGATCTTTAGTTTGTAAGAAATAAAGAGTAACCTCTAACTTTTGGTATGCAAAGTGATGCATAAAGGTGAGAGATTGGGGTTTGGAAGTGCATTCACTTTGGAAGAATTTGAGTAGGAAAATGTCAAGTGAGTTTTGGAGCATCCCGAGTTGCATACTTTGCTTCCTTTGAAATATCCTGTGATTATACCTGGATCAAGGTTTCAAGAGGTTTGTTATTGGGATTCTTATTGGGTTATAATGTAAGTTTATATTATAGGTAGCGTGTTTTTTCATTTTAGGATGCCATAAAAATTGCTTATAATCTTTTCTAGATATGAAAAAGATAACATCTTGACTGTGGGATGCAAAATGCAAGAGGAGTATTTAGTTTTATTTGGTTTATGAAGTAATATTGACATGAAGTTAATTATTAGGGGACTATTGGCAAGTAAAATAAGACAGCAAATGTTGGTTTAATGGACAATAAATTAATAGACGTGTGTTAGGATCGAACCCGAGACCACGGGATTGCACACTTTACGTATGAGAATTAAAGTTAATAATTAAATGTAATAGTTATATTTATTTATTAATTAAATGAAATAACATAACGGACGTTAAGTAATTAGTGTAATGGACTAACGGTCGTTAAATGTAATTGGAAAAGGACTAAGTTGTAAATAATGGGAAGGTTCCGGAATTCCTTGTGGGATACCTCATCCGATCGGCCACAAGAAAAGGAAACCCAATCCATCTACAACTCAAACTTGTTCACCAAGTTTGTTTGGGTATAAATACAAAACCAATGATGTTTGTAATTTATCTCTTGTACTCATTAAGCTAAAACCTAAATTGTTTTGTGTGTGTTTTGCTTAGAACCGATCGTACATCACCACAAGGGTGTCGATCATCATCTTTTCCAACTAAAATTGTTTTGTTTAATTAAAACTAGCATTCTTTTAATTCGGTATAGTACGTGTGTACAAGAAAGTGGCACTAACACATTATTGTTAGTATTCTTGGATTGAATTACAAAAAGGTAAGGGGTAATTCACATAATCCTATAAACCCTAATTAGGGTTCATCCAATTGCTAGTTTTGTGGATTTGATTCTTGTTCGGCTAGAATCAAGAAAGGTACGCATATTCTTGTTCATGTTAATTAATTATTCGTTAATATTTTCTATACGCTTCCGCATGTGTACTTGATGTTTATTGTTTATATTTATGATTAGTCATGTTATATAATTCCAACAGTGGCATCACGAGTCATTGGTTTTTAATGAGTAATTAATTACATAAACGTGTAATAAAAAAAATAATTGTATGTTGTTTGATATGGTTAATCTAGGGTTTATGTTTTATTTTTTATGGGTCGATTTTTTTATTAAATTGGGCGTACCCCTTATTTTTTTTTAGTCGACACACATGATAAGGTTTTAAAATGTACCTTTTGAGGGGTCGTTTAAGCCCTTATTTGATCACTTTTGTATCCGTTATTACTTAATATCGTTCCTTTTCACTTTTAGGTCTCTTGAAGGCAAATTGCTGGAATGGCACTTATTTGGACGAAAAGGCGCGTGATATACGAAGAAAATGGCCAAAGTCAAGAATCGAGACACTCAAGCTGCTGAAATACAAGGGGACGACGTCAGGCACAACTAGTGACGCCGTCGGAGCATTTTGTGACGGCTCAGGAGTGAAATTTCTTATTTTCAAGGGACGGCGTCAGGCTTTAAAAGAGTAGGTCGTCGCTACTCAAACGGCCTAGATTTGATCCAGACGGCGTCAGAAGCTGAAGAGGACGGCGTCACAAGCATAAGGTGAAGCCGTCGCAAGACTAACGTGGCCAAGACGAAACCCTAATGACGGCGACCAGACGGCGTCACAAATCATAAGGTGACGCCGTCGCAAGTGTAATCTTATATATAGAATCCGAATTTTTCAGTATTGGTGGGTAGTCTTTTGAGTAATCTTTTGGAGTAAAACCTAAACCGAACCAAGGCTGTCTTGTACAGTATTTTAGGGTTCCAAACCCTATCTTACACCAAGATAAGTTCTTTACTTCATTAATTCAATTATGTCTTCAATTATTTGTGTGTATGCTTGCATGTTCTCCATGTCCGGCTAATTTACTTGTGTGTTTGCTTAGGGAATATGAAACTTAATTATTGAATATTGATTGGTTGTCTCTTATCTTAATTGTTAATGATCTAGTAATGCGATAGGTCATTCGTTGTGTAGTTAATACTTGATTAAATCTTTGTGAACCTTGGACTATAACACCTAGAGTAGTTGTAGGCTAAACCATCCAAAGAGTGCCTTAGAGTTAGAGTTTATAATTCCTAGAGATTTTGTAGACGAGACCCTTTGGTAAGTTCAAAGAGTTAGGGATAAACGCATACCCTACGACTTTAGACACACAACGCAATTAAGAATAAGGACGTGACAATTCAACCATCAATAGGAGATAATTAAGGAGTAGTAAAACCTAAGTAAACACATCTTTAAACCATCATAAGAGCACACAATAATTAGACATAGACTACCACCACCTTAGATTAGATAATTAGATAATTAGAGTAATCGGTAGAAATACCAACCCCCAAATCCAAACCCCGAGATTCGTACCTTTCCTTTCCTTAAAAACATAAAAAGATAAAAAATAATCTTCCTCAACCCCAACCTTAGCGTAGTAACTTCTCACTAGCATTCCTATTCCCCTAGAGAACGATATCAATTCCCGTGGCTTACCCTAATACTACACTACAACGATTAGGTTCACTGGCTAGGGTGTTGAAAAACTTGCTCAACGAAAAGGAAGTTCCTTTGACCCCGAATGCGCTGCGTAAGCGTATCAAGTTTTTGGCGCCGCTGCCGGGGAATAGAATAGCTAGTTAGTAGTCCACCTCGTTTAGGTTTCTTTGCTTGATTCCTATCAAGTAAATTTTTTCTCATTTTTAGCTTTCTCATAGTCTATCCCCCTTCTTCGTGACCTTTGTTCGTAATCCCATCACTTTTCATTATGGAAGGTGATAACCAATTGCCATTTCCCCCTACCAACCCCTTTAGACAACTTAGAACCCGCAGTTCCACCAAAACCCTTCTTGAACCCTTTGCAGAACCCGAAAGAGAGCTCAATAGGCGAAGAAAAGCTCTCCATAATCCGGAACCTCAAGGCACTTCCATCAACTTTGATGAAGTCACAACTGACGAGGAATCCTCTCATTCCCCACAATCCCCTGAAACCATCATCATTGACGATCTGAGTCAACATGGCGAGGAAATTCCCGCTACTCCGGCCAATGGACCCATCAATCCTCCTGAAGCAAAATCCCTCAGGGAATACTCTTCCCCTCGCATCTGGATTTACGGTGCCATTGTCTACCCTTCGAGCAAGTCGATGAGGTATTGCATGCCTCGACATTTGGCTTATCCGAATGCATGTCAATTCCATGGATCCCACAATAAAACCCAATCCACCACATCAAACAATTTTTAAAATTGTTGATGCTATCTATGCCGACGGGCATCCAAGGAGACATCTAGACTCGGTTTTCCCATTTCTCTTCAAGGACGAGGCCAAGGAATGGCTCGATAAGCTTCCTCCAAAGTCTATTTTCACGTGGGAACAACTCACAACCATGTTCACTAAGAAGTTCTTTCCCCTGAAGAAGCGCATTAATTAGAGCAAAATTCTTCACTTCCATCAAACAGATGGAGAATCTATCATTAACTCCTGGAATCGTTACAAAGATCTTATTCAACAAGCCCCACACCATGGTATCAACCTTTGGTTGCTTGTTCAAATCTTTTACGACAATGTCTCCCGAAAGGATCAAAAAGGGATTGACTTCTCAACTGGCCAGAGAATTTCTAATCTCACTGCGGAAGAAGGGTGGAACCGCATTGAGGGATACGTTCAATACCAAGACAACCATTGGAATGAGCCAGTAAACGCGTTAAGTATCTCTACTTTCTTGAATGAAAACTTATCATCTTTCGATGGTCGGATTAAGAAATCACAAGAGAAGCTTGCATACCTCACAAAATCGCCAGAACCAAAAAAGGTTATTTAACCCATACCTTATATGCGACATTTGTGGAGGGCCATACGAGAGTGATGAGTGTGATGACACACGCCAAGAGAGCGTCTTCCTTTCCAGTCATGAAATTTATGATGACCCTTCACTCCTCACATTCTATCAAAACGATGAATGCAACCCTTGGGGCAATCTAAAATGGAAAACTGAAGGAAGGGAGGGATCCGAATACACCATCCGTGATGCCTTTGAAGAAGAACTCGGGCAGTTTACCATAGAATGGGCCTCACTCTTAAAAGGTCTGGAGGGGTTTATTCAAGAGCAGCAAGTTGAATTAGAGAGTCAATTCGCCAACCTCCACAAAAGAATAAGCGAATCTGGCCCAACCCATCACGATCCAACTTGCGCCATCACTACTCGATCACGAATTACTACCAAAGATCCCCCGCATCCTGATCAGAGTCCCACCACCAGGGGACCTGTGTTAGGAAATGAAGCAATTCCTGAACCTCCTTCAACTCCTCACGATCCCCCTCCACAAACACCAGCACCTGCCCAACAACCAACTCTCGCACGGATTCCTTATCCCTCTCGTCTGAGGAATCAAAAAGCTGAAGAAGACAATGAGAGAATATTGTCCTACTTGAAACGGGCTTCCGTTAACATACCACTTCTTGATGTATTCTATCATATCCCTAAACATAGCAAATACTTCAAGAGGATAATATCTAATCGAAAGAAACTCGAAGGGTTGATATCATTTGGGGAAGAGTGCTCGGCTGTCATCTAGAAAGGCATGCCCCAGAAGAAAGAAGATCCAGGCAGTTTTACCATTCCTTGCTCTATAGGAGCGCTTTCTATGAGAAACGCCTTGGCGGATCTTGGGGCAAGCATTAACCTGATGCCTCATTCCTTGTTCCTCAAACTCGGATATTCAGGGCTGAAACCAACTAGAATGAGTATTCAGTTAGCTGACCGATCAATCAAATATCCCATTGGAGTGTGTGAAAATGTTCTTGTAAGGGTAGGAGAATTCAAGTTTCTAGTTGATTTCGTGATTTTAGAAATGGAGGAGGATAACTCAGTCCCAATAATCCTTGGAAGACCTTTCTTGGCTACAACTCGTGCCATTATCGATGTTCATGATGGTAAACTCACTTTACGGGTGGGGTCCGAGAGCTTAACCTTCAACATCAAGGATTCTATGAGTCATTCCCCCTCCTACGATCACCCTGTTTATTTTGTTGAGGAAGTTGATGAATTTGTTGATGACATAGATGGCTGCATTGACGAATATCTATTAAACGAATTCATGAATGATGATAACAACACAATATACAACGACGAAGAAATTGAGATGGTTGGAGCTGTTTCCTTTTATCCACATAGGGAAGAAATTGAACCTATTGAGCTTTAAAAGCCAGAGAACAAGCTAAAACCATCAATCAAGGAACCCCCTACCTTAGAACTAAAAGATCTCCCGAGTCACCTGGAATACGCCTTTCTTCAAGAAGAGGACCAACTCCCTGTCATCATAAGCTCTTCGCTGACCACTAGTCAGAAAGAGAAGCTCTTGGAAGTTTTAAAAGAGTACAAAGGGGTGATCGCATGGAGTGTTGCTGACATTAAAGGTATTGATTCTACATTCTGTACTCATAAAATCCTCATGGAAGAAGATTACAAACCAATCGTTCAACCGCAAAGGAGGGTTAACCCTAATATCAAGGAGGTAGTAAAGAAGGAAGTCGTCAAGCTTCTTGACGCAGGTCTCATCTACCCCATATCAGATAGCCCATGGGTCAGCCCAGTCCAAGTGGTTCCAAAAAAGGGAGGAATGACGGTTGTTAAGAATGAAAAGGGTGATTTAGTACCACAGAGAACGGTTACGGGATGGCGTGTTTGTATTGACTACAGAAAATTAAATGATGCCACCCGGAAGGATCATTTTCCTCTGCCATTCATTGATCAAATGCTCGAAAGGTTAGCCGGGCATGAGTACTACTGTTTCCTTGATGGCTTCTCAGGATACTTCCAAATCCTCATCTCCCCCGAAGATCAAGAAAAAACTACGTTTACATGCCCATACGGGACTTTTGCTTATAAGCGAATGCCTTTCGGGTTATGTAACGCCCCCGCCACCTTTCAGCGATGTATGATGGCCATATTCCCTGAACTAATTGAGGATAGCATGGAAGTCTTCATGGATGATTTCTCGGTCTTTGGCAATTCCTTCGACCTTTGTCTATCCAACCTTAAGAAGATGCTGAAACGGTGTGAAGAAACTAATTTGGTCTTGAATTGGGAAAAATGTCACTTCATGGTAAGAGGGGGAATTGTCTTGGGGCATAAAGTCTCTGGAAATGGAATTGAGGTCGATAGAGCAAAAATCGAAGCAATTTCCAAACTCCCCTATCCTACCACCGTTAAAGCCATTCACAGCTTTCTAGGTCATGCGGGTTTTTATCGAAGGTTTATTAAAGACTTCTCGAAAATTGCCCGGCCGATGACACAGCTTCTTGTTAAGGATGCCCCTTTTGATTTCTCTGGAGAATGCAAAGAAGCATTCAACCGACTAAAGAAAGATCTTACTCAGGCGCCTATAATGGTCACCCCTGATTGGTCTCAGCCATTCGAGATCACGTGCGATGCTAGTGATTATGCTGTAGGCGCCGTGCTCGGCCAAAGGAAAGAGAAGCATTTTCAACCAATCTACTATGCTAGCAAAACCATGAATGTAGCACAAGAAAATTACACAACTACCGAGAAAGAGCTTTTAGCTGTGGTTTTTGCCTTCGACAAGTTCAGGCAATATCTCGTTCTTTCCAAGATTGTCGTCTTCACTGATCACTCCGCCTTGCGCTACTTGTTTTCCAAGCAAGATGCGAAACCCCGACTAATTAGGTGGATTCTATTACTTCAAGAATTCGACATTGAAATTCGAGATAAAAAGGGGGCTGAAAATCTTGCTGCTGATCATCTGTCACGCTTGGAAAACCCTGATCTTGAGAAATTCGATCATACCGAGATTCGCGATTCTTTTCCCGAAGAACGGCTAATGGCCATTAAGGAAATTGAGCCATGGTATGCGGATTATGCTAACTATCTATCCAGTAGGGTTTTGCCAAATTACATGACCAAGCAAGATAAAAGGAAATTCTTCACTACGCTAAAACACTACTTCTGGGATGAGCCCTTCCTATTCCGCATATGCCCCGATCAGATCATTCGACGTTGCGTGGCGGAAGAGATTGATCGAGTTCGAAAGAATGCCATGCGGGACCATCCGGGGACATCACGGTGTAAATGTCACGGCACGAAAGGTTTTGATGCGGATTCTCTTGGCCTACTATTTTTGAGGCGTTAAGAGATTAGTTCAAGCGTGCGATGCATGCCAGCGATCGGAAACATCTCGCGAAGGGATGAATCACCTCAGAATTATATCCAAGTCTGCGAAATATCCATCATCCGGAGGAAATGAATACATTCTCGTAGCTATTGATTATGTATCCAAATGGGTAGAGGCTCAAGCCCTTAGCACTAATGATGCGAGGGTAGTTATTCATTTTCTTAAAAAGCTCTTCGCACGATTCGGGATTCCCAAGGCATTGATCAGCGATAGAGGAACCCACTTTTGCAATGCTCAAATGGAGAAGGTAATGAAGAAGTATGGCGTTCCACATAGATTTTCTACTGCATATCATCCTCAGACGAATGGACAAGTAGAAAACACAAATAGGGCAATAAAGCGGATACTTGAAAAAACGGTCCACCAAAATAGAAAAGATTGGGCATTCAAACTGGATGAGGCACTCTGGGCATTCAGAACTGCTTACAAAACACCTATCGGAACAACCCCTTTTCGCTTAGTGTACGGGAAGGAGTGCCACCTCCCTATTGAACTTGAGCAAAAAGCATATTGGGCACTTAAGGCCTGTAATATGGATTATTCAGAAGCTGGGTCAAATAGGTTCTTACAGCTTCAAGAATTGGATGAACTAAGGCTGGAAGCGTATGAATCGTCGATCACATACAAAGAAAGGGCAAAAAAATGGCATGATCAATGAATTAAGAATCCTAAAGAGTTTTCGGAAGGAGATAAGGTGCTCTTTTATAATTCAAGACTGAGATTATTTCCGGAAAACTCAAATCAAGATGGTATGGACCTTTTTCAGTAAAAAAGCAGATGAGCAATGGAGCAGTGGTGCTACTAGACCACGATGGAAGGGAATTTACCGTAAATGGACAACGTGTGAAAAATTATCAGTTGGATAATAATGAAATGGTGAACGATGAAGATATTGTTTTAGAAGAAGGTAACGGTAATGTAGTCACGTAGGGGCACGACTACGAGTCTAGCTACAAGACTCATAAATAAAGAAAAGTGCTTCGTGGGAGGCAACCCATGCTTAATTGTTTGCTTGTTAGTGTCATATATCTTTTATTGATTGCTTATTCTTATGTTTAAATTTGTAAAAATGCTTTATTTTGTTTTTAACCTCGTCTTAATTGCATATGAAGGTATTTTACATAAAGGATAAGTGTAGGGAGGATTACACACGTTTTCAAAAGAAACGTAAACATGAGAATTGCAATTAATTAAAAGATATATATGTGTGTTTGTTCGAGTCAAATGCTTGTATCGAGTCATAATGGATGTTTTGCGAAATTTTTCGAGAATCTAAAGATGTAAATTTTCGAATGTTTTCCGAAAATCGCATACCGCTTTTTGTCGGGATAACTTTTGGCGTCAGATTGCAACTCGACGGCGTCGAGAAGGAGTAAAACATCGATTACTTTTTCTCATTTTCGAGCTACTTATAAATTTTGGAATTTTCCGGTCTTAATTTTCTAGAAATTGCAGTAAACATCCATTCCACAAGCATTATATCCTAGTTGAGTAGAGTCTTATATATATTATTACCGCCGATTTTACGCGAAGGTTTCGTTTGTTTTCTTCAAAGTGTGCAGGTTTTATTTATCAAGAAGAAGATACATAAAGTTGGATGGAGCTTTCCACGCATACATTCTTCTTAGAAAGGATTTAACCACTACTTCACACACAGATCCTACCGAGCTAATCAGGGGAGTATTAGTTTCTTTCGTTTTTAATTACCTTCTATTATCATAACTTTGATACTTTCGGGGAACATTGGGGACAATGTTCAGTTTAAGTGTAGGGAGGGAAAATAAAACCAGAACTTTGAAACTATGCTTATCCTTGATTATTTGCTTTGTCCAATTGTATTTGTGTAATAAACCATGAGAAAATGTCGGTTAGGGTAATTTTGGCACCAAATTTTTAATTTTTCATGACATATAGGAGTGGGCCATTAGTCTTAACAAAAGCGTCTCACGGATAGGAAGTTGCATGACTAGCACAAAACCCTTTACCACCTAAATTCCACCCAAAATGTGAGGATCGCCCTTAGATTAGTAGGAATTAAAGCATTCATATTTAATGCTTAGAGTGTGAACCGGTAGTATAATAGATTCTAGAACTTGTTTTGTGATGCATCCCGAGATCGCTAGTAAGACTACACTTGTGTAGTTAGGAATAACTAAATGATAAGAGGCATTAGGATAACCCTTGTTTGATACCCGTAATATAATTACTTCTTCCACATCGGTTGAGTAATTCCCCACACCTTTGCGTTGTACTCATCTTTAGTACACGATACCCTAGTTAGCCCCTCGAGCCTATCCTTTCGCGGTACTCGTGATGTTTCGGTTTTCCGAATATCAATGAAGAGCATTGTTTACACCCCACCCCCAAATGTACACCCAAATCGCCTTAGCCTACCTTGTATGCACTCACTTTTAGTGCATTATTGTTATCACCCAAAACCCTTAGTTCAATTATCTAGTTGCTTGCATGAGTTGCTAAGTCGAGTCATATCCTTTGTATACAGTTTTGGGACGATTGGGACTCATGGGAAAAGTTAAAGTTTATGAAATGACTGGAAGGGAACATTAATTCAAATTCCCTTATTTGCGTAATAATGTACTCCAAGTGTTTTGATCTTTTCAATTCGGGTCAAATTAGTGTTAGAGTAATAAAAACTCAAGTGTAGGGATGTTCCTATAAATCCCTATCATTTTGATGTTACCGTAAAGAATGGTAGAGTAAAAGTGTATGAAAAAAAAATCGAAAAAAAAGAAAAGAAAAAAATAGAGTGTTGAAAAAAAAAAAAAAAAAACATGCGGGCTACCATCCTACATCTATCATTAAATTTATGTTTGTTTGTTTCAGTTTTCTAGAGTTTAGAGTGTCGAGTCTTGGCTTAGCAACACCATTCTTCGTATGCATGTAACATAGAGATTTTTGACTTGCCACCACTAAATAGCCTATCCCACCAAACCCTTTTTCCTACCGTAAGCCTAACATTACAACCCTTTAAAGACCTCTTTGATAGTCTTTCCTAGGTGCTTACGCCAAAGCGATGGAGGTTTGATCTATTCTCAAGCCTATGGTAATCTATGTACTAGGACCGGTTAATGAGTGTTTATCTTCCATTTCCAACTTGTTATATTTCATATACACCCGAGAGATGTGAGTATCCAAACACCCCATGTGAGGTGCTATTATGTAATTTCCGTGCTTGTTATGAATTTTTCGGGGCTTATATGTGTTGTGGATTGTTTTAAACCAATACTTCATGACCCCTAACTTATAAATTAATTGGCTAAAAGCACATTTGCTTGAGGACAAGCAAATACCAAGTGTAGGGATATTTGATAAGGTTTTAAAATGTACCTTTTGAGGGTCGTTTAAGCCCTTATTTGATCACTTTGTATCCGTTATTACTTAATATCGTTCCTTTTCACTTTTTTTGGGGTAAAGGGAGTAATCACACTGCACTCGTAAATATATTAACCAAATAAATGTTTAAGTACAATATATATGAGTGAGATCCCATATATCACCCGTTACATAGGCATAGAGCTTACATAACAAGATACTTCCAATTATCTAAACAAGAAACAAAACACTACTCAAATGATAACATATGACACAACGAAATAAGATTATTTCCTAGGACCTTGAAACGTTGGGCCATACATGGCATTAAAGGCATCCAAATTCCGTGAAGATCACGAACTGTTTCGCATAGTCATCAAGTCATATTCATCATACTCATCTTCATACCCTTGGCCACCACCAAATATATTAGCGAGACTCATCAAATGGGTTAGCAACAACCTCATCTTCGTAATCGACACCTCAATCTCTCCCACTTTAGAAAAAGGGTTAGCTCTCTTAGTAGAAGAGGTAGGCGGAATAGGTTGACCATCATCATCCACAAGAGTAGCTTTCCCAAAGAATAAGTAGTTTTCAAGCTTACCAATTTTCTCAACTATGGAGTAGAACCAACATCCATTGTTCCCATTGAATCACTCACAAGTTAAACATGTGATATAGAACCGCCTTATTTAACACATCCTCATTAACCTCCATTGTACGACCCTTATCCACATCTCGCTTCCTTAGAACAACCGGTAGAATCCCCAATCATCGCCTCCTCAAGATTAGAATCAACCACGGGACTTTGAATGCCCATGTCCTCATGCACCTCAAGTGTCCCAAAAGAGTTAGAAGTAGTAACAGAGTACCGTAGCATTAACAGTAGCAACGTCCGTCTTCTTCTTTGGGATATAAACACGCTTCCTAGGAGAAAATTTAGGACCCTTACCCATATTAATACCGCTAGACAACTTCGGACCTTGGGGTTTGGCTTTCCGATTCGCACCACCTTAAAACCATCATCATTCACATCCAAGGTCGAGGTGTTAGCATCGGCATGATGCTCCTTAGAGACTTAGGACAACAAGCATTATCATGCCCAAACACTTTACATTCCATGCAATGTGGAGGTTTCCATTCATATTCAACCTTGATACTAGCCGTCAGAAACCACTATCATCCTTCTTAGGGATAGCCATAGTTACCACATGTTTAAGATCGCCCGATGATAACTCAACAAGAGCACGAGCAAAACTAATACGACCCCATGAGTCAACGCACATGGAGCTAGTGAATGCATCTAACATGATCGGCTTACCCACCTGAGTAGCAATAAGGCTCAACCCGTCTTCCGAATATGCAAGTAATGGCACATTATGCAATTTAATCCACACAAGCACTTTGGTAACCTCACTTTTGGACAATAGGACGTCAGGAGTCCATTTAGTGAGAATGATAGGAGAATTACGAATTATCCAAGGTCCTCGTTGAAGAACATTCTCAACACCCTCTTTAGAATCAAATTTAAAGAAATACACCATCATCATTCTTCATAAGTTTCTTTAAACCAAACTTACCCCATGTATTGGTGACATAATTCTTGACCAATCGAATGCAATATTCTTGCCGACAAAGAAGCCAACAAGAGTATTATCATAGCGGTTAAACACACCCTCCATAGCAGCCTTAGGAAGAACTGTATCATGATTATCAATTCGATTCTCATTCACCAATGAACGGAAGTTAACTTTCCTAGATACACGTTCCGAGTTTAACACATTAGCAAACGACCTCACTTCATTGTGTATACTATTACTCACATTAAGACCAGAAGTAGAAGCATTCTTACCATCCATCGAAGCATTAAGATCAGAAGGAACACTATGATTAGTACCATACATTTGGGATTGCATAGCCATATCAAAACTCGACAGAGGAGTATTTTCAGAATAAACTTTAGTACCATTAATACCACTTGAGTTGTTCACATCAGAAGATGAAGCCATCTTAACAATATCACTATCAATTTTATTCATTGCTGCATCAAATTTCTGATGCACATTAGCAATCAACTGCTCCACATTAGGCTGTTTTGAAACCTTAGAGGCCGAATCAGAAGCAGGTATATCATGACTAGGGCTTGAATCAAGTGAAACCGGCTCCACTTGTCCATCAGTACCAACAAGAGGTGTACCTTTGTCGGACGCAGCAAAACAATCAGAATCCATACCACCAATAGTACCAGTAGACTGCTCAATCTGATCCACACCCAAATTATTGTCCACCAAACCAGTAACCGGCATAGTAATATTCTTCTCTCCTAAATTCGACATCACACAAAACCCTAAAACCCTCGACAAAACAGATTAATAAAAAAAACCACAACCAAGTAGCACGCCAAATCTTTAGCAAGATGATTAAACCCTAGGATAACATTAGGGTTTATAAACTATGAAGCATATAGAACTAACCCATAATAATGATGAAGTAATCACGTGAATAAGTAAGAATTAAGAACATCGAAAACCCAATTCAGAAACCCTTATGATCGATTAGATAAAACCCTAAAACAAACCAGATCAATCGCAACTCAAAACCTAGAACAAGTAGAGATTAAAGATAGATTATAGAAAATCGACCTTAATCAGGTTGTGATAGGAATGAGAATGGATCGATCTGTGGAGCCGATTTAGGGTTTTAATTCGCCAAAATCGCCCACACAAGGAGGAGAGTTTTCGGACAATGAGCCCTAGAAATTATTCCTTTTCACTTTTTAAGTCTCTTGAAGGCTAATTGCTGGAATGGCACTTATTTGGACGAAAAGGCGCTGATATACGAAGAAAATGGCCAAAGTCAAGAATCGAGACACTCAAGCTGCTGAAATACAAGGGGACGTCGTCAGGCACAACTAGTGACACCGTCGGAGCATTTTGTGACGGCTTAGGAGTGAAATTTCTTATTTTCAAGGGACGGCGTCAGGCTTTAAAAGAGTAGGTCGTCACGCTCGACGGCCTAGATTTGATCCGACGGCGTCGAAGTCGAAAGACGGCGTCACAAGCATAAGGTGGCGCCATCGCAAGACTAACGTGGCCAAGACGAAACCCTAATGACGGCGACCAGACGGAGTCACAAATCATAAGGTGACGCCGTCGTAAGTGTAATCTTATATATAGAATCCGAATTTTTCAGTATTGGTGGGTAGTCTTTTGAGTAATCTTTTGGAGTAAAACCTAAACCGAACCAAGGCTGTCTTTTACAGTATCTTAGGGTTCCAAACCCTATCTTACACCAAGATAAGTTCTTTACTTCATTAATTAAATTATGTCTTCAATTATTTGTGTGTATGCTTGCATGTTCTCCATGTCCGGCTAATTTACTTGTGTGTTTGCTTAGGGAATATAAAACTTAATTATTGAATATTGATTGGTTGTCTCTTATCTTAATTGTTAATGATCTAGTAATGCGATAGGTCATTCGTTGTGTAGTTAATACTTGATTAAATCTTTGTGAACCTTGGACTATAACACCTAGAGTAGTTGTAGGCTAAACCATCCAAAGAGTGCCTTAGAGTTAGAGTTTATAATTCCTAGAGATTTTGTAGACGAGACCCTTTGGTAAGTTCAAAGAGTTAGGGATAAACGCATACCCTACGACTTTAGACACACAACGAAATTAAGAATAAAGACGTGACAATTCAACCATCAATAGGAGATAATTAAGGAGTAGTAAAACCTAAGTAAACACATCTTTAAACCATCATAAGAGCACACAATAATTAGACATAGACTACCACCACCTTAGATTAGATAATTAGATAATTAGAGTAATCGGTAGAAATACCAACCCCTAAATCCAAACCCCGAGATTCGTACCTTTCCTTTCCTTAAAAACATAAAAGATAAAAAATAATCTTCCTCAACCCCAACCTTAGCGTAGTAACTTCTAACTAGCATTCCTATTCCCCTAGAGAACGATATCAATTCCCGTGGCTTACCCTAATACTACACTACAACGATTAGGTTCACTGCCTAGGGTGTTGAAAAACTTGCTCGACGAAAAGGAAGTTCCTTTGACCCCGAACGCGCTGCGTAAGCGTATCAACACATAATTTTTTTAGGGTTTGAAAATTGTTTGCTAACCTTATCGAAACCTAGAATTAATATATAAGTTACGTGATTAATTCATGAATAATTGTTATGTGACATGGGATTATTATATGCGATCTTGTGACTATTTGTATAACTGTTATGATATATCCATGATGATACATGTATGTTTGTCATGGATAGTTGCTTGAATATTTGTTTAATTGTTAAGATATATTTATTACATGTTTATTTACGATAAATCTTGAATTGGAGAAGACTCCAATTATATACATTAATGAATCAATTGTGTGCAATTTGGTATATCATTAATTATGGGTTTACGCAATCGATTCGTCGATGTATGCTTACTTTCAATTGGGAGAGTGAAAGCCCTAATTAATATATACATTAATTTAACCTAGACATTGATTATTAATAGGGTT